>OY757939.1:22845076-23242235 GCA_963585895.1 Sepioteuthis lessoniana
CAGGATTTGTTCAAAACAGCTAGTAGCATTCTTGTGTAGTTCCCATCCAGCGTTTTTTCCATGTGTGTCGTTTTCGTCAAGGTGGTGCATGTATAGAGTTGTACTGACAGAGATACGGCTTGGCAGAAATCCCGTAGGTATATATACATAATTTATATCTATGATATATATATATATATATATATATATATATATATATATATATATATATATATATATACACTCCAGTTGGCTGGGGCTGTAGAATACACCGACTGCGTCTCTGCAGAGAGGTAAGCTCCACTACCACCCACAACGAGTGTCCTGAATATCACACAAAACCATCTGATGGTGAGGCTCCAGACCTAAGGCTTTAGGGAATGTGGAGTACCCCTTCATTGCAATTGCTCCAAAGGGTCCTATCTATGGATCCTATCTATGGTTCAAATATAACTGTTTGACATTTAAACTGTGTGCAAATAAATTATTTATGCTATATTGAATTGGTAAAAATAGAACTATTTGATCACTTAACTATGTGCAAGCAAATGGCTGACGCTTAATTGAATTGTTAGTGATACATAGCAATTCCAGCCGACGTACACAGATACTACATTCGGATCTTAAACCGAAGTATCAATCCCTTTGTAAATAAACTACTCAGAAAAAATGAGAAAAAGATATAATTTGGAGCCAATTAACGCTTAGAATCCTGTATTACCCACCACTCTTGGTCATGGGCTGAAAATATAATCTATTATATAACAATCAAAGTGACTGTATTGTTGTAAGATAATAGTGATGTAGTAATGGGATTTCCCTGAACGGTATTCAAGCCTGCTCGAGTATATGAATTTCTGAGTAATATCAAAAATACTAGCCACTAAGATTCTGAGGGTAAAAATTCTTAAAGAAGAAGAAGAAGAAGAAGAAGAAGAAGAAGAAGAAGAAGAAGAAGAATGAAGATTTTACTTTAACGGCATAACAACCGGCCAAAGGTTATTTTATGCAAAGATGATAGCGAATCGTGTTGTACGTTCATATTCATTCTTTGTGTAGTTGTTTCTTAAGGGTTTTTTTTTTTGCACACCGTTCAATCGTATACAAATAATTCTTAAACAGATCTAATTGACCGATAAATGGGACCCTAACAGGTACTATCACAACGGGTCAGAGTGGACCTGGGATTAATGGCAATGAAGGAGTACTCCACACTCCTGAAATCTCGAGAACTGGAGCCTCACTGAAAATTCTTGAATGAGTGAAGAAAGAAAACAAAGAGAATATTCATAACGTATATTAGTTTTATTTTCATTTTAGCAAAAATGAAATGAAATATTTTTAAAAAATGTTCACTCTTAAAAACAGTTCTTGCATTTCTCTCTAAGTCTCCCACAAACATTAGGGACATGGCGACACGGGTTCAAATCCTGGACGTGACTATTCACATTTCATATAGCGCTAACGCCCATGGAAATGGGGATGGATCCAGCTATCCTCTCTCTAGCAATGGGTAAATAGTAGGTATGGCAACCGGTCTTGAAGAAAGAAAAATTCTTAATTCAAACCTTCTAAACTGCGCTTAAAAATTGATCTTGTGTCACGTCCTTCTCGCACGGAGAGTCTTGTAAATATAAACATTACTGGGTCCTAGTTATTAGAATTCATATGAACCTCCTAATCTCCCTCAGCTATGGGTTAAATAGTACCACTACAGTTCAGCCCAGTCGGCTGGGGTTATAGAATGCACTGATTGCATCTCTGCAAAGGGGTAAGACTCCCCCAACGAGTGTCCTGGATTTGACATTAAACAATCTGATGGTTAGGCTTCAATATTACTGAAGCCTTTTGGGAATGCAGAGTACCGCTTCAATAACATCACTTCCAGGTTCACTCTGGCCCGGAGAGGTAGCACCTGATAAAGACCTATCTAAGCGTCAAATGGAACTGTTTGACAATTTAAACTCAGTGCAATCAAATGACTTGCGCTAAAACGAATTGTTTGAAGTAGAACTGTTTGATAATTTAACTGTGTGTAAATGTATGACTGATGTTTGATTAATTGAATTGTTAGTAATACATAACAATACTTGGAACCATTTAACTTTGGTGACTCATGCTAAATTGAATTGTTAGATATAGAACTGTTTGTAATTTAACAAATGACTGATGTTTAATTGAATTGTTTGTAATATATAACAATACTAGGAAACATTTAACTGTCAGCAAATGAATAAGTAATGCTGAGGAGAATAGTTAGTTTTAGATAGCAATAATTGAAACCATTTAACTATGTAGAATCAATAGTAATACTAGTGTGCAAACAAATTAGTTCTGACTCATTAAAAATGAAATTGCCGACAAACTAATCTCTTACATAGCATGTGCAAAGAAATGACTAATGTTAAATTGTGACTGATATATTGGAATACTTGGAACCATTTAACTGTGTAAACAAAATGAGCCCAGGTTTGTTTAAAAATAGTATCAACAAAATGTGTTTACAAATTATATATATTTAATATATGAGTATGAACATGATTTGCATTGAATACCCTACATTGTTTGATATACCATAAAACCAAACCAAACCAAAAAATGTGAATATGTTCATACAAGGAACCTCTATGCATAAAACAACCCGAGACCAACTGACATGTCACCAAAATCAACTCATCAATCAATTATGGAAAAAATATTAAAAACACTGCTAATTTATGCATCAATCTGATATCAACATTAAGAATTTGATAAAATACCGATTTTACTGGTGTTATGAACGACTTTTTAAGACCAATTTTTGTACCTCAAAAAACAAAGAGTCATTCATTACACAAGATATGTTTTTGAAACGTCCAAGTTTACCTTGTTTCTTGGCCAAATCTTGGCATCACTTCGATCCAAAATGTCATCGCATAGCCAATACCCAAACAAAAAGCTATTACTTAAGATAATTAAGTTTTTACTTAATATAATTTACTATTCATAACACCTATGAATATAATGAGTATAAATATAATAATCATAAATAAATAATAATAAACAAATAAACAAAATTATATAAACACATCATTATCTTAACTAAAGGCCTTTGTTTAGACACTAGGTAGGCAATGCGAAAACATTTTTGGGTCAAACTAACAAGAAATTTAATCGAGTCATAAATACGATGGCCTATATTTTTGAAATATTAGTCTCAGATTGTGAACATTTGCTTCTATCATTCTATAAGCACAGATGTTATATTCCAGTCCAATAAACTGCCTAACTCATTAGGTATGTTTTGAATACCCAAGTAAACACAGTAGGCTATATTAAGGTCTAGACTACATTCTTAATTTTGATTGTATTACAATATTTTTAAAAGTATGTTTGAATGTTTTCTTTTTATGTTATTGGATGTTGAATAAATATTTCTGTAGGCTAGCAAGGCTAAAATTTAAGGGGCTGTTCATTACTCAAGTTTATACGATTGGCATTTGTCCAATTCTCAAGAATAATAGAATGTGACACAAAGTCGATTCAACATGGGGAGCCCCACAGGGGGGGCAAGCCTTGGAGATTGGTGTATTCTGTAAAAAGAAATAATGTTCAACTAATTGTTATATTTGTCTCATAATGACCTAGATTTTTAATTAGAAGCACTCGAAGCGTAACAGTTATATTCGCGCAAAATGGACCCGGTGAAACGAGTTCAATTCCTGGACGCGGCTGTTTGCATTCCACATAGCGCTAATCCAGCTTTATTTAAATAGTTGGGCAGATTGGACTCTTTAACCTTGGTACGGCAACCAATCTAAGAGAAGAAAAACAATGAATTCAAACCTGTTGAGCTCTCCTTAGAATTGACCTTGTGTCACATCCTGATCGTAGTTGGGAAAATGCATACATTTGCAGCTATAGCTCAAATTTGGATATAGAGTTTTGGAAACAACTGAAAATAATCTTTTGGTTATTTTTGCTCTCAATTTTGGTTGATCAATTCTGTGGCCTTCTTCAGGTGTAATGTTTATATGGAAAGAGGGGATTCTTCTGATTTGCACACACACACATGCAAACACACACACACACATACACATATGTAGTAAATGTAACAACTATTATGGGACAGTGGTTAGTTGGTTGGTACTTTCTGGCATATCAACCCTTGTGGGTTATTTAATGGCCAAATCTTGTTTTCATAAATGATTTCAAATAACCAATAATATTCCTTAGTAAATGATTGCACAGTTCTATTTGAGCTATAGATGGCACCCAAACAGGTATTACCAATCTGGTTCAGGGTGGACTTGGGAGTAATGACAATAAAGGGGTACTCCACATTTCCTAAAGCTCTAAAACTGTCGCCTCGCCATCAAATGCAGTTTCATGTCATATCACTGGTTAAAGTGGGGGTCTTAACCCGCTGCAAAAGTGTAGTCAGTGTATTCTACAGCCACAGACAACAACTATTATAGGACAGAGGTCGTATTCTTTATCTCTAATATCCTTCGTGAACTTTTCATTAATCATAATTGAAAATGCTACGACCTCTGTCTCATAATGATTTATTCTTTTTACATATATATCAAACCTACTAAATGTGCCAATTATTATGGGACAGAAGTAGTATTCTTTCTCTCTTATATGCTTCTTAAACCTTTCATAATAGAAAATGCTACTACCTCTGTCCCCAATAATGAAGAATCTCTGACCTTACTACAAACCAATTAAAAACTAGTGCAAAATCCATGGTTAAAATGACTGGTGTTGGAACAGAGGAAAGAATTAGATCTATTCAGTTTGTAAAGGCAATTGTACTGGAGTAATATACAAACAAACTTAATGCTTCAAATATTTCCCAGCCAAGTCAGATGAAGCTGTAAAATACATTGACTGCATCTCTTCAGAGGAGTAAACCCCCACATCCAACAAGTGTCCTGGATATGACACAAAACAATCTGACGGTGAGGCTCCAGCCCGAGAGCTTTGCAAAATGTGGCATATCCCTTCATTACAATTGCTCCCAGGTCCACTCAAGCTCAGAGTAGTAGCACCGGATAGGGTCCTACCAATGGGCCAAATAGAACTGCTTTTACCATTTAAACTGTGTGCAAACAAATGACTTACGTTAAATCAAAATATTAGAATTCTTTGACCATTTAACTGAGCAGAAACAAATGACTTATGTCTAATTGAATTGTTGGTAATACATAGCAATACTTGGAACCATTCAACTGTATGCAAATGGATGAATAATATTGAATAAAATTATTGGTGTTGAATAGCAATACTTGAAACTCTTTAACTGCGTGCCTAAACTGAATTATTGATATTACATAACAATACTTGGAACCGTTTAACTGTGTGCATGAATGATGTTGAATAGAATAATTGGTGTTAAATAGCAATACTTGCAACAACTTCACTGTGCGCAAACAAATATTTGATGTTGGGTGGAATTGTTGTTTTGGGATGGCAGTGTTGGATGTCATTTGGCTGAAATGAAAGCAATAAAAACAAGTTGGTTCCGGCTCATTTAAGAATGAAGTAACCTACAGACTGTTCACTAAAAAATCATATGTGCATATCCATTTAAATGTGTGCAAACAAATGAATGATGTTAAATTGTTAGCGTTACATAGAAATACTTGAAACCTGGGCTCATTTGTATTTTTTATACAAATGAGCACAGGCTAGTTTGAAAATATCTACAAAATCTGTTTACAAATTATATATATTTAATATATATGTATAAACAAAATTAGGTATTAAATAACTTCAAGGGTTGATATCCCATAAAGCCTAACCAAACTCAAATACTTCCTTGTACTTGAGCTTGAAAAAGAATATAAAAGATATTTATTTTTATAGACATCTTTGCTTAAAGCAATTTCATTTTTTCATGTGGACAATCAATATATTAAGGTTTTTATTATTAGTATCTCGGTGGCTAACTGAGCCTAAAGTATTGGGCTTCTGTCTTGTTAGGCTTATAATTATGTAATCGTTCCTCAGCCAACTTAGAGAATGTGGCAAACATTCACCAGGAGTGACTGACAGCGGATCAAAGTTCAAAACAACAGCTGTATGAAACCATATCCTAGCAAATTAAAAAGAAGTTTAATTTAAAAAACAAAAGAAGTTGAGTTTTAGAAAACAGATCAATCTTTTGAGGCTTAAGTGAGAACTCCTCTCCCACACACACCATTGGAGTGGGCGATAATTTATGAAATAATGAATCTTGTCTCTAATCACTGAACAAAAACCACCTGACATTTTCCTATTTATAAGTCTGGTCCAAAAAGAACTTATATCACTCAGAATAAATATGAGTGGATTTTTGTAAGAAGACATTTGTTACTAAGATCAATCAACATTCTGTATCGTCTTTTACCGCCTCTTCATTTCTTTGACAACATTCTGAGAGTTGGTTGGTTGGTTGGGTTTCTGGTTGGTTGCTTGTTTGCTTTGTTTAACGGCTTATCAACCCATTTTGAATCATTTTGTAGGGAATGAATAAATTTTTAAAAAATTAAATTGAATTAAACAAGAAAACTATTAAAATATGCAGAAACTTCCAGAGGTCTCTGACAAGAAAAAGGGACGATGTATGCGTAAAGAAAAAGGGGACCTCTCGACAGGGGGGGAGCAGACTCATTCTCTTTCAGGCAGTGACCGGCGAATCGACAACACCTTGCTGACTGGTGGTAGGCGCCACGCATACATCTTTGGACGAGGCGTTGGTTAGTCCTTTCACCTCTCGGTTAACAGTATGCCGAAATATAAAAGGCTACGAAATGGAACTACGAACTAAAAACACTGGACTTCGACAAACAACAAAAAAATTCTAACTATTGTGGAAGCTTTGAAATGCCAAATGAGGACAAACATATACCAAGAAACGATTAACGTACTTTTAAACACCTTAACTGGGGGATTCAACCATTCCAATTGTATTCAGGGAAAATTCCCTCACCCATTGAATGGTTGTTGAATCCAGGAAATAAAGGCAAAATATAAAAGAAACGTCTTCGTCACCTATCTGTTGCTGTCTTTCTTCGTATAATTCTTTTTGAGCCTTTCTTGTTCAAGGAGTTACACCAACTAGCCAACGTGCGGGTAAAATAAAATAACCTCATAATGGAGTCAAATATCAAACGGCAACACAGTTTTGTCCGAATCAAGTTTTAAAAAATCGAGCAAAAAGTTGAAAATAATTTTAACAAATTAATATATTTAACAAATTTTTGATTTTGTAAAAAGTCGTTTATAAAAATGTATAGTATATATATATATTTAATTTGGCTGTTTAGAACAAAGTTTTAAAATGAATTTACTGCATATTTTGGTTATATATATATATAGTTCAGCCACTTATATTTTTGAGTACAATCCAATATATGTTGTATCTATGTGGGTAGGTTTTATGTTTTATCTTTTTTATCCGTAAACTGAAAGGTTTGATGGCCGTTCCTTTTTACTGAAATTGTTCCGTGACTGTGGTTGAAAAGTATTATTGAAAGCTGGATTTAGAGGGCAAGATGAAAGTTTTAGATAGTATTGCAGAGCAGGTTTTTCCCGTCTTAATTTAAGAGATGGTTCATTTGCTTCTGCATATAAGCTCTCACCAGGAGAGGTGCTATAGGCTCCAAGGGCTAGTCTAAGTCCTTGGAGGTGAATGGTATTTATTTCTTACAAGTAGGTTTTTTTCTGGCTGCTCCATATATAAAGTAGTCATAGTCAAGTTTTGATATGATTCGGGCGCGATAAAGTTTCAATAATGTTTCTTTGTTTTCTCCCCAATCAGTGTGTGCTATTGTTCTGAGTAATTGAATTGTTTTATTACATTTTTTTCTTAAATATTTAATATGAGGAATGAAGGAGAGTTTGTGGTCAAAAATGACTCCAAGGTATTTATACTGTAAGTGGTTTAGTTATTGGGCGAGGAATTGTTGTAACGTGTTGTGTGTTTACGTTGTGTTGTTTCCTCGCCAAGTTTTGTGAGGTCACCATCTTTAGCAAGTAGGCTTTGTTATTATTAGGGCAATAAATTTGTTGTTATGCGGGGAAAATATTTGTTTGTGTTTAGCGAGGAAGACGATGTAACGTGCATGTGTGTGTTTACGTTGAGTCGCTTCCTCGCCAAGTGTTGTTAGTCCCCTCGCTAAGTTTTAAGGGTAAATAAAGGAAAGATGATGAAGTAAATAAGATGCCGAAGGTCGAAATGTGTTTTTATGAATAGTTTTTATTTGCAGCATGGAAAATGTAGTTTGTGTTTGTGTTTGTGCTGCAAGACTCGTGGTGAGTAAGATTGTGAGTAAGGAGACGAAATGGAGTTATGAGAAACTGAGAAGGTTGAGATGGCAGCGTGTGTCGTCGGACGTGCGAGGGATTGTGTTCGTTGTAGTTTAACGAAAGCCATGTTGCGGTTGGAGTAAATGAACTTTGGATGTCACCGTGAGTTTCGTGTGTCTGGTATTTTGCGGGAGGAGAGTATGCGTTGTCTCCATTAAAGTGGCCCAGAGGTGAATTGATAGCTAGGTGTCGAGAGCGGAATAAAAGCATCGCGTTGACATAGCCAATTTTGGGGTGACATAAAGTTGTTCCTGTGCGAGGCATGTTGAAAGTATCTAATTTATATTCAACTGGGATTCCTTGTAAGGAATCCATAAATTAGATAGGTTCCCTCATGTGTCCATGCTACTGCTGCTGCTATTCTAGAGCCGCAGTGAGACGTCTGCACTGGGCGGCGTTGTCCAGCTAAAGAGAATGTGTTTGGCAGCTTATCCAATTTCTGCTGCACGGGAAAAGAAGGCCCGGGCTGAATAGGATAGGTGATCCTGATTGGGTGAAATTAAGTGTCGAATTAAATTGCGCGCCAAACCAAAATACGAAATTTCCCTTCCACTACAATACTGATCTACAACAGAGATTTCGGTGTTGTCGAGTTTAAGTACTGGGTCAAGGTGGAGTTTCCGTTGGTTGCAGAAGGGAACGAATTTCGTCTTTTCTTTGGAAAAATTTAGTCCATTCTCTGTGGTCTATTTATGAAGTTTATCGAGGCAGATCTGGAATTTTCTTCTATGTGGTTCATTTTTTTTTTGTTTAGGTCTATAACATATTAGGAAGTCATCCACAAACAAAACACAATTTGTTCCACTATTAATGCTTTTAACAATATCATTTATTTCGATACTAACAGACAATACACTACCTTGAGGTACACCCAATTCTTGTTCTTTATCTTCAGACAAGATATTTCTTATTCTGACATTAAATCTTCTATCTTGTAGGAAGTTTTTTTAATACAGCCATTTTATCTTCAAGCCCAAGGTTTTTAAGAACTCTTACTATGCCGTAATTCCATGTTGTGTCATATGCCTTTTCGAGATCGAAGAAAACTGCCACTAAGTGTTCTTTTTTAATAGCCTCTCTGATAAATCTTTCCAATAGTATCAGATGATCTATAGGGCTTCTTTGGCTTCTAAAGCCAGCTTGATATTCTGTTATTAATTTATTACTTTCCTGGTACCAAATCAATCTGATATTGATCATCCTCTCGAGTGTTTTGCATACACAACTGCTAAGAGTAATGGGTCTGTAGTTTTTTGCATTTGTATTGTCATTCAAAGGTTTTGGTATCGCTATAACTGCGGTTTGTTTCCATATTTTAAGGATGTCACCGCTATCCCATATGTTATTGAAGATTTGAAGGAGATAATTTTTTGAGGTTTCAGATAGTTCTTTTAAGAATTGGTAATGGATTTTATCTGGTCCAACTGCAGTATTGAAGGCCTTGTTGAGGAATTCCTTTAATTCTGTTATAATGAAGGGTTGGTTGTAGCTTTCAGTATTTTGGTTTTTGAAATGTGATTTTTGACTTTTTCTGCTTTTGCTTTGATGATTTGAAAGTTTTTGCTTTGGTTTTTGGAAGATGAATTTTGCGAGAAAGTTTCGGCTAAATAATTTGCAATATCTTTCTCGTCAGTAATTTTTACATTATTATGAATAAGATGTTTGGTAGGAGTGTTGCTATTTTTGTCAGTTATTTTTCGAATCATCTGCCATACTTTTTGGTTTTGTGCAATTATTTATTTGAGTAATTTAATTTTTCCATGAACTCTGTTTGGAGTCTGATAATTTTTCAAGCTTTGGCTCTGCTATTTTTATAGTAGTTTAAATTTTCTCTTGTAAGATATATTTTAAATTTCATTAATGCTGCTCTACGTAGTCTCACAGCTTTTTGACACTCCTCACTGAACCATGGCTTATTGTGTTTTGATGAGGTGGAGCTTTTCAGTATATGTATTAGTAGTGTATTAGTAAAATATAGTAAGTCTTCCTCTTTGTTTTTGTTGGTTTCTTGGATTAGTTCAGTAAGGCAAGAGGTTTTGAATTCATCCCAATTAGCCTTTTTAAGATTCCAGCTTGGAGTTTTTTTGTTTAGTTTATTCGTCTTGTTTTCTTATAGAATGGGAAAGTGGTCACTTCTGCATGTGTCATTATGTACTTTCCAGTCATAATCTAAAAACAGGTATGGTTAAGTCTATTACAGAGTATGTGCCTGTTACTGGGTGGAGATATGTATTTGTTCTATTATTGTATACGCACAACTGATACTTATTTAATTGTGATTTAATTATTTTGCCCTTTTCTGTTTTCTTACTTCCCCAAATCTCATTATAATGAAGGGTCTTGGTAATTGCTCGACCAAATTATTTAACTCTGATTCTTTGATTTCGTCGCTTGGAGGAATATATATTGAACACACTGTTATTATCTTGTGGTGGGTTGCTGATATAGCGGCTGCTTGCAGATTGGTATTTAGTTTGATTTCGCTGTGAGGAATACAATTATTTATGATTACCGATGAACCCCCACAAGGTCTATCGACGGGATGTTTAATATAATTGTATGAAACATGATTTTTAATGTTGATGGTATTGTTGCTTTTGAGGTCTCTTGAAGGCATATGATTGCTGGGCAGTATTTAGTAATAAGCAGCAACAATTCAGTGTAATTGACCCTTGATCCTCTGATATTCCATTGGATTATATTATTGCCCATGATTTAATTTTGAGATTTGTGAGATATTTTATTTTGACTTTTACTTGTTTGTAGAGTTTTATTTTCGATCTCCATTTCTTCAAACTCCTCAAATTTGTTTGAAGTGGTTATCGGGGTGGGTTGAGTTATTCTTTTCATCAAGTTTTGTTTTTTAAAAGCAGTATCTTTCGTTTTCTCAATTATTTCTGTTAATATCCGGAGTTCGGATCGGTGATCTTTGTCGCTTTTCACTCGCTGATTTGGTCACCTTAGAATTTTCTTTGGGTATTTCCTCATTCGTGGTGGCATTTGATTTGGGTTTTGTACTAGGTTCAGTTTGTTTTATTTCTATTGAATACATTCTTTTAATGCTTTCTTGAAATGTTGGCCATTCATTTATACTCAAATTTATAATTTTTTTCTATAGGTTTTTTATACTTATCGATTGGTGTGATGTCCTGGTTTTTTTTATTTGTCTTTTGAGCTATATTGGCAAATGTTCTTGTCCCCATATAGCATTCAACAATTTTCCTGGTTTCTGGAAAAGGTATATTATTTGTGCATTATTTCCTTTTCCCTCTTGTAAAATTCACAGGTCCATGAAAAGGCAGCGTGTTATTCATGACAATTTGCACAGTTTACATCTTTGCATTCACTCTCTGTGTTGTTTGGATTTCTTTCACCGCACTTCCTACACACTTGACGTCCTCAACAAATGTCTTCGCGATGTCCGAATTTTTGACACCTGAAGCACCGCAGAGGAGGTGGTATAAATTGCTCTACCCTCTCTAGTGTATAACCAATCCTGATTCCTTTTGGTATTTCGAGTTTATCAAAGGTCAGCATATACGTGTGAGTGTGTATTATTTCATTGTTTCTTCGGATGGTGATTCTCGTATATTCCTTAACAACCTGTTTCTCAAGTGCCATTTCAATTTCTTCTGGTGTTGCTAATGAAAGTTTTTGACCTCTTATTACGCCTTTAGAGCTATTCAATCTTGCATGTGGATACGCTTTGCATTTGATGTTGTGAAATTTATCCATTATGTATGTTTTCGGCATGTTTTTTCGTTTGAATTTCCGCTGGCAGGTTACCATTCCTAAGTTTTTTGACATTTTTTGGATTACACCTACTCGATATGATTTTTTCTATGAGGAAAGGCGATAACTGATCCATTTTTACAAGTATTTCGTCTAAAGATTCAATTATGAATCTTGTAAACTCAGTTTCATTTTCAGAATCAGAGTCGGATACATATCTTTTTGATTTTTTATTAGAAGCCATAATTGGTGTATATTTTTCATTGGTCCCATGCTTCACCACCCACCACGGAGTCCAACTTATGTTGGGAATGAACCAAGGGGAAAACCCATTCGCCTTGGATGAGACAGGGATACAATACCAATGTACTCGTGCCAAGAGTAAGATTCCACGTCTCTGCCAAATTCTGGGTTTTATAACTCAATAATCTAACAGTGGTCAAAAGTCCTTCTCTTAACACAATTGACCCTCAGCCTCCGCCTTCTAGCACTTATAAGATAATGGGTTGGGAATTGTTCTACCAGAGCAGATTGAGTAATACGGTCTGGAGAAAAACAAACATATATGAGCTTGGGCATGACGGGACCAGCCGTTTGATCAGATCGGGCCTATCCGACCGCCGGTCAGACTAAATAAGGACCAAAGTGGTGTGTTGCAAGTCATTGACCACTTTGTCGTTGGAACAATGACTGCTCAACCACCAGAGTTCCGTCCTAGCGCCTTACGGGTCGCTACCCACGGCCAACAGGTGGCCTCATTCAGAGGGGAGGTCTTACCACTCTCCAGAGGTGCAGTCAGCGTATTCTCCAGTCCCAGCCGACAGGGTGAGTTTGGGTTTTATGGCATATCAACCTTTGTAGGTTATTTAAAGCCAAATCCATTTTTATACAAATAATCAGTTCTACTTCAAACAATTCAGTTCAGCATAAGTACAGTTTCAATATCAAAAACAGTTCCATTTCAAACAATTCAGTTTAGCATACAAAAACAGTTCCATTTCAAACAGTTCATTTTAGCATAAATATACAGCTTAAATGTCAGTACACAATTTAATTGTCAAACTATTTCTATTTCAACCTATCTAGTTTTCTCAAACAGTTCTAATTCAAACAATTCAGTTTACTATAAGTATAGATTTTGTTTACACACAGTTAAATGTCAAAACCATTCTATTTCAAACTATTCAGATTAGGATAAGCACGCAAATGTTTAAAACTTCTCTCTTTCCCTTTTTCATTATTAGCATGACACGCTTTTAAATCACAGATTCTATTTCTATATCAGGGCGGTAGAGACTTATACTTTGTAATAGGGTATATTCAACAAGTTTGCAATGATGATGATTATTATTAGTAGTAATCTAGCTTTGGTTTGGTTTCTTTCTTTATTCCCATATCGACCTTCATGAGTTATTTAATACAAAAGCAATCCTTGTAGAAGGACAGCTGTGATACTTTTTAACCTGGGGGAATTCCCAAGGTTATTAGTCCAACTGTGAACTTAATAGCAAGACTGGAGTCTGAACTCGTTTTCTTTGAGGTTGCAGTCCAGTACATTAGCCATTACACCACAAAACTTCTTGATATTAGGTAATGTTACTTGAAAGTATTCAATTTTAAGTAAAATTAACTTTGAACAGTTTTTCTTCACATGTGAGAAAACTTTCAAAAAAGTGATAAGACAAAATTTGCTGTTTTTAATAAAATCTGTCTGCACACACACACACACACACACTTTATTTCTATTTCAGTAAAGTTGGCAACCGTAGTCGAGGGCAACCAGATGGCTCCCTTTTCAATAGCTACTACACCGAGGTGTCAGGGAGGGCACTACTCCATTCCCTGGATTGCTCCACTTTACCCTTCATATGTACCTTATCATGCCGAGTGTTAAGCAAGGAGGTATCAAGTACCATTTTTAAAGTCTTTGGTATGACACGACCTGGGATAGAACCTAGGTCTCCCGGACCATTGGCGAGCACTCTACCCACTAGATCAATGAGCCGTTCTATATTTTGCCAAAATAAATTCATAATGACAATTTAACAAGGTTTGAGTTTTCTTCAAATTGCATTGGTTTGGTTTGTTGGGTTTTATGGCATATCAACCTTTGTAGGTTATTTAACGCCAAATCCATTTTTATGTAAATAATCGGTTCTATTTAAAACAATTCAGTTTAGCATGAGTACACAGTTTAATTGTCCAAAATATTTCTATTTCAAACTATTCGAGCAGTTATATGTAACAATTCAGTTAAGTGTAAATACAGTTTTAATGTCGAAAAACAGTTCTATTTCAAATAATTCACTTAAGCATAAGCATGCAGTTTAAATGTAAATACGGTTTAATTGTCAAAAACATTTCTATTTCAAGCTATACAGTTTACTCAAACAATTCAGTTTAGCATAAGTATAACAGATTTTTGGACAAACTTTTATCCCTGAATTAATGATTTTAAATAATGTTTTAATCAGGTAAAATAGGATCCCTTAACATTCATACATTTCTGCCATTCATCAACAACGTTATTTATGCTTGTTTGTTTGGGTTTTATGGCATGTCAACCCTCGTAGGTTATTTAATGCAAAGTCATACCAAAGACTCAAAAAATGGCACTTGATGCTACCTTGCTTAACGCAGCATTATAAGGTATGGATCAAGGGTAAAGTGGAGCAATGCAGGGAATGGAGTAGCGCCCTCTCCTATACTACGGTGTAGTAACTATTGAAAAGGGAGCCTTCAGGTCACCCTTGACTACGGTCACCAACTTTGCTTTTTTACTTTATTTCAATCTATTCAGTTTAGCATAAGTGCACACTTTAATTGTCAAAAACATTTCTATTTTAAGCTATTCAGTTTAATCAAACAGTTCTAATTCAAACAATTTAGTTTTGTATAAGTATAGTTTTTTTATTCACACACAGTTAAATGTCAAAACAGTTCTCTTTCAAATAATTAAATTTAGCTTAGTACAGTTTCAATGTCAAAAACAGTTCTATTTCAAACAATTCGGTTTAGTATAAGTACACAGTTTAAATGTCAAACATTTCTATTTCAGCAATTCAATTTAGCATAAGTATGCAGTTTAGATATCAAAACAGTTCTATTTCAAGTAATTTACTTTAGCATAAGCACACATTTTAATTCTATTTGACTCATAGAAAGGACCTTATCAGGTGCTACCACTTCAGGACAGGTGGACCTGGGAGCGATGGCAATGAAGGGGTGCTCTGCATTCTACAAAACTCCAGCATTATTGGAACATCATCATCAAATTGTTTAGTGTCATATTAAGGACACTCGCTGAGGGGATCTTACTTCTCTGCAGAGCAGTTGGTGTATTGTAAAGTTCCAGTTAACTGGGCAAGGTTATTTATGACTGTATGATAAAACACGAAAGGTTTTGGGACCAAAAAACTCTTTTGGAATGGAATGGTTTTTGGCATCAGAAAAATGTCCAAATTCTTGAAAAAATGGTAGTCAGTGTATGAGAGATTAAGAGAAGATGGTGGATGTGGCAAAGTCTCAGATTCCAAGTCTGCAATATCACCCTGGTAACATTTGGTTGTTTAGGTTTAATAGCATATCAACCTATGTAGGTTATTTAATGCCAAATCCATTTTTATACAAATAATCAGTTCTATTTCAAACCATTCAGTTTAACATGAGTACACAGTTTAATTGTCAAAAACATTTCTATTTCAAGTTATTCAGTTTATTCAAACAGAGCTAATTCATTTTAGTATAAGTACAGATTTTGTTTACACACAGTTAAATGTCAAAACAGTTCTATGTTAAAAAATTCAGTTTAGTCTAAGTACTGTTTCAATGTCAAAACAGTTCCATTTCAAACAATTCAGTTTAGCATAAGTACAGTTTAAATGTAAGTACAGTTTAATTTAGGTTATTTAATGCCAAATCCATTTTTATACAAATAATCAGTTCTATTTCAAACAATTCAGTTTAACATGAGTACACAGTTTAATTGTCAAAAACATTTCTATTTCAAGTTATTCAGTTTAGTTTAAAAGTTCAATTCAGTTTAGCATAAGTATATAGTTAGTTCTATTTAAACCACCATTCCAGGCCAGAGTGGACCTGAGAGCAATGGCAATGAAGGGGTGCTCTGCATTCCCCAAAGCTCCAGTATCACTGGAACCTCACCATCAGACGGTTTAGTGTCATATCTAGGACACTCATTGGGGGTGGGGGTAATGAAACAAAATGACAACCAAATTAGAAAAATAAATGCATTGTTTCTTTTCTCATGTTCATAATTTGAGGCATATAACTTTCAAAATAAAATTAAGAAAAAGGTCATAGAAAATTAATAAAGAGGACATTTTAATCATTAAGAATGTGATTTTTTTTATAAAACTTCTATTAAAATAATGTTAGAAAAGAACTTAAGCAGCTTATACTAAAATTGGACTGTTTTTTCCAAACAACCTAGATCCACATTTTCAACATCTCATTTGCCAGCAAGAAAAACTGAATCAACAATCTTTGTCTGCCAAATTTAATCAAACATGCTAAAAAGAGAATTTGCAACTTGATACACACACACACACACACATATATATATATATATATATATATGTATGTATGATTATGATTAAAATTTGACACAAAAGAGTTTTTAATCTTCAAAATCCTTCATGCTCTTTACCCAAGAATGCAGAGTAATATTACAATATATTTCAAGGATAAAATCTTTGACAGGTTCCCCAAGCCTTCTACTTATTTACATTATGTGGATGACACCATCACTTGTTTTAGTTGACGTAATGAAGCTTTGTCATTCTTCTATTTTTTAAATGATTTACATCCTTCTTTAAACTTCACTATGGATGAAGAGAAGGATGATAAATTACCATTCTTGGATGTATTGGTTGAACACCATTCATTTGCTTTCGTAACTTGTATATATAGAAAGCCTATATTCACCGGTCTGTATTTGAGTTGGGATGGTTTTGCTCCTAAGTCCAGAAAGATTAACTTGATCGAGAGTCTCACATTGATGGCTCTTAAGATTTGTTTGGATGACAAGATTAAAAACGAATTTGAACAGATTAAAAATTTACTTTTAAGTAATGGATATTCCGAGGAAGTCATCATTGACACCATTAACAAAACTGGTAATAAGTTTAGAAATAACATCAGGCCACTTGGCTCTTCTAAATGCCCAGTTTGTTAAACTTACTTAGATTGGATCTCCTAGTCAGTTGATTGCTGATAAGTTTTCTTCCTTTTTTACATGCTGTTATAATCTGGCTATAGTTCGAACCATCTTTACTACTTGAGCTGCATTTCACTCTATTCATAAGGATGTGCTCCCTATTGTCCAACAAAGCAATTCAACTTATAAATTTCAATGTCGCTGTAATGCCACATATATAGGGCGCACTTCCCAATGCCTTGAGGTTAGAGTTAAACAGCATGTTCAAAGAGATATATGCAATCACACAACATCTGGGCATTTAAAATAGCTCGATTCTGCCATCTGTAAGTAGTTGTGTGGTTAATTGCAGCAATGAGTGTTTTGTGGTCTTGCATAGAGCTAGGACTAAACAACATCTTATTGTGCTAGAGGCCATTTATATTTTATTTAATAGGCCTTCTCTATGCAAACAAAACCCTAAACACTCTGAATTTATTAGGAGATATCTCGTGCTCGACTTCTGGCCATCATTTTTCATTTTCACCCCTCTTTTACTTAATCTTATTTACATTGTTTTAAATGACTTCCGACAGCTGTAACTTGACAAATCTCAGATAAAAGGGTCCTTGCGATTTCAATATATTTCTTCATATTGTAAATCTCCTATTTTTGCATGTCTCTAGGTATTTGTCTTATATATATATATATATATATATATATATATATGAGGATCATTAAATAAGTTTCCATACTTTTTTCATATGGGCACTTTTATTGATAGTACACACATGAATAAAGATTTGTCAGTCATCTCATAAGATGTATAGCAATAACATAGTGAATTTTCAAGAGTCTACGAAAATTTTAAATGCCAGTACAAAAAAGCCTGGAAATTTATTGAATGCACCACATATATATAGTCATCTACAGACTGTTTCATTGTATCAACTCTTCAATGTGGCTAGACATGCTGGATGTATGTATATATAAGGAGTCCACAGGAGAACATCACTTTTGAGCTTGCCCTCACTTCTCCAGCAGTGTCCCACATGTCTTGTTTATTTTATTTAGATGGTTTTAGAGATAGGAGGTAGGTGACTGTATAGCTATTGTCTTGTGGGATGTTGCTTCCAGGATTTGTCCAGTATGGCTTGCAGCATTCTTGTACACTTGCCGTCAACCCTTTTCTCCATGCACTTAGTCAGCATCCATGTGGTGTATCTATATAGTAGTATGGACACAACTGCTGCTTGAAAAAGATTAAGTTTTATTTTATTGGATAGGTCTCACTTCTATATGACCAATAGCCTATGGATAGCTGAACATGCCTTTGTAAGTCGCATATTAATGTCATTTTCTGTAGATGAGATGCTGCTTCCGAGGTAGGTGAATTTGTCTACTAGTTTCAAGAAGCCACTTGTTAGGGTAGAGATGTCTTTTGTTTGATTTTCATTAGAACATGTACTCTGTTTTGTCTGTATTGACATGGAGGCCTATACTGCCTGCTGCCTTCTCCGGACTATGCAGAAGGGATCTGGCTTGAACGGGTGTATTTGCCATTAGTGCCATGTCATCAGCTTAGTCCATGTTCATAATCATTTGTGTGGGGGTATAATCTACTTCTTGCCTTTTCCAGTGTAAAGCCATTTTTTTCATTGAATCTATCGACATTCAAAGAACATAATCTAGGCAGATTATGAACAGGTATGGGGGTTAAAGCATCCCCTTGCAAAAAACCCTGCAACAATGTCAAAGAAGTCTGTGTCTCTGTTTGGTGAGCAAACTTTTACTTTTGTGTTTTTATAGAGCATCATTATGACTGTGACAGTTTCTTTGGGGAGACCATAAGCTAGAAGAATTTGCTCCATCTTCTCTCTGTGTATGAACCAATTTGCATTGGAGAAATCTACAAATAAGTGTATCGCCTTAAGGTTCTCTTCTAAAATTCTTCAGATTGTCAGAATTTGTGATGTTGCGGATTGATTTCTCTGAAAACCATTTTGATTCTAATCCTTGTAGAACTGACAGTACCTTGGGAAACATTAGTAGACAAGGCGTATGAGAGAAAAAAAATTAAAATACAGAGATTGGAGCAGATATAAAATCAAAGGGATGGATAACAAATAGCAATTGGTTGTAGAGTTTTCCTGGCTTCATCCACAATCACCAAGCTGAGATGGATAAGAATTAAAGGCCAAATATTAAAAAAAATATGTGTGTGTGACATATATAGATATGTGTGACGTAAATTATTATTAGATATTTTAGTAATTTTTTTTTTTTTCTTTTTTGGGTTTAATCATTTTCACTAAACATTCGTATTTTCCTTTAACAGTTGAATTTTAGTATGATTATAAAAGATTATAAAAGAGTAATGGACGATAGAGAAGAGTGGCGAGAAAGAGTCACGGATTCCATGCTGATGGCAAGACATGATGATGATGATGATTTTTTTCATTTAATTTCGATGATAGTAGTTTAAATGTATTTACATATTTCGTAAGGTTTTTTTTTCTTATTCATTTTCTTTTTCTTTTGTTTTTGAAATGAGTGAAGAATCTTTGTTTATAAATAAATCAATTTTTTTTTAGCGAATTTATATAACATCAATTTCATTACATTTAACATTATTATAAATTAGTGATTTTAAATTCGATAGAGCCTTTTTTTTTACTAAGGTGGTGGGCACTTAAAATGTCCGTAAAAAATTTTTTTATAAGCAAAATGAAAATAAAAAACAAATTAAAAAAATAGAGAAAGGGGAAGAGAAAAAGAATTTAAACTGATATGACCATAAAATAATGGGAGCAACTTTACTGACAGATCTCCACTACATACTTGTAAAGATGTTACAAAATCTTGATCATAGTTTTCACCCTAGCAATACTTTATAATACCACAAGATTTAGTTTCCTGTCACATTGTGAGAATACCAGATGAGACTTCAGCCTTTTCATATATATATATATATATATATATATAACAACAGTTTATGGTTGTCACTTTCTCACTTGGTGGGTTAGTAGTAGACCAAATGGACAGGTCACCTTGGTGAGAATATATGATGCTAATAAGACCTGAAATCTTCCATGACCCAAGAGCATTGCTGAAGAAAAATCCCAAGCAAGTGTATTTTAAATCTTAGGGATAGAAACATTTTGTTCTAAAAGCTCCATTGATGACTATATATATATATATATCTAAGTAAGTAAAAGTAAAGTTGGTGACCATAATCAAGGGCAACCAGAAGGTTCCCTTTTCATTAGCTACTACACAGAGGTATAGGGGAGGGCACTACACCTTTTCCTGGATTAATCCACTTTACCCTAGATCTGTACCTTATAATACTGAGTGTTAAGCAAGGAGGCATCAAGTACCATTTTTGAGTCTTTGAAATGACTCAACCTGGGATTGAACCCTAGTCTCCTGGGCCATTGGCAAACACTCTACCCACTATATAAGAAATTATTTCAGCTTCATGACTATAAGTTTCATGTTTGTTTATCCAAATACACAAAACTTTTAGTCATGAAGCTGACATAAGGAGGTGAGGTAATTTATTTTAAGTTTTATCCTGCTCTATTGGACAGTATTTGACCAATTCCATGATTTAATGGAATTGTTTTTATAAGAATTTGTTCATTCACCAATATATACACACACTATCTCAAAGAGTCGTTCAAAAAGATCTAAGCTTCACCCAAAAAGAAGAGCATAGCTGAACATATTTGTTGAGACAACATACTACCACTTCATATAAAACTCAAAAAATCTGAATTAGTTTTTCTAGTTTTATGAAATGTGGTAGCTTGTTACTGCAACAAAATATTCTCTTATGCTCTTCTTTCTGGGAGGAGCGTAGAGCTTTTTGAACACACACACATATATAAGTAAAAAAGTAAAGCTGGCAACCATAGTCAAGAGTGACCCAAAGGCTCCCTTTTTAATAACTACTACACTGAGGTGTAGGAGAGGGTGCTATTCCTTTCCCTGGATTGCTCCACTTTACCCTTAATCCTAACCTGATAATGGGGAGTGCTAAGCAAGGCGGCATCAAGTACCATTTTTTGAGTCTTTGGTATGACTCGACCCGGGACTGAACCCCAGTCTCCCAGACCATTAATGAACACTCTACTCATTTGGTCAATAAATATAATATAATTGCCTTGTAAAGACGGCACAAAACCAGCAGTCGCAGATAAGCATCCATGCTATTAAATATATGTAAAAACTAATATATATTTATTTACTATTATATCATATAATAGCCCTATCATAGATTTTGAGCACTCTCCAAATTATTTCACATTTAGTCTAACACTAACCCATCAAGTGAGAAAGTGACAAAGTGTTGTTTTATATACATATGAAAAGGCTGAAGTCTCATCTGGTATTCTCACAATGTGACAGCAAACTAAATCTTGTGGTATTATAAAGTATTGTTAGGGTGGAAACTATGACCAACCCAATAGTTATTGTATGATCAAGATTTTATGAGCAGCAGAGTTGTTGCTTTTAGTAGCAGTATGAAATTATATTTATTATATACTTAAACAGAAATCTATTTTATTATAGACAAACATATAATTAAAAGAAAGAAAAAGAACAAAAAGTAGCAAGATAAATGCTGAGGCTCATGATGAATCTTAAGATTTCTTTTGTTGATTATTCTGACCAAAATGACCCCCTACAGGAGTCATCTATGTGATTGGTGATCGCAGGGGAACAATAAATGGAAAATAGAATGAATTATGGAAAGTTTTCATGCAGGTGTCCATAATAATCATACCAGTTGGAAAATATATAAACCTCACCTTTCGATGAGATTCAAGTCAAGGACAGAAAATTTTTTTTTTTTCAAATCTTTTTTAAATGCAATACCCTAATTATTCATGTATAACACACACCCCAAACTCTGGGATAAAACAACATATCTTGTATACAACACACACTGACCTTTTTTTACAATTTGGAGCAGCTAAATTTAGCATTTGTTTAACTTTTTATCCAATTTTTTTGGACTAAAAATAGAAAATTTCTCCACTTATATTAAGTTCTGAAATACATAGACATAAAAAAAGAGACACATACAAAAATTAAACTGGATTTAAAGAGCAAACACACAGATATGTTCACACAAAAATGCAATAAGCTTGTGGCAAAAATAAACACACAAAACTTTAACACATTTCAGTGGATATTTCTCTGTAATGGCATAAAACACATTAGTTTGGACTATAGATATAACTTACTTTTAGTCATTCCATTCTCAATATAGTGAGGCATGTAACCAGAAAAACAGTTAATTACATAGACTAACAATAAAAATTGATTCAATTTACTTATGGTTTGAAACAGAGTATTTTGAGCAAACATGAATATGTTCACACAAAAATGCAACAAGCTTGTAACAAAAATTGACTCTCACTAGAAGAAACAAAATTATAAATAAACACACATACCACTGGCTATTTCTCTGTTGTGGAATAAAACAGAAGTGTTTGTTACACATTAGTTAGTTTGGACCATAGATATTACTTACACTATGGTGATACATATAGCGAGATAAAAAGTTAATATTTAGTTTTTGTGTATAATATGCATTGCAAACTTCTAGGTTTAAGAATATTGAAAAAGTGTGTGTTATAGATGAATAATTATGGTATATCAAAAACTAAGAAAAAAAAGGTTTTACTCCAGATTTGTTTTTCTTCTACCTTAGTTGTGACAAGCCAGATCAGAGATTAAACTCAGGCTTCATCATTATTTATTTCTCCTTTAACCCTTAAACTAAACTCAAAGCACTAAAACAAGAAGTAAATATTTATTGTAATCATGAAAAAAAAAAGATTGAGAATCTTGTCTAAATATAAACAGTCCATAATGTCCGATTTCTCTTCGTTGAATAATTGCTGAATATTTTATGTTCAACATATGTACAGCAGCAAATGAAAATTGGGTGACGGTAGTTTGGCAAATGTTGCCATTAGAGTAACCTCCCCTTCTCTTCCCCAACACCCACCAAGGTTTGAAAATCAAAGAAGGTTCTCCATTTCTTTCATAAATTCTTCATAGACATCGTCCTTTGTCTTTGTCTGTGTGACTGGAGGTGCTGGTTTACTAGGGACACCCAATGGCCTCTTCTCTTCTTCTTTAGCTGAAACAGATAAAAAAAAGGGAGAGGTAATGAAAATCAAAGAGATACTAAAATGGAAACTGATAATCTCTACCAAGGGAATCTTAAAAACAAAGTCAAAATGTTACATTTACCTTCCAGAATGATGACATTTTAATTCTTAAATAATATGATCAGAATGAGTTTATTATTCTACAAAAAATTAACTCTTAATGTAAGGAGAGAGAGAGAGAGAGAGAGAAATATGCTATATATATATATCTCCACATACATATATACACACAAATATATATACATATATATTCGGTTAAAGGCCGTGGATTGTTTTCCTTTCAAAATCTTCAAGTGAAGACATTTGAGTTTTCTTGTTATTTTTCTTATGTCTAGGTCAAGATGGTAAAGAAAGTGCCCCATACCAGCCCAAGAGCTTTTGACAATTTCACTGGTTATCTTCAGGGATTGTGTCTGGTTGTTTGTTGCTGTGAGTTTTATTTATATTTATTTGGAGTGTTTTTTAAGATGTGGTTGGCTCATTCTGTTCAGGTGGGTGGTAGGGTTAGTTATGGAATATGTTTAATATGTTAATACCTGTGGTGAATGTAGTAGGGTTTTTATTTCTTATGGTTATTGCTTCAAGGATTTGTAAATGGTTTTTATTATTATTTTTATATATGATTTTTGTATTGTTAAGTAGGATCTTTCTTATATTCAGGGATTTGAGTTTGTCAGTGTCTTTGTAATACTTTGTCATGAGATACTGTTTTATGACACTTATGTCAGAGAGGTGGTATGTAAGGCGACGAGAGAGTGTGGTTGTGGTATGACAAATGTAGGCATTAGCCGTTATATTATTTTTGGGACACTCTCAAAATTGACATGTAAATTTATACACAACATTAGTTTGATTTACGGGGAGTTTGTTTTATTAACTATCAGGCTTGACGTTTTGAATTTAGTATAATAGATAAGTTTTGTTTTTGATATTCGATGCGTTTAATGTGTCTGTGTATAATGTTGGTTATTACTTGCTTTTCTGATTTGTAGTTTTTATGCATTTGATTCTTGTAATATAAGTTAATTATGTTAGTATGATTATTGTTGTTAATGTTATTTTTATGGATGTTATGGAGATATATAAATAAAAATCATAGCAACAAACAACACAACCTCTAAGGATGACCAGTGAAATGGTCAAAAGCGGTTGGGCTAGTACAGAGCACTTACTTCCCTATCTTGACCCAAACATAAGAAAAATAATAAGAAGACTTGAATGTCTTCACTTGAAGATACAACAATCCACGATCTTTAATCAAACATGCTTAGATAATGACTTGCTGTTTAAGTATATATATATATATATATATATATATATACACACACACACACACACAGATATACATGTACATACATACATACATACACAGAGATACACACACATACATACATACATAGACTGTTGTTGGTAAGGGAAAAGTAAATATTTTAAAATGAATAGGTCTGCAAATGAATTTGAATTTAGTATTAAAGTTTTTATTGTTTCATATACTTGTGTTTTACACATATTTCAGACTTTGTGTTCTTCAGGAGATTAATAAAGGCCTTGTTAATGGGGTACTCAATGAGACTTGAATTCAATCATGTTTGCAGACATGAGTGAGTTCAAGTCTCACTGAGTACCCCATTAACAAGGTTTTGTGCCATATATGTTCTCTAAGGAAAGCAACAAGCTGGGAACATACACGTACGTAAGAACAAAATAAATAAATAAACTCTAAAAAATACACATCTCTTCGAGGACCAACTCATTCTAAAATATTTTTATTCTCTCTTTGGACCTAAAACAAAAATTATATATACATATATATATATATATATATATATATATATATATGAAATAAATTGTTATCTCAGCTTCATTACTAAGTTTCATATATTTGAAAAAAAAATACAATCTTCAAATGAAGATTGCAATATAAAAAAATTTTTAAATCAAGAAAAAAATTCAAATGTAACAACAGAGAGAAGCATGGTATATATAAAAGGATTAATTTTTTGAGAAAAATTAGAATGTTAAAACCCTTTGAATGTAAAATCTATATTTGTGGCTTTGATCTGGCCTCACAAAGAATTTTTATTCTAATTTATTGATATAATATATATTAAGTTCAATTAATAAACTCTTAAGATTCACAAAAAACACTGAGCCCAAAACACATTCAAACTTTATATATCTTTGTTTAAAACTATCCCAACATTTCATGAAAAGAAAGGCTGAGAAAGGTTCTTATATTAAGCCTTTTATTATTAGCATCTAACACAATTTCCATGAGCCCAAAATAATGGGCTTATAGTGTATGTATTTATCCAATCCTTTTGTCATGAGCAGGAAATGATATAAGATCAATTTTTAAGCCGAGTGAACCTAGTTTGAATTCAGAAAAATGTTTGTGAGAAACTGTAGTACATAGGTGCACCAGTCTTCTATTACCAGCTTATCTAAAATAAATGGCTTGTTCTATACAAGCTTTCACCACCATAAACAAATCATTTGTGTAGGTAGTCCAATAGTGGATATTTCTAACTGAATTGTTGGGCCCATATACATTAAGACTGATGGGAGATTCAATTATATATACATATATATATATACACACACACACACACAAATACGCATTTATAAAATGGTTAAAATTTAATGCTGAAAGTGCTTTTAAACTGCAAAATCTTTACTGTGTCGACACCAGATGCCATCTGAAGAAGTTACCAAGAGTGATGGCCAATAAGAAACAGATGGCAAGAGAGAGTCAAAGAAATCTGCACTGTTAGAATACTGCTGCTGCTATTATTATTATTATTATTATTTCTTTTTTTTTTTTTTTTTTACTCTGTGAGAGTTTTTCACACCTGTTTTAACTGGTGATTTTTCACTGAAGTCTGAGTGATAGAAAGTCACCTCAGGTCTCCAGGACTCTTTTAAGTATTGAAGCTTAATTTAATAGCGTTGTGGTCTGGGTGGTCCCAATTCTACCTCTGACCTCCAGTTCTCCCAATGATTTTAAACAGGTAAACACTTCATACTTAGTTGCAATATCAATGTTTTAAGAGTCAATGTATTAAGAAAGTTCCCAATCATTCTAAACAGGTTAACACTTAATATTAAGTTGCAATATCAACATTTTAATACTTAACAGACAATACTTACTTATCATTTTGATTCTACCCTTTGCATCTCGAATGCCTCTCTTCACCTTCAAAGCTGTAGGAGTAAACCGAGTAACATCTGCAAGAAAATTCTTGATTTGTGGTTTGGCTTCTATTGTAGCACTGTTTACCGTCTTCTTTTCCTCTTCACTTGACTTCAGTGGCGGTTTCACAATACTGGGTGGGGCACTTAGCACACTTGGGTTGAGTGCACCCAGTCCACCAACACCTGGTGGTGGAGGTAGTCCTGGTGGAGGAATACTGGGTAGTGCACCAGGGGGTCGGATTAATCGAGGTGGTGCTACACCTAGAAAGAGAGTTAAAAGAACATCATGAAATTAAGTTTTCATTTGACAAGTTGGTTAGCTTTAGTCACTTAGTAGATTTAATTAGTCAAGTTGGTTGATTGGTTTTACTATATATCAACCCTCGTTGATGCTTTAATGTCAAAATCAGTTTAATAATTATGATATAATGGGGTTCATACCTTTTCTAAAAATATTTAGTCTGAAAGTGAATGTAATAGCACAATTGGAGTTCAAACTTGCTTACTTCAAGGCTGGAGTTCAGCATATTAGCCACTATATTATGGGGATTTCCTGGGCGTAGCCTAAATTAGTAGAGCTTTCTCCGTCCAAACTTGCAAAATGTCAAGTGGTATATATATTTACCCAGCCCCTGTGCACAAGCAGGATGCAAAAGGCCATTTTTAACGCAGAGTTTAACAGGTGTGAATTCAGTTTTCCTTCTCCTAGACTGGTTGCCATATCAAAATTAAAGAGTCAGTCTGTCTTACTATTTACATATAACTGGATTCATATTTTTCTCAAGGGTATTAGCACTATGTACAAAATACCTTGTCCAAGATTTGAACTCGAGTTACTAATTCCATTTCCTATGATACAAACCTTTACACCACAGCCGCCTGGTATACATGGATTGTTAATCCAAGTTGGGAGGTACCATAATTATTTGTGTATAATAAGCACTATTTTTCTACATTTTTTAGCCCAAAACTTAGGGTTGCCTATTATACATGAGAACTAAACCTTACTTTTTTTTTTTGTCCACATGCATTACAATATTAAGGATGACATGACCAAAAGTTAAGTTATATCTAGGGTCCAAACTAACTAATGTATAACAAACATTTGTTTTATGCCACTAAAGAGAAATAACCACGAGAATCTCTATTTGTTTATTATTTGTTCCTTCTATTGTAAACTTATTTTTG
This sequence comes from Sepioteuthis lessoniana, assembly GCA_963585895.1. Lineage (NCBI taxonomy): Eukaryota > Metazoa > Mollusca > Cephalopoda > Myopsida > Loliginidae > Sepioteuthis > Sepioteuthis lessoniana. The sequence continues at coordinate 22,872,857 of OY757939.1, forward strand.
CCAAAGGTTGGTTACATTTTCGTGTGAACATGTATTTTCATCTGTTCTAAATACTGTGTAATTTTATGTTTCAAAACATCATATAATAGCTATATGAATACTTATTTTTAGTTAATACAAAACAAATAAAAAGTTAAACATGTGTTAAATTTATTTTAAATTTGGCTGCTGTAAATTCCAAAAAAGTCAAAGCATATTATATATGAGAGATGGTTTTTTTTTCCAGAATTTCATAGCCAAATGTCAGAGGTGTATATTATACACAAATGCATGTTATACATTACAAATTATGGTTTACTCATAAAAAGAATTCAGAACATCTTCATTCACAGCAGTTACATGTGCATGGTAATTTTTTTTATACTATAATTTCTCTATGTTTATATGTGTAACGTATTAACTAAATTTTTATGCTATTTTTCTAAGTCAATAAACTGAAGCGCTATGGTTGGGCAAAAGATGTTCTTAGAAATAAACAATTAAATATGTTTAGACCTAAAATAGTTTGGTAGGTAAACTAAAACTGCACATAAATTAATATAGATAAATTGTACTAATTTACTAAACTTTTTGCTTGAATGGAGACTTAAACTCACATGTGAAGGTTTGCTAGTCTAGCTTGCTAACCATTACACCACCCAAGGCACCCAATGTAAATAAAATGTATGTGTAAACTGTTATATTAAGCAACAAAAGTTATCTTTCCCTTGTAGAAGGTTATCTTGCTTTAGAGGAACTAAAATGGCTACCTTCACTTCAGTCCAGCTGAACTCTTGTTAAATTCTAAAGCTGAATAAAGTGGTAATTTACTAAGCTTTTTGCTTAGATGTGGCACAAGGCCATATGAAAGGGGTACCCAATGAGACTCGAACTCACTCGTGTAGGTTTGCTAGTTGAGCTTGCAAACCATTACACCACCAAAGGCGCCTAAAGCTGAATAAAGTAGTGTTCATTTTTGCATTACACAACCTATGATTAATTATGGTGGAAGCTTAGCAAGATAATTCTAGCTCAACAGATTGCTTATTCCAATTAATTTTTAAAAAATCTGATAAAATATAAAGTACTTCTACAAAAAGAAATTATATACTTACCTGGTGGACCTTGAGGTAATCTTGGAGGTAAACCTCGCACATTTGGAGGGAGACCTGGAGGTGGTCCAGGAGGAAGACCAGCAGGTCTGCCAGGAGGTGGACCAGGGGGTAGCAGCCTTGGCATTGTGCCAGCTGGTGGTCGAAGAGGAGGAGGTCTCATAAACACAGGGGCACCAGGAGGAGGACCTGCAACAACAACAAAAAAGAAAGAGTCACAGTATATTATCAAAAAGACAAAAAAAAGGACACTGATATGAATAAAATTCAAAATCTTCCACTGATTTATAGACTACATAATTATTTTACTCCTTACAAGTTTTTCCCACTAACTGGTTGTTTTTCTTTGAAGTCTGAGTAACAGCAAATCTCCTCAGGACTTTTCTAACTATTCTAGCCACTGTGGTCTGGGTAGAGATGGGCGGTTTGGTAATTTGTATTTCAGTATTGGTTTCATTTTTTTTTTCAATTTGGTTTTTAATTTAGTATTTTAGCTTTCTAAGGAAGCCATTCATTTTCTTGTTCAATGATAGCATCTCCAGATGATACCTGCTTTCATTTGAGATTGACAAATTTGCAACTTAGTTCGTTCAACTCGTAATTTCTTCTTTATTTCTGGTCCACTCTTAAAATGACTTACATGGCTGGAAAGAAAAAAAATATCTTTCAAAATAAAATAAAATCTTACAAGGTAAAACTGGCAACCATTTTTTATTTTTACTTGCTATTTTGTTGCTAACTTAATTTTACCACAAAAAGTATTTTTTTGAAAACTGAAACAAATAGATTTCAGATATCATGTAGTATTTCCCTTTTTTTTTCTATTTGAAAACATTCTATGATTTGAAAGATTTCCAATTGTCATATCTGTAGTATTTCCTTTTTTTTCTACTTCTTCTTCACTTCTTTTGTAAACAAATAAATTTCACATTTATTTCCTAAAACTAGTCAAATATTTTTATATTTTTGTTTTATCTTTTCCTCTTATATTGGTATAAAAGTTGATAAAATTTAATTTTATTAAAATCTGAAAATCTTTTTCATCAGTGTTTCTTTGAATATAGTCATCAGTAGTGATAGCACTAAACTAAATGATTTTGGTTTCATAAAAAATTTCGATCCAGTTTCACAGTGTGAAGATGAAACCAAAAAAAGTTAGTTTTTCGATTAAACCGCCCATCTCTAGGTCTGGGTAATCTTGATTCTTCTTCTGATCTCCATTTTCCCCCAACTCTCTTTTCCAGGCTCTTAGGGACTGTTCCAAGGGCTCCAACTATAATCGGTCTCACTGTCACCTTCATGTTCCACGATTCTTTTCTGCACTCTGGCAAGATCCAAGTGGGAATTACACCAGGATGCTGCATGTTGTTTTGAACAAATCCTGAAAATAGCACCTAAAAAAATGCAGTTGTACAGCCACTGACCTCCCATCTCACAAACCATCTAAATAAGATGAGCAAGACATGCTAGGCACTGCTGAAGAAGTAAGGAAAACTAATAAGTAACATTCTCTTATGGACTCTTACATATGGATACACCAGTGTCAGTTGACAAGGAAAATCTTACATTCATCAGCTCTGTGGAGACACTGTAAACAGTCTAGAAGTCTTACTAAGCATGATGCTTAATAGGGATGGAAGGTAAGAGAGAGTCAAAGGAATCCATGTGGTCAGCATGCCTTGATGATGAATATTATAATTATTATTATTATTATCATCATCATTATTCTATGCAAATTTTTCATACCAGTTTTAACTGGCGGTTTTTCACTGAAGTCTGAGTGACAGCAAGTCTCCTCAGGTCTCCAGGACTCTTCTAAGTATTCTAGCTGATTTTAATAGTGCCGTGATTTTTCAGTGCCTCCAGTCTCTTTTCCAGGCCTTTGGAAATCATTCCAAGCATACCAAACAGAATTGGTATCATTATCATTTTCATGTTCCACACTTTCTGGCTCTGTGGCAAGTTCCAAGAGTTTGTCAATCATTTTCTTTTATTTTCACTCTATGATCCACTGAAATGGCCAAATCCATGAGATGACCAGTTCTTTTCTTCTAGTTAATTAACAAAAGGTTTAGTCTTCTAGCTGGGATTGAGTGATCTGTTTATATCTCAAAGTCACAGAGAATTTTATGAGTCATTTTCTAGGACAGATGTTGGTTTGAGCAAATACAATTTTTCAGCATCACCAAATTTTAATCTCTTACACAATTCCAAGTGGATTACCTATCCTACCCAGTCATGGCTATTCTTGTATTCCTTTTGTGCAAGTTTGCTATTATTAACAACAGTTTCTACTTAACTTAAAAATGAAGGCATTAATATTAAGTTAAATCAAAGGAGAAAAAAAAAGGAAAAAATAAAGAAGGTGGAAAATGGGAAAGAAAAGGAAAGAAAGGTGGAAACAAATAGAAAGAAAGATAGAGAAAAAAGGTTGATAAAAAGTTATTCTAAATCAAAGATACTACCTTTGAACATTAATCTCCCATTCTTCATAAATATGTTGGAATGTAGTAGTGCAACTAGAGTTCAAACTCACTTACTTTGATGTTGCAGTCCAGCACTTTAGCCATTACGCCTTGGAGACTTCCCCAAAAGAAAATAATTCTTCCAAGCTGTAACTGTCAGAACAACTGTATTGTTGCACCACTTATACTTTAATGAGATTACAAAAGGATGCTGCATGGTTTTCAACAAATCCTGGAAGCAGCACCCTACAGTTGTACGGCCACTTATCTCCCATCTCACAAACCTTCCAAGTAAGACAAGCAAGACATGCTGAGCACTGCTGGAGAAGTAAGGATGAACTCATAAGTGATGTTCTCCTGTGTTCTCTTACACATGGACACACCAGTGAAAATTTACATTAATAAGCTGTATGTGAACACTGGCTGTGTCTGGAAGACCTCCAAAGATTGATGCCTGATAAGAATGGATGGCAAGAGAGAACAAAGGGAATGCATCCTGTCAAGATGCCTCGATGATGACAATGATTATTTACAAAAGATATCTTACCAGGCGGTACTCCAGGTGGCACACCAGGAGGTACACCAGGTGGGGGCCCAGGTGGTATCAACTTGTTTGGATGAGCTGGGTGCTGAAGATCTGTTGGTGGTGGTGCCATAGGCATCATTGGAACAGCTTTGTCATCTTGAGCTGATAAGTCTGAATTCTTTTGATGATCCCCTTCTTCATCAGAGGCCTAATTTTAGAAAATACAATAGTAGAAACTTTTTTAAATTTATTTATAATACTAGATTACATTACTATATTATTAATGTTATTATTATTATTACTATTACATTATTACTTTGTAGAATTATAAAAAATTAAACTAGAATTATATACACACATTATTACTATTGTTATTATTACTTTGGAGAAAAAACAAATAAACCTGAAATTTTATACACACATTATTATTATTATTATTTTTGTCCTCATGGGTAGAGTGTTTGCCAATGGTCCGGGAGACCTGGGTTCAATCCCAGGTCGCATCATACCAAAGACATTAAAAATGGTACTTGATACCTCCTTGCTTAACACTCAGCAATATAAGGTACATATTAAGGGTAAAGTGGACCAATCCAGGGAAAGGAGTAGCAACCTCCCCTACACCTCAGTGTAGTAGCGATCGATAAGGGAGATTTCTGGTCGCCCTCAACTAAGGTCAACAACTTATTATTTTTACAACTACTACAAGAAATCAACTGATTTCCATACAAAAAAGTGTTAAATTTTGTGCAAAAAACAGGCTCAAGAAGCTGTAATTTTTGTATTTGTACTTTTGCATTTTATGACCAATCAGCATTTATGTGCTTGTTTTAAAATTTCTTTGAGGATTTGCAGATGACAATATTTGACTTCCTGCAAAAAATTTGAAGGATCAAAACCCAAAATAATTTATGAAATCTTTTTTCTTTTTTTTTTTAGATTGTTAAAAATACAATTTTTAGTCAATTAGAATCATTGATAAATCAACTTTTTTTATCTAATTTTGAGCCTACCTCAATTTTATAAATAAACTAAGAAATAAATATTTCTTCAGTAAGTACAAAATTATCCAGTACTAACTCAACTACTTTTCAGTTTATTTCTTTTGGGTGAAAATATACATTTTTTTTCTTTCAAGAATGCATTTAATTCAACATTGTTTAATCATCTTAAATTGGATGAACATGCTTGTTTAAATTTTTATTGTGTTAAAAATGTTTGTACTAGTATTCAACCTGTTCCCTGCTAATAAAAAATTTCAGTTGCAGCCCTATACATGCTAAAACATAAATATATGTTCACACTACATGACACACACACACACTGTTATTATTATTATTATTATTATTATTTTTTTTTTTTTTTTTTTTTTTACGCACACAAAATATGTCCACATAGAATAAGGCTAAAAAAGAAAATGCTACATCTCGTGCATGAATCTTCACTTTCTCTCTTAAAATATTTACTTTGTAACTTCTGTTTTTCAACAAAATTTTCACTCAATTTAACAAAACAAAAATTTATTCATTTGGTGATTGGTGTTTTATACAATCATTTACACCTTTGCTACACAACAAATACTTTGTAGAACAAAATATGAAATCTAAATTATATACAGTCACAACACATAAAAACACACAAAATTAAGAAAAAAAATCATTTGGTGTTCTCGAAACATTTTGCAATGTTAATTAATTTGTTAAAATAACCCTAAGATTTATTATTATGGGTTTGTTGGTTGGATTTTACAGTATATCAACCCTTGTAGGTCATTTAATGCCAGATTCTGTTTTTATATATAAGTAAGCTGCTTGAAGGCTCCTTTTCAATAGCTATTATACTGAGGTGTAGGAGAGGGCACTACTCCTTTCACCGGATTACTCCACTTTACCCTTGATCCATATTTTATAATGCTGAGTGTTAAGTAAGGAAACATCAAGTCCCATTTTTTTAGTATTTGGCATAACTTGACCTGGAATTGAACCCCGGTCTCCCAGACTATTGTCAAACACTAACTTTTATCCCAATGGATATATATATGATTTGTAAAATATTTTGTAGATATAAATTTCTAAATGAGCCAGAGCTCATTCGTTTGCATAGTTAAATGGTTCCCAGTAATAGTATGTAACAGTAACAAGTTAACGTCAGTCATTTGTTTGCATGCAGTTAAATGGATATACATGATTTGTAAGTGAATTGTTTTTAAGGTATTTTATTCTAAAAGGTTACCTCTGATTTGTTTCCACACAATTAAATATTGCTATTGTTTGCATAAAGTTAAATGGTTTCAAGTATTGCTATGTAACACTAACAATTTAATTTAACAGTCATTTGTTTGCACACAGTTAAACGGTTATACATATAAGACTTGTAAGTGAATAGTTTGTAGGTAATCTTATTTTCAGAAAAGTTAGAGCTAATTTGTTTGTACACAAGTATTGCTATTATTTGCACAAGGTTAACTGATTTCAAGTATTGCTATCAAAAACTAATAATTCTATTTAATATTAATCATTTGTTCGCACAGCGAAGTGGTTTCAAGTATTGCTCATACTAATAGTTTTATTTGCACACAGTTAAATGGTTTCAAGGATCACTATGTAACACTAACAGTTCAATTTATCATCAGTCATTTGTTTACACATAGTTAAATGGTTAAACAGCTCAATTTGATCCATAGATGGGACCTAATCAGGTACTTCCACTCTGGGTCAGAGTGGACCAGGGAGTAATGGCAATGAAGGGGTATTCCACACTCCCAAAAGCTCCAGAACTGGAGCCTCACCATCAGATGGGTTAGTGTCATATCCAGGACACTATTATCATAATTATTAATGATAACAATTTTGACTAGAATTTTCTTTCATCTGTTAATTTTTAGTCATCAACTTACAACAGTGAGAAACAGTATGAGTTAAAAAGAATAAGAAATAAACTTTCAGTGAAACTTAAACTCATGTCCTCTTTTGTCTCAGGATGAGGTGGTTTAAATGCAGCAGCTGTTCTATTAAGTAAGCTAAAAATGGACACTGGTTTGCAAAAGCCCAAATCAAAACATTTGAATTTTTTCTATACTCAATTCTTGATCTCTCTAGGTGCCTTACACACACACACACACACACACATATATATATATATATATATATATATATATATATATATATAGTTACTCAACCTCTCCATATAAGCAGATTGCAACACTAAGTCAGTTTTAAGCAGAGTTTAACATGTTTGAATTCAGAGTTTTTCTTCTCCTAGACTGGTTGCCATACTTAGATCAAAGGGTTCAACTGCCCTACTATTTACCCATGGCTGGAGAGAGAATAATTTGGTTCATACCTTTCCCAAGCACTATTTGAAATGTAAACAGTCTTAAGCAGAATTTGAACTCGTGTCACTGTGTCCATTTCCTATGATGGTAACATTACACCATGAATGCCTTACATATATATATATAATTTTCTTTCCTCTTATTTTTTTAGTTGAAAATTATTTTAATTCCCTTGAGCCATCAACCTACAAGAGAGAATATGGATAAAAAAAAAAATGTAATGATAACCTCACAGTGAGACTCAAAATCATGTCTGTTTCAACACATGGAAACCTGGTTAAATGCACTAGCTACTCTACCAACTGAGCTACAAAGTGCCACCAATTTGCAGAAGCTCAAAATCAACCCAATAAATTTATCCCTTATTCTATTTTCCAATCAATTTTGGTGCCACAGACATGAAGAACTATTAATTTGGAGAAGCCCAAATCAAACCTATAAACTCATTTCTTATTCTATTTTCCAATCAATTTTGGTGCCACAGACATGAAGAACTATTAATTTGGAGAAGCCCAAATCAAACCTATAAACTCATTTCTTATTCTATTTTTCAATCTACCAAATGAAGAGCTGTTAATTCAATGTGGCCTAGAACACAATAATTGTATCCCCCCCTGCAGAGGAGTAAGAACTGCCAAAAAAAAAAAAAAAAAAAGGAGGGGTGGAGGTCCTGGGTATGACACTAAACTTCATCTGATGGTAAGGCTCCAGTTCTAGAGATTTGCAGAGTGTGGAGTACCACCTTTATTGCCATTACTCCCAGGTTCAGGTAGCACGTTAATCTTTCATCGATGGGTCAAACAGATCTGCTTGAAAATAATTTGTATTCAATAGAACTGTGTGCAAAAAAAAATACTAAAAAAAATGTAATTATGAACATACAATGAACATGGTTACATAACATCTAGGCATAAAATAACCCTAGATGGGCTGATATGCCATTAAAATCAATCAATCATATAAACTTATTTTACTTCATGATCTATCTTGGTACCATGCCAATGAATAACTATTGATTTTGGAGAATCCAACATGAAACGTATAAACTTATCCCTTATTCTATTTCTTGATCTATTTTGGTGCAGTGGAGAACTACTGGTTTGAAGAAGCCCAAATCAAAACCTTAAATTCATCTCTTATTCTGTTTCTTGATTTCTCTCTACGCTGTTTGTTGTTATTGCTTTTTACACAAGTAGTACTTATAGAACCTTTTATTTATTTTTATCATTATATGAAAGATTGATTATTATTAATTATGATTAATATTTTAAAGAATGCATTATCTTATTTGATATAAAAACAGAAATAAAATTTTGCAACCTACATTCTTTGTATCACGTGCATCGTCATCATCTTCATCATCTTCATCATCTCTCTTATCATAATCACTGTCCGAACTGTGACGGTCATCCCGCTTGTTATCCTTGTCGTCATCCTCCTCATCTCCATCATCATCATCGTCATCATCATCCTGGGAAGGGACCTGCTGTCCTGCCATCCGCAACATCATTGCCTGCAGTGGTGTCACAACCTTTTTCTGCTTCTTTGCAAACTGGAACCGATTGTCCTTTTCTGGCTCATCTGAAGAGCGTTTTTTTTTGTCGTCGGCAAAACGGATCTTCCGTACTTTGGCTACAAAATAAACAACACATTCTCAAATCCTAAACAAAAAAGAATAAATTAAAGCACTGTTGGCATACAATAAAATGGACCAAATCAGGCATTCTAATCTACCTGGTAATATTAAGACTCTTTCAAACAACCATCTAGTCCAAAGGTCCCTCAACCTGCATCCCATACGGCCCTCAAGGCAAACCAGCGCAGCCCTTCACCAAACTTTCAAAATTTTCTCTTCACCTTTTGATGCTAACTGAAGTATCATTACAACTACAGATGGAACTCATTGATCTTCAGTGTTTAGAAGATTTGAAGTTCAAGTTTCTTGCTTGCCACATTCTTGATTTCTTTAAGAACCAGTTACTTTCATCTTTATAATAATCTTTTATCTTTATAATACTCCAACTTTATCATCCATACCCAACAAATAATAAGGATGTTTGCTACTACATACCACTGTGAACAATTGTTCTCAAAAATGAAACATGCCAAATGTATGCTGCATTTGCAACTTGCTAATCATCACTTGTCTGATGTGTTGCTTCTTTTAACCTTGATATTACATCTTTTTGTGATTGCAAACAACATCAGAAGTCTCATTAATAAATTTCTTTTTTTTTTGTTCTTTTAAATTTTTATCAAAGTTTAGGATAGTTATTTGTAAGCAGTACTTATCCATATTACACACGGATTGTAAACGAGTCATAATTAAAAATTATGAATTTAGAATTACTTTTATTAAAGTTTATGATAATTTTTCATATTCAAGGGAGTTAAAAGAACAGTATTTACACATCATATGCAGGTTGTAGCATGATCATTATTAAAAAATAGAGGACATAGAATTGCTTTCATTAAAGAATAGTTTAGTCTGGTTATTTGGTTTAATGGCATATGAACCTTTGTGGGTTATCTAATGGCAAATCCTAATGCACACATAAGATTTGCTAGCGAATAGTTTGTAGATATTATTTGTCTAAATTTCTGAGATGACACTTGATAATCATTATTACTTAAAATATTTGGACTACTGACCTCATCTGTATAATCACAATGTTATGGCTGAAGGACATATTGGCTGAAACATTTTGATTATAACAATGAAAATGAGGTCAATAGTCAGAATATTTTAAGTAATAATAGTTTGTAGGTAACTTTATTTTTAAACAAGTTAGAGCTTATTTGTTTTCACAAAGTTAAATGATTTCAAGTACTTATATCTAACGCTAATAATTCTATTCAATATTAATCATTTATTTGCATACAATTAAATGGTTTCAAGTATCTAACACTAATAATTCTATTCAATATTAATCATTTATTTGCATACAGTTAAATGGTTTCAAGTATCTAACACTAATAATTCTATTTAATACCAATCATGTTTGCACACAGTTAAATTTTTTTTTAGGAACCATTGTGTGTATGTGTGTTTTTGTTCTTTGTGAAAAACCAAATATCTATTAAAGTTTAAAATAATTCTTTGTATTTAAGGAAGTCAAAAGATCAATACCTAGCCATATTACATAGACGATGTAAGATGCTAGTTATCAAAAATAAAGAATGTAGAATCACTTTAATTAAAGTTGAAGATAATTCTTCATAGAAAAGAATGTTTTTTTATCATTTATTTACAATGGGTTATTGCCTTGTTTACACTGAGTGTGTGATATGGTTGAAATCAAGAGATGGAAAAGAAACTCACTGGCAGGGGGTTCACCCTCTGGTTCTGGGACAGGTTCAGGGATTTCAACTGGGTGTTCATCAACATCAACTGTGCCAATAATTTCATGGATGTCTGCAAGAAAAAAATGACAACAAAAATCATTCAATATAAAAATAATTAAGGTGGGGTTTTATTACCTCTGTCTCATAATAATGGTACACTTGGTGTATGAAATATATACGCAAAAGTATCAATTATTATGGGACAGAAATAGCAGGATTTTCTATTAAGAATAATGAAAGGTTTCAGAAGGATATTAGAAATAAGAAAACTACCTCTGTCCAATAAAAGTTGGTACACTTATTGCATAAGATTTATATGAAACTCTAACAACCATTATGGGATAGAGGAAGTTTAATCTTATCCAAAACCGAGAAAAAAGATTCTAAAACAGTGTGTATATATATATATATATATATATATATATAGATATATATATATATATAGAGAGAGAGAGAGATATTTACTTGAATAATTCAGTTTTTAGCAAATGTACATACATAAAGAAGAAAACATCCAACTTTGCCAAAATAAAAACAAACTTATTGAAATAATATTACAGTGGGTAGGGGTATGACTGAACTAATGATTGATTGATTGATTTATTTTAACAGTATCTCAATCCCTCTGGTGTTATTTTATGCCAAGAAGTTAGGGAATTGTGCACAATTTTTAAATTTTTGTGTAATTGTTTCTTAAGAGTTTTTTTTTGCATACAATTAAATTCTTTTATGCAGATTTAAGCATCTAATAGCAAGATATTTTTTTACCAATAATCAAAACATTTATTCACCTTTTTCTGGATCATACTCTTCATCTTCACTGTCGCTGAGTGGAGGAGGAAGCCCGGGCGGAGGACCTGGGGGTGTTCTTTTTAAATACATTTTTAAATCTGACATTTTCACATCTACTTTAGGCCTAGAAATTTGAACATGCACATAAAAAAGAAGAAAAGAAAAAAGATATTAAAGATGGCAGTTCTTAAAAGAAAGACTAATAAAAATCAGTCGTCTGACCAACTGTCTGAAAAAATTTCAAAACAGGAAGAAAACTCATAAAAAATTAACTATGAATTAGCGAAGGAAGAAGGAAAAACACTGTGAAAGGTACTTACATAAACATGGAGGGTTTCTTTAAAATTCCAACAGGTTGCTTTTGTGGTGCTACTGAGCCAAGGGGAGGCATTTCACTTGGTAATGGAATCATAGAAGGAACTGAAGAAAAAAAGACACAAGTATGTGTGAATGTATCATATATATATTTATGCACACATACAGGAAGATTGAAAAATAAGTCATTATTTTAAAATACTTATAATTTATTCCTCATTAAAATTATAGTTAAAAAATAAATTATAAGAATTTTAAATTAGGAAATTCTTTTTAATCACTGTGTGTGTGTGTGTGTGTGTGTGTGTGTGTGTGTGTGCATAAAACTTACAAAATATTAAAATTATGGACATAAGTCTATTACTTTAAGTTTAATGTAGTTTACATTATCTTTAGTAACTGACCCATCGGTAAAATGGTTACAGTGTTTGCCAATGGCCTGGGAGACTGGGATTCAATCCCAGGTCAAGTCATACCAAAGACTCAAAAAATGGTATATGATGCCTCCTTGCTCAACACTCACCATTATAAGATACAGATCAGAGGTAAGTGGAGCAATCCAGGGAAAGGAGTAGCACCCTCCCCTACACCTCAGTATAGTAGCTACTGAAAAGGGAGTCTTCGGGTTGCCCTTGACTACAGTTGGCCAACTTACACAACTTTTAGACGAAAATGTGAGAAAAGTAGCAAATCAAGTATCTATACAGTGTGAGACGTAGCCACATAGGATGTTAATGAACATATTTGCACAATATGTGTGTGTGTGTGTATATATATATATATATATATATATATATATATATAAAACTTAGGGCAGTCTAAATATTTTTAGACTCCCTTAAATCAAACATAGAAGCTTGATTAGCAACTTTTCTCACATTTCTGTCAGAAGATAATGTGAACCACATGAAACTTCAAGTAACACACTCATAGTGTCCATAATTTCAATATTTTGTAGGTTTTATATCTGCTCTGTCATAATAGCACCAACCATTTTTAATGCAAAAACTATTCTTAACTGTATTTCAAATTATCAATGAGGAGACACTTTTCCATCCTATCCAAAAACTATTGATTGGAATATAACAAAATTATCAGAGAATGATGACAATATGTATATACACCTACTTTGTAAAAAAAAAAGTTATGATCATTTATCTAATTTACTTGAATTATTAGTGAGGTGTAATAAAAACCCCTGTAAAAAGAAAATAACATTTTAATAGCTTCATTTACAGACTTTTATGGATTCATACATTAACAAAGATGAAATTAAATTGAAATAAAAAAGTTAACAGGGTTCTAAAAGGACAGTGGATTTGGTCAATATGAGATATATGATTCTTTTTTTAAAATGACTTGCAAAAGGTACTGGTCAATCAAACATGTCAATTTCTGGATCTCTTCTGATGTTATTTCATGTGATACATTGACTATTTCATGCTACAAGTCATCCTGGCTTCTAAATTGATCTCCATTCTCATAAAGACATCACTTCAGAATGCTCCATAAGTTTTCAATTGGGTTTATCTGGAGAATTGATTGGCCAGTTCATCTTCAGAGGTCCACAGAAGCCAAATTTCTGCAGGTACTCTGAAGTTTTAGGCGCTAAATGGCAAATGAGCATTATCTTACATAAATACAATGGTTCTCCAGAAGGTGATTCTTTGGGTTTTTTTTAGCCAAGATTCCAGGTGCTCTTTGAGGAAGACCATATAAGTATCTGTGGTTATTTTTGTACCGTCAGGCACTGTCCACAGACCAACCATGATACCCCCAATAATACCAGCCCAAATCATAATACCTCCTCCTTGTTGACATCTCAAGTGTTGATGACGATCTCACCCCTTTACAACCCAATCTTTGCATCAACCATGAGGGCCATTAAGTATTGCATGACTTCCATCTGTGAACAGAACTTTCAAGAAATCAACCTTAATGTTCCCCTTTGCCCATTTCAAATGCCTTTATATGTGTACTTTTGTCAATCGAGGCTTTGTCACTGGTCTCACTGATGTCCCAACCTTTTTTTAGCAGACAATAGTGACAACTTCTGGACATGGTTGCTTCTCCAATGCTCCTGAAAAATGCTCAACTGGTCAGGCCTGGGTTATTTACAGCTTCACATTTCATTCGTGACAAAGAACATTGAGAAACAACACTCGAGTGACCCTTATCAACCCTCTTAGGCACCTTCGTAGGAGCAACAAATCTTTTCCTAGTTTGGTGACATCTTCCAATTATTTTGGATATTTCTAATGTAGATTTGCCTTTGGAAAGTTCAGATGTTGTGATATCTTTATCAGAAGGGGTTAAGTCACATTTGCGTCCCATAATTGCACAATTATAAAGACACTTATAGTCTGGAACACTTCTATTTCATATTAATATTGCAAATGACCACCATTTATTTCCTATTGTCCAGAACAATATAGTTTTTATACAGCCTGTGCATATACCTATTTTCATTATACTGGGAAAATTTTGTAAATTACAAGTAGTTTTTGGACAAAATCAAAAAATGTCACCTCAGTAATAATTTGAAATACAGTGTGTGTGTGTGTGTGTGTGTATGCATATATATATATATATATATATATATATATTTGGAGTCAGAATTATTCACCCTGAATGAATATTTGTATATTTTCTAAGGAAATACAAATATTTGCAAGTATTTATTCAATTTGATATAGTTTATTCAATATTCAGTTTCGAATTATCTTGTGAATTTCTTAACAGTTTTAATCTGTTATATTCATAGTTATAGATCTTTCTAAAAATTGGTACAGTCAAAAATTATTCCCCTCCTTCCAGAAATTAGGAAATGATATTGCTCTAAAGCAATCAGATTCTTTTTTTGTTAATTTGACATTTAATATAAGCACTCTTTGAAAATGAAATAGTATTGACTTGATTCTATGACATTCTGGAAGGTCCTGAAAAAGACAATATATGAGTGTCACATACCACAATAATTCATTCATTCTGCAACCATGGTGAAGACTACTGAACCTGACAAGAAGCCCTAAATAAAGATAGTTGATGTGTACAAGCAAGATGATGGATATACAGCACATTCCTATCATTTTTAATGTTCCAAGATTGACAATTCAGAGCATTATCAAAAAGTACAATGAATCTCATTGTGTTGAGAATAAATTAAATACTGGCAGAAGATGGTTACTTTCTGAGAGAACAGAAAGGAAAATTGTTAGAGATATCTTAAAGAATCCACACTTAACAGTAAAGAATATTGTTAATGATGTAAAGACAGCAAGGTTGAATGTATTGACAAAGACAGTCACGAGATGCCTTCATTGAGCAGGTCTTCAAACTTGTCATCCAAGGAAAATTCCCTTGCTTAAGACTAAACACCTAAAAAACAGATTACTATATGCTAGAAGACATCTAATACATAGGTGTGAGTATTAAAACTCTGTTTTACAGTCAGCCAATGGAGGGAATTAAATGAGGTTCACAAAGCAAAAAGTACCCTTCTTACAATTAAGCATGATGAGTATTATGTTTTGCGGATGTTCTGTTGTTTCTTGACCAGAACACTGAGTTTATAGTAGTAGAAAAAATGTGGTAGACTGCATACTACAATAGAAACAATGTGGTAGACTCAATAACATAATAGAAATAATATAGTAGACTGCATAATATAATAGAATATGGAAGACAGCATACTATTATAGAATTAATGTGATAGACTGGATACTACATTAAAAACAATGTAAATGGACCCCATACTATAGATAGAAACAATGTGGTAGACTGTGTACTATAAATAGAAATGTGGTAGATCATGTACTATAGATAGAAACTATGTTGTAGAATGTGTACTATAAATAGAAACAATGAAATAGACAGCATACTATAATAGAAACAATGTGGTAGACTGCTCTATAAATAGAAACAATGTTGTAAGCTACATACTACAGAAGAAACAATGTATTACTATAAATAGAAACAATATAGTAGACTACATATTACAAAAGTACCAAAAAATTTGTTGCATCTTTGAAAGAGTGGATTGCATAACCCCTTTCATCTAGAAACCCAGGTATATTTGGAAGGAGACCATTAACTGAATATCTTTTGATAAGGGGTGTCCTCAAAAGCAGTCATGGTAAAACATAAGAACTATTGTTTCTTGTTTCACTTATTTATCAGGATCAGAAACAGAGGCTGGAAATTGCATGAATGAAAGAATAGGTTAATTTGAAAATAAGAGCAACACTACTACCAAGTTGATTATTTTTGGCCAAATTTATTATATGGCTTGCAAACGTACACCATTTTGATCATTTTCAGAAAATAATAGTCTTCTTTTTCCTTTAAACCTCTGTTTAGTATGTTACAAAATTCAAGATATCATCATCATCATCATCATGTAACGCTGCCAGCATGGATTTCCTTGATCCTCTCTCGCCACCTATCTCTACTGTCCATCACTCCCGGGAGGCCTTCAAGGCTACATCCTGTATCGGCACAGAGCTGTTGTATATAGGTTCTAGCCGGTTATCCTACCTTTGTTCATCCATGTGAAGGGGTCCACAGGAGTACATCGTTTATGAGTTCGTCCTTACTTCTCCAGCAGTGTCCCACATGTATGGTTTGTCTAACTTGAATAGTTTTCGTGATGGGTGGTAGGTTGCTGTACAGCTGCTGTTTTGTGGGATGTTGCCTCCATGACTTGTTCAGTATTGCTCGCAGCTATCTTGTGTAGTTGCTGCCAAGCTTTTTCACCATATGTTTAGTTAGCGTCTATGTAGTGCATCCATATAGCAGTATTGACATGACCACTGCTTGGAAAAAAGTGCATTTTATTTTATCGAACAGGTCCAATTTCCATATGACCGATAGCCTATTCATAGCTGTCCATGCCTTTGCTAGTCGCGTGTTGATGTCTTTCTCGGTTGATGAGACACTGCTTCCTAGGTAGGTGAACTTGTCCACTAGTTTCAGAGTACTACCATTTAGTGTGAAGATGTCGCCTTTTTGATTAAAGCACATGTATTCCATCTAACATCTATTGATATAATGATAGATAACGGTTTCAAGCTGACAAAAGAAAAAAGCAGAAGATACCCGGCACAAACAATTACGGACACAGACTACACCGACGACATAGCGCTTCTGGCAAATATATCCGCCTAAGCCAAAACCCTGCTACCTAGTCTGGAACAAGCAGCTGCTGGCATATGCAAACAAGATATCTTGGTGTTCAATAAATGAATATCTTTATTGGCTTGTGTTGTGTCTCTACATGTATATGAAAGCAGGCTTAGTGTAAAGGTTATCATTGTAAAAAATGGAATTGGGAACCCAAGTTCAAATCCAGAATGAAACTGTTTTCATTTCACTTCACACTTAAGCCCTTGGAAAAGGCATGAATCCATTTCTTCTTCTGGTTATGAGTAAATAGTAGGGCAGTCTAGGTTCTCTAGCCTTGGTAAAGCAACCAATCAAGGAGAGAGAAAATTCTGAAAACAAACCAGTAGAATGGGATGTCAAATCTAAACTTCCTTTAGGAACTGACCTTGTGTCACATCCTGCCAAGAGGTTGGTTTAATATATACTCTCATATGCATCTGCTGGGAAGAGCAAATAAGACATTTGACATCCTACCTCTTTTAAATCAGGCATTATTATTACAACTGTAGGAATTTAAAAGAGACTGTGTATGAAAGGGTCATTATGAATAATGACAGCTAAGGGTGTTAAATCACTGATATATCAGACTGAAATTTTCATTTAAAGCAAGACAGGTACTGCCACTTTGGGTCAAAGAGGACCTAGGAGTAATGACAGTAAAGAGGTACTCCACAATCCCCAGAACTGGAGCCTCATCATCAGATGCAGTTTAATGTCATACCCAGGATACCAACTATTTTTTTAAAGGAGGGATTTTTTATCTGCAGGGGATGCATTTGGCATATTTTAAGTACTGCTAACACACCATGACTAATTTTGAGAGAATTTTTATGGCTTTAAAATAGATAAACTTGAGAGAATATGTTTTGGGCTGAACCTTAAAAGCCTTAACTTGAGAGTTGCCACTGATATTATATATTCAGAAGAGCTCTGTTTCGCATGAGGCTCAGTCTAAGCAGCACCTCAACATCTTGGAAGCTGTTGTGATTAATACACAATGTTCAACTGTATAGGCAAAGAGGGCTTGAAACATAAATTAGAAATATTCTGGGAGCTATTGACTTTATCTGGAGTACAATGAATCTTTTTTCCTCCTCCCAATTTTAAGATCCTTTTCTTTTAAAACCTCATTCCCTTCATTTGTAAATACCAATAATTGACTTTCAAAGAAGTGTCATTCAAAAAGTGCCTAAGTTTTATATTTGTTTAAATCAATTTTATTTGTTATAAAACTATGTTCCCCATTTTTCACCTTACACACACCTTAAGTTAATAATCTCTACTTAAAATATAATAAAGCATGATAAAATAATAATTCAAAATTTATAGGCAAGTTTACTTACTTGTGTATTCAAGAGGTAATTCAGGAAGAGGAATCTGGTCAAGTTGAACTCGTTCAGCATTTTTCACTTGTTCTGGATATCAAAAAAGAAAAAAAGATAATTATAGTCAGTTCTTCAAGTCTAGGAATGGTCTTATACAGGCTGAGGCAATATATACTTGTAGCTTGCCCAGCCTCACCTGCTAAATGATTCAACCCCGCATTGTTTTGTTGTTAAGTAGAGATTAGTTTAGAAACAGCTTCGTCCAGAGAATATATAAAAAATGAAACTTACCAAAATAAATCTGTAGCTGAATTCGTTTTTTGTCATATTCAGCTTCAGCTTTCCTCAATTCTATAGCATATTCAGGATTCTCTTTATCCTGAGAAAGAAAACAGAAAATTTTCAAAGACTGATGACACCATTCCTTTTTTTAAAATGGAGAAATGCAATTAAATAATTTCTTTAAATTGACAGGGTCTATTTTTTCTTCAGGCATTTCATTATCCAAGAGGTTCAACCATAAAGCAGTACTGACATGACTACAGCTTGAAAGAATCAATGAGATTCTTTACTCATTAAAATGCATTGTTGCTGTAACGGGTTTCCACCCGTATTTTTAATTTTTCGAGATATGGACGGAGTCCTATGTGTGGGTTACTAAGACCACGGACGAATGAGGGTTTGAAGGTTAAAGAGGTCGACGTGATATGAAAGAACACGTGGGGTATTCTGAACTGGACAAACAATATAATGCGGAGTTGTTTTTTTTTTCTTTTCTTTATATATGTATCATTCATACATTTTTTTCATTTAAAAGAAAGCACAACTGTGACAACAGACAAACAAAGAACAAAACGAATGCAACAAAAAAATATACAGAAATGTGGAGGACAATTCGCTCCCAATAGTGTTTGACTAGGTCCTTCCAATAAGACAGAGTATTTTTTTTTTTCTTCTTTCACCGAAGAACAAGAGTCTCTCCTCTTCGTCTTTATGGATGTACAAATTTTAACCAAATAGGTTTTCCGCCGAAACTAGCTGCTGATGAACAGCCTCAAAAATGTTTCTTTGGAACAGTCTTGATACGGACCTTTATTTAGGTTACGTATATTATTCTTGATAAAAATTTTGACTAACCTTTTTTTTTTTTATCTTTCCTCTCTTTTGTTAATTTTTTCTTTTTTTTCTTATATTCGTTAATCTCCTATTAACGAGTTGCAAGGCACCAGTTTTTTGTTTTCCTTTTCTTTTACGTTGAGCCTCAGGTTCTTACCCAACGGAGCTAAATGCTTCTATTTCCACTTTCACCGGACCCCGTGAAAAGGCAACCTTTCTCTTCCTTGGCGAAGCTCGAAACTAACTTTTTGGGTTTCGTTTCTTTTTGGCGGTAAAGCGCCCTCCATGTCTCTTCCCTGCTGCTAGGGCTCGAAGACTCGCCAATCGCCTTCCCCCACTTCCGGTCCACATAGTAGTTCTTGCACTATAATCGTACTGTGGCCGGTGGCCGTAATATTGCATACATATATATACTGGATACATACCGACGCAATGATAACAGACGCAAGAATAAAGGACGCAGGAAGGAAGACACATGAAGGAAAACGCCGGAAGACTTCTTTAACAAATATATTTACCTCTCACTTTATTGCAAGGGTTCGAAAGGGTTGTTCAAGAGTTTGCTTGTGAGAGGGTGCTGGACACCGAACATAAACTTCATATTTTGACCCCACTGTTATGACCGTCACGTTGTGTCTTTCTTGTTCTCCTGATGTTGGGGTCCACTCCACCGGGGCTTTCCGAGGGCCCCCTCGGTCAGGTGTGGCTTCCCTACCACATCTGGTCTCTAGCTGTCTGGAATTCTACTTGCAACTGCTCTGGGACCCAAACTCAACTGAGTTAAATAATAACTCAACGCCCACACAATTGCCCACTGGATCTTTGAAATCGAATGTTTAATCGTCATCAAGCGGAAATAACTGTCATGCAGTTCAGAGGTTACTCTCTTCTGGTGCATCACTGTAGTGGCACAATGGGACCTTCACCTTGTCCCATATCATAAGCCTTAATCCGCCCACGCGATCTCTTTCGATTACTGGCCATTGGAATGTGTCACTTCCTTCCGGTGTATCACTTTAGAATAGCATTTTTGGACCGGGGCGAGGGTCAAAATATAGCAGCATGATAGTGTGTAAACTAGTATAAAAAGTGAACAAAAATAAATAGAAAAATTATTTTTTCAATTCAATCACTAAGTTTAAGAAGAATCACATTCATTATTCATTCATACTTACATTTTTTGCGTAGTTGTTTCTTAAGAGGGTTTTTTTTTGTAGATAATCTTATCAAATACAAATAATTTTTAAACAGATCTATTTAGAACTAAGATGGGATGCTGACAAGTACTCTCCCTCCAGGTGAGAGTAGTCATAGGAGTAATGGTAATGAAGGAGTACCCCACACTCTCCATATGTGGTGCAGAACTGGAGCCTCACCATCAGATGAAGTTTAGTGTCATACACTGGAACCCCCTTGGTCTTATTCCTCTGCAGGGGATATAATCAGTGTATGCTAAGTCCCACTGACAGAGTAGGTTAGAAGACCTCGGTGTCAGATTAACAACAAAGGCAAAATGAATTTTAATCTGAAATAAAACAAATAGCAACTATTGCTCTATATACTGCATATGTGCAGTGAAATACAGTTTGATTGATCAATTAAATAGTTTCTTCAATATCAGGATTGGACTAAAATCTTTAGCAAACAAAAATAAAAAGATAAAAAATAAAAAGTGGTTATGAATAATAGATTGGAGCATTAGTTTTCAAGAAAAAAAATTCTGGGAACTTTTGCACACACTTTATATATTACACCATTTTTGTGATTTTATTTTCGTTTAACAAATTAGAAAGATACATATATACTTACATAGAGTTTTAAAATTCTTAAGAATGTCTCCTTGAGCTTTTTCCGCTTATCCTTGAGGACTTTTTCATTAAGCTTTGGAGGTTGAGTTGGGTCATACTCTGTTAGAAACAATGGGAAAAAGAAGGTTAAAACAACAAATCAACAGAGAATTATGGGTTATTTAATGATATATATACACACACACACACACACACACACACACACACACACACACACACACAGAGGATTAGCCATAAATAAGTCCACACAAAAAATTTTTAATGAATGATAATTTTCTTCTAAACCAAAAATATCGGGATTTTATTATTTCTAGTGGAACTTTCAAAACAGATATTATTAGGTACTATTTATAACATTCCAACTCTTTAATCAAAAAGAAATTAATCATTGAAATTATAATTAAGAATAAATTGTATTAACTTACATATGGGATGTACTTATTTTTAGACTGCTATATATTCAAATAATGTTCCACAAAAAATAATAAAATCTTGCAATCTTTGATTTAGAAGAAAGTTAATTCTTTATTAAAGAAAATGTTCAATTTTTTATTGGTTCATGTCTAAAATAAGAATTTTTATAGTTTATATCTTTTAACACAAAATTTCCAGCAGTATTTGAAGTAAACACAGACATATTCACACAAAAATGCAACAAACTTGCAGCGAAAATAAGCTCACATTAGGAGAAACAAAATTATAAATAAAAACTTCAGTGGATATTTCTCTGTAATGAAGCAAAACACATTAGTTTGGACTATAGATATAACTTAATTTTGGTCATCTCATCCTGAATATGGTGAGGCATGGAACCAGAAAAAAGTTGATTAAATAGTTCTCGTGTGTAATACACACCCCTAACTTTTAGGCCGAAAAATCTGAAAAAATAGTGTGTCTCATACACAAATAATTCATTATAGGCAATACTTTATGCTTGGATTATTATTAGGACCCCACAAGAAGGTCCTGTTTATTGATCAGTATATTACAACAGAAACTGGTTGCTAAATAAGAACCAGGTGTTTAATCAATTTTTGGTAAAATAAAAACTTAAATAAGTTGACAGCTTTGATTTCTTTATAAATTACTAGCAGAAATAGCCAGTCTATGACCAAAAGATTTTATGAAGACCAGAGTGTGAGATAGAAAGGAGGAAGATAGGAGTAAACTAAGAATTAAAAAAGTGTCCTTATTTGTATCACAATATTTAAATTTTTTTTTTTATCTAAAATTCTATTTTAAAAAATGTAACCCTAAATTAGTCAGTGATTTGAAAGATTATTATAATCTTATTTTTCTAAAGATGTTATAAAAAACATGACAAAAATTTAAATTCAATGCTTAATTGCCTGTTGAGTTACAGTGATAAAAAATGTATTTGTTGAATTCGTTTTCTTTTTTACCTTATAAGAATGTTAGAATAAAAAGAAGCTAATACAAATGTGTTCTTACTTTTAGGTAGACAATTTCATCTATTAATTCAAATGAAAAATATTTGTTTATTTTATAAATAGTTCATTTCTTTATTTTTTTAAAGTTTTTGAGTTATATTAAAAATCAATACATTTTGTTCAAATATGAAAAGTATTCAATTAAAAAAAATCAATTTTTGAATTATTGATAAACAATGTTTTTGTTTGATTTTTGTTATTTTTAACATTTTTTTAGCTTCTAAAAATGTAACATTATAAAAAGCTAAGAAATAAAAATGTGTCCTTAAAATGAAAATAAGCTAAGAATCAAAATTGTAAAATTGTTTGTATCACAATTTCTTTTTTGGTTAACAATTAAAATAGTATTTTAAAAAAAGATGGCCTTGGTTTAAAACATTTTCATGATTTTTTTTTAGTTCTCCAAAAAAATTAAGTAATTTTTTTTACAATTAATATGAAATAATTACAAAATAATAATCTTCAAAAAAGCATTAAGTTCAAATTCCATGAATTGAATTTGTGCAATATTTAAACATGGCAGGTCTAAAGAAGAACTGAAGAGTTTCCCTGATTTTTTGCATTTATTATTAAATTACACCATTTAATCAGTAAAAATAAAAAACTAAATTTTGTACTTTTTCTTTTAAACATATTAAAGTGTATATACTATTTTCAGGCTCAATAATATCCAAGTCATAAGTCAACATGTTCATGCCAAAACAGACCTGACTCCTTTATATATAAATAAAATAAGTAAAGTTGGCAACCTAAGTCAAGGGTGACCTGAAGGCTCCTTTTCAATGGCTACTACACCAAGGTGTAGGGGAGGGCACTACTCCATTCCCTGTATTGCTCTGTTTTACCCTTGATCCATACCTTGTAATGCTGAGTGTTAAGCAAGGCAGCATCAAGTACCATTTTTTGAGTCTTTGGTACAACTTGATCTGGGATTGAACCCCAGTCTCCCGGACCATTGGTTTGGTTTGGTTTCTTTGCTTAATGGCATATCAACCTTTTTAGGTTATTTAATGCCAAAGCCATCCTTTAAGAAGAATAGTAGTTCCCAGACCATTGGTGAACACTCTACTCATTAGACCATATATATATTGATAGATATGAAAATTCTATAGATTAATTTATAGGGTATTAGTTAGGATATACAATATCTGCAGATGCTGAAATAAGAAAGTTGCATAAAAAACTTTGTGTTTTTATCCATTTCTTAGAGCTCCTATTGTGAAAAAGAGAAACTTCACTTACCCATTTTGTCAATCATTTCCATTTCTTGCAAAATCTTGGTTGGATCTTTTCCTTTCAGAACTGCTTGCCGAACAAGCATACGCTGTTTCTTGTTCTACAAAATGGAAAGTTCACATTATGAGAGCTTAGAGGGAACACATACAATGTGGCAGTATCATCCACAGCTCATCTAGTTTTGTTTGTTTTCAAAAAAAAAAAGAAAAAAAAAAAAGAAAAAAAAAAAGACGAGTTGCCAGTGGGTTTTGATCAAAACTGTAGAAGCCACAGGTTGGCTCCACAAAAAAACCCAAAAAAAACAAAAAACAAATCCAAGAATACACTAGTCGTCTTTATCCACTCATCAAGCAATTCTAGAGTGGAGGGGTGACACATTGCTTTTCTAAACAGCCTAATTGTATAGACCTTCATTATCATGATATGACCCACGAATGAAAACTCAAGACACTAGTCAGTTTTCTCCTTGGTCTGTGATGAACATCTAACAACTATTTGTTTCTTAAACTGCTCTCATTCTTAGCAACCCACTACTGCTAACTACCCAAGACTTGAACCCCTGTGGAAATACAACTCAGGCTCACCAGGAAAGAGCTAGGTGAAAACAAATAAATAAATGTTTAAAGGCAAAAGTTCATGTGACACTTTGCAATGAAATCCCTTAGCTAAAAAACTTCTCTGCATATCTGTTTCTGTTCTTCATTCTCTGGTCCTCCCAAATCTTCTGTACCTGTTCTCTCAGCTCATCTCTGTAGCTGTGGTCCCAGCTATCTGCGCTCTGATCGTATACCCTTGCGTCTAATAGCAAACTCATTCTGTTCTTCTGACTGTCGGCAGGTTGAACCTCTGCATCTGTTCCCTTCTGTTCTTCTCACTGAACTGTTTGTCTCTTCTCTGACTCTGTTACACCCTCTCCATCTCTTCTGTATCATTATTCTTCTATGTCTGTCATTTACCCCTTTTAATGGCCTCCCTCTTCTGTCTTCTGGCTGACCCTATGTGTCTTATCCCTTTCTAGTAGCAGACTCACTCTCTCAGCATACACCCAGAAGTGAACACCCAAACTTCTGGACTTTTAGCCACCCAACACTGAAGATTAGCACAGAGGTTGACAACCAGATTCCAAGAGACCCTTAAAGGTGTGATAATAAAAAACTTTTTAAGTCATTGATCCCTTTTTATCTGGCATCTGCATTTTATACGAGCTGAGAAGAATCAGTGATTCCCATCCAAATATGTCTTGGATCCTATATTAAAATACATACACACCCTCACACTTATATACACACCCATGGTCAACCCACAACCATATACATGTATACACCCATACGCACATACATATATATATATATATATATATATATACACCCTAATACATGCACTCATGCCCACCCACATAGAACTAAGCCCTGTATATAATATTTCACACTCCCACTGTTCAGTATTCTTTTTTCTTCTTGTAACCAACAATAATGAGCAGGGAATTTTTTGATGTCCACAATAAACTGAAGTTGTTGGCACTGATATGGTTGGAGGTCAGTAGACAAGCATATCATTCTTTTAAGGTATTTTTTCTAAGTAGTTCCAGCAGCCCAGTCTACTCTGTCCAACTCCTGACTGTTCCTTTGAATATATTGTGTCTCAACTTCAGGGAGATCAAATGCTAAAAAGAAAGGCTTAGTATACCAACCATTCTTAGCAATTCTTTTAATGGAATGGTGAGATATGTTTAAATAAAGATGTTTGAGCAATAAAAAAAAGTTAGTCTTGTGTTGAATGATTTTAATGAATTTTGAGACCCTCGGATGAGGGGGCTAAATGTTCAAAAAGTTAACCTAACAAGCAATTTACAAAACTGAAAATCTCAAATTAACATACACACACATCATATATATATATATATATATACACACACACAAACATATATACAGATATAGATACATACATACATGTGTGTATATATATATATATATACC
This sequence comes from Sepioteuthis lessoniana, assembly GCA_963585895.1. NCBI lineage: Eukaryota > Metazoa > Mollusca > Cephalopoda > Myopsida > Loliginidae > Sepioteuthis > Sepioteuthis lessoniana. The sequence goes on from OY757939.1 coordinate 22,898,800, forward strand.
CACACAAACAGACATAAATGAATAAAAGATAAAGTCTACCTTTTTTAATTCTCTTTTTCTTGCTTCTTTTCCTGAAAATAAATTAAAATAATATCAAATTGAGGACAAGAAAATACTGGAAAAAAATGTTTTACATCATTGCCTTACACAGTCACATATTTTTTGAAATATGAATGCTGATTTATTGATTAAATGGTATGCCCCCTTTCTCTGTATATATAATTTCCTCTCTTGTTTTGTATTTCATTAAACATCTATCAGTGATCTAACGATACTCCATATCATCTTTTCTAAGTCTTGATGATGGGTTATTAAAACCAAAATGTAATAGCGTCAACTTTCTTTCATATTAAATTCTTCACTTTGGATTACAGTTTTTCCATATATATATATATATATATATATATATATATATATGACAGATTGGACTCTAGCCTTGATAGGCAACTTATCTAGGAGGAAGAGGAATCTGGATTTAAAATGTGGAGCTGTAGTCTCTTAGGAAGTCTGATGTTTTCAACCTCATTCTAGCAACTCTTGGGACAATACTGATACCAAATTGTCTAGTACCTTACCCTTCCATTGGACAATATTGATGTCATGAAAAAGAGGGAGCTGCTACATACAACCTTACTCAGGCCTGGGCCAAAATCTGGGCCCAGATTCATAGAGGAAAAAAAAACAAGAGAGGGGATAGAAAAATTACTTCAAAAATTTATTTTTAAACAAAAAAAAAAGAACATATTTCATTAATAATAATAAAACCTTCTGAAAGTCAACAAATTATTCAATCATGGGAATTACACAAAGATGCTGTGTCCTGTTTTGAACAAATTTTGGAAGCAGAACACTACAAAATTGCAGATGTATGGCGATTTACCACCAATCTCACAAACCATCCTTAAGTAAAACCAGCAAGACATACTAGACACTCATGGGGAAATAGGAATAAACTCATAAGCAACATTTTTCTAAAGATTGATATATATGGAAAACTGATGTTGAGTGACCAGCAACAACTTACATGCATCAGCTCAGTGTGGACACTGGTTACTGCCTAAAAGACTTGCTAAGAGAAATGACTGATAAGGAGGGACGGATGCCAAGAGAGAGTCAAGGGAATCCAAGCTGTCAGCACACCATGATGATAATGATTGATTAACAGGTGAAAATAAACTCAACATTAAATCTCAACTGGTCTGATTACCTTATTTATTTCACTCCAGTCAGCTGGGGCTGTAGAATACACCGACTGCATCCCTGCAGAGAGGTAGGACCCTACCCCCAACAAGTGTCCTGGATATAACACTAACCTACAACTGATGGTGGGACTCCAGTTCTGAAACTTTAAGAATTGCAGAGTATCTCTTCATTGTCATTACTCACAAGTTCACTCTGACCTGGAGTGGTAGTACCAGTTAAGGTTCCATTTATGGTTTAAATAGAAATATTTAATCATTTAAATGTGTGCAAACAAATGACTGTTAAATTGAATAATTAGTAGTACATAGCAATACTTGGAACCATAAACAGTGTGCAAACAAATAATTAATATTAAAATGGAATTTTTAATGTTAGATAGGAATATTTGAAACCATTTTACTATATGCAAACAAATGAGCTCTCACAACTTATTAAAAAATAAAGTTACCTACAAACTATTCACTTACAAATCATGTATACACATATAAACAAGACTTAGCAATTAAATGACCTATAAGGGTTCATAACAGTTCTTTTCTAGCTGGCTGCTTGGGGTAGGCAGTTTGGTTCAGGACTGGATCTGTTTGGTGATGGTTGATGGTCAGTCTGAACTGCTTGATGCAACTGCTTAGATAGCCAGGCAGTCACGTCTATGCAACTCTGGACTGACCCATTCCACGAGCCTCAAGGGGGCCATCTCCCCAGCCTTTAACCCTCTCAAGAGGAGTTAGGTTTATCACCTGGCGCCTAAGGCACCCTTTTTTAAGGGAATGCTGACAGGGCCTGAGGCATTTTTGTGTGCTTGCCAGGCATATCTTGGTTATGGTCCTGTGCCTGGACCCACCTAAATCTTGGCCTTGTGCCATATTCACCTGTTTTGTGGGCCACGCAATAAAAAGGGTTTATATGGCATAAAACACAACCAACCTTATTTATTTGCAAGGAATGAGTAATAATCAATACAGTACCATACAAAAGTTTTCAACAACTTTAAATTATTGTGAACTTCTACTAATTACCAACTTATAAGTGGATGTTTTGCATTGCATTTTTTACAGATGAAACATTAACACTGTTGGAGTCATTTCCATACTTAAACATTACATTTTGTAATGAGGGTTCTGAATGAGAAGGGAAGATGTGAGACCATCTCCAAAAATGGCTGTGCGAAAGTTTTCGGCCACCTCACATAAACCAATCAAGTTACTGTTTTAAAACAGAAAATTGTCTATAATGAAAATTTAAAAAAAAATGTTCCTTTCCAGAAGTTACTGTTTATTGTCAATATTTTGTGTGGTAAAATATAATGATTAGGTATGGAAGGGAAGTGTCTCCAACAATGTTTCATCTGTAAAAAAAAACATAATGCGAAACATCCACTTGTCAGCAATTAGTAGAAATTTCCATTAGTTGAAAGTTGCTGAAGACTTTTGCACAGTACTGTAATAATTTACACAAAAATTGATACAAGTGTATGTAAATTAAAGAGAATTTTTTAATACAATAAAATTTTCTTAATAAATTTCAATTAAAATAAGAAAAAGTAAACATGAAATGTAGACCTTCCACAGGTACTATGATGTCAGTTCAGCACATTAGCCAAGACACAATGGAGAACCCACCCCAACATAAGCGAAATTTCCAAGGGTACTGCTAGTATACATCACTATTTTACTTCTTTTAAGTTTATCATGCCAGCTCTTACTGGAAGTTAAGTGATAGTCTTCTCAGATCCTCAGGACTCTTCTGAGTACCTGAGTCAATTTTAGCAGTGGCATAGCCTGGATGATCTCGATTCTTTTGATCACCAGTTCACCGGAATCCGGTATCCAAGGTTAACAACAAAGAGCCCGACACAAGCAATTCTGATGACTCTTCAGATAATTCAACTAGACAAGAGATTAGAGCCACTCCACTGTAGAGGAGAACAAGAATAAAAAAACCAGCTCCAGGCTGTCACCTATGACATCAGGAGAAGAGAGGGACGATTTTCACTTAATTGAAACAAAAAGAATGTGCTACTTTACATGTCTTTCATTTAAGCAGCTATTTGTAATATAATTCATACACGTGTAGATTCGAGTTCTTAATCTTACAACCGCTTATGAATATGCATGAACTTAAGACTTGGCAAAAATGACAGCATTGCATTTGTGAATGACAGTTGGGAGAACCAAAACGAGAGTGACACTTTGTAGGAGCTTATAGAGCAGAACTTTGAGAGAGAGAAAGATGGAAAATGACTACCATTTAACTTTGTCAGTGAGAGGAAAAATAAAAAGCAAGCTCTGCTTTGGAAGTGCAGTTTTGATAACAGTCAGGAGATAATTTGTGAGGAGAAGTAACAAGTCTTTTGGCATTGTTCGTCACAAAGTAACAAGTCTTTTGACATTGTTCGTCACAAAGTAACAAGTCTTTTGGCATTGTTCACCGCAATGTAACAAGTTTCTTGGCATTATTCGTCACAATGTAACAAGTCTTTTGGTATTATTCACGATATATTATGTTCTGTAATAATTGTAAAGTAAAAGTAAAGTTGGTGTCCTTAGTCAAGGGTGACCTGTAAATTCCCTTTTCAATAGCTACTATACCATTCGCAGGATTGCTCAACTTTACCCTCGATCTTCATCTTATAGTGCCGAGTGCTAAGCAAGGCGGCATCAAGTACCATTTTTTGAGTCTTTGGTATGAGTCGACCTGGGATTGAACCCCGATCTCCCGGACCATTGGTAAACACTCTACTCATTAGGCCAATGGACCGAAAATAATAGTAATATGTAATAATTGTAATGTTTTTATTACTTAATTTCATATCTGCCTTTTACTTTTCTTCTTCATGGGGTTTCTATAATTCATCATTCAATTTATATCAAACATATGAAAATGCATAAATCAATACATTCATCAAATAAATGCTACATTCAGTCACAATACATATGAAAATGCATAAATCAATACATTCATCAAATAAATGCTACATTCAGTCGCCTTGAGGGAACTTTTGAACCTAAAACTCATATGAAGAGCATGGTTGCTATATAGCTTATTATACAAAATGAACTCTGCAAGCTGTAACAGTCTGTAATACATGTGTCACCAAATTGAAGAATAGAAAAAACCTACATGTGTCATGGTTTCCAGAAAGAATTTTTCCCTTAACACTAGTCAGTAACAGCCCCAGCAGTCTTAGACTACAGATAAACAAAAAGTATCAGCTCCAAAATTTCATGAAAGTAAATAAGTTTTATCCTTTAAAGAATTTCAAGACTAATATGCAAGTAAACATTTGAAAAAAAAAAAATTCTAAACATTTACATACATCGTACACATACAAACATTAACATTCACACTATAACAAGCCAATATAACTTTTGTAAGCTGTTGTTAATTACCAAAGATAATATATAAAACGACAACATCTGTTTCAACTCAACATCCTGTTGTATGCTTGTTTTATTTATAATTCACTTTAGCATTAATTATTTTATCATCACAGCATCCAGAAAACTCCTCTGCTACAATATTAAGCAACATTTTGCTACAAAGTATTCATAAGTCCCTACAATATTCATACTATCTTTGTAACAAGTTAAGCTTGAATTCTGGATCTAGTTTTTTGAGTTTTACTTTGCACAAATCCTCTTCAAAAAATAGTACAGCAGACTGGGTTCTCTAGCCTTGGTAGGGTAGCCAGTCTTGAAGAATATATTACTAATCGTATTATTCATTGATTTCACTTATTCAAGAATTTCCTGTAAGTACTAATTTTTCTGTTTTTAGTAAACAGTATACATTTTTTAAGCTTTCCCTATGCCAAATGCCTGTTTCATTCCAACAGCATTATGGAGATTACATCTCGTCTGCCAAAGAGTTCTGCTATTTGGTGCTAGATGACACGAAAGGACATTACCTCCTATGTCTGCAAAAATAGATCTACTGATGGCAAATAGCATAGTCAAAATAGCAAAGAATGTGAGCATGCCAAAGGTCTTTAAATCCGACATCTGCCAAATAGATCTACTGATGGTAAATAGCATAGTTATAGTAAAGAACATGAACATGTCAAAATCAAATTCATTTTCAACTTTGACAAAGTCTTGGAACAGATTGGACTCCTGTACAGACAGACAGGGGCCTTGTGGTACAAACAACTTCATACCACATTGCACACAATAGCATTTCTTAAACATGTAAGTCTTCATTTAAAACTTCAGTTTTTTCTTATATGTACATATATTAAGGACTCTATAACTAAAGACTCTTTCAACCACATTAGGACATGTTTTTACAGACACTCTTTCTGTACTCTTAGTATTTCATGTCATTCTTGTATTTATTCTAAGTTTGCTCAGGCAATAAAATGCTGCTGTTAACTCATGAATTGTTCTTGTATTATTCTAGAAAGGATATATTAAACTATACTACATTCCCTCAGCTACAAGTATCCAAAATGTTTCCTCTCATATTATTATTGGTGTGAATTATGTTATCAAAATATGACAAATGTACAAGAGATATTCTTTAGTTGTAAGTACTACAGCACTCACAACAGTTTCTTTCCTATGACATCTGCATTGTTTTGCTCCCATCAACAACCTTGGATATTTAGTTCATGGTTAATAAATGCCTTATCCTGTCTTCGTTTGGATTTTTGCTTTGTTGTTCTTTTGTAATACTTTTTTGTTACATTGTTACCCTTCTAGTGTGGTCATTTACAAACTTCCCTCAAGAAGGACATTGCTATCCAAAAAGAACTTATTATGTTCACTGGAGTAATGTGTAGATAAACTGCACATCACAACAGCATACTGCACAGAAGACATGAAAATCATCTTTTCTACTTCAAGATATAAATCTGAATTCTTTGGTCCATTCATGGTTTAAAACAGTTTTTCTTTTTAGAATTTTCCAGGTGGTAAATAAACACATTTTAATACGATAAGGACTCAGCCTGTGAGGATGACTGGTTTAGTTTGGTTTGATGGCATATCAACCATTTGTTATTTAATGCCAAATCTGATTTATACATCTATATTAGATATATATTTGTCACTTATAGTTCAATTAAACATCAGTCATTTGTTTACACATAGTTAAATGATCAAACAGTTCTATTTCTAACAATTCAAATTAACATAAGTCATTTGTTTGCACTCAGTTTAAATGCTTAGCAGTTTTATTTGATACATAGATAGGATCCTATGGATGCTACCACTCTTGGCCAGAGTGGACCTGGGAGCGATGGCAATGAAAAGGTACTTCACATTCTTAAAAGCTCCAGCACTACTGGAGCCTCACTATCAGATTGTTTAATGGCATATCTTGTTGATGGAGTCTTACCCTTCTACAGAGATGCAGTCGGTGTATTGTACAGCCCCAGCCGACTGAGCTTCTGTGTGGAAGAGGGGAAGGAGTTTAACCGACCTTCTAATTTAGACCTGACTGAAGTGAAATGTAGCATTTGAACACCATTTTACTAAGCGAAGTGGGCTATTCCATGTGGAGTTCTTAAATAGCAGGAAAAGCTTGTCACCTTGGTAACAAATTAGGGTCCTGTTACAATAAGTGAAGATCAAAAAAGGCCCGGCTTAAGCTGGCGCTTAAAATTTTAAAATCCGAATAAATCACCATATCACAGGTAAAAAGTGATGGCTTTAACATTTTCCCCATCTCACAAGAATAGTGATTTGAACATCATCTCCTCGAAGTTTTTTCAACAAAACAATTACCCGCTAAGTTAGGAAAACGAGCAAAGCCATAAGAATTAATTAATTTTATTAATAAATTCAAAGAAAAGGATGTTCCTTGATATAAATACATCAGTTTTTGTTGGGGGGTTGGAGGGGGGTATTGACAAAAGTTATTTCAACAACTTTGTTTCGTTGTAACACAAAGCCACATGTATGGGAGTTAGTAAGTATTAATTACTAACGTAGCTTAGATATGGTATACGACCACCAAAACGGGGCACCCAGTAAAGATCGAATTCGTTAGTCACTGAATAATATTCACTCAGTACCATGTTCTGCGAGACTGGGTTTTAAGTTAAGCTATGATCCGATTTCTGGTGAAATATTTCGCTGATCAACAATTCATGATGAGGTGCATGTTAAGAAAAGATACCGAAAATCTTTTACAAAAAGAGTGTCATACTTATACTTTAAAAGATTTTTTTGTAGCAATGATGAAAATTGAGTATGTAGAACTAATGATAATAATAACCGCGTTTGTTGCTTGTCTCAGCAACAAACACGAAGATCAATGCATATACGCATTGTCGTCTAGGAAATAACGAAAGTTTTTTCCAACTTACTTGCTTGGTCTGTGGGGTTCATGTACTTCCCACTCTTGGTGGTGTTAATAGATCTTCGCCCCATGATTATCAGGTTCTTGCTGCCGAATTCAAAATTATATCAAATTGGAGTTGGAAAAAAAAAGAAAAAAACAAGCGTTTAGGCAAAGTTTCTCACGCCGATATTAAATTCACGCCGCCGCCATTACTGACCACGTGACCTACCGGAAACGGATCCCGCATAACCTGTAAAGTACGAAAATAAAAATTAAAATAGGATAAAAATAAAAACAAAATCAAATTAAACAAATAAAGCGAATAAGAAAGTTTCTAATAAAAAGTAAATTCAAGCAAATAAGAGTTATTCACGCACATACATAAATTTAGTTTGATTATATAGTGCATGTATATATACATTTTGTTTTTCAATAAAAACGGTGTTAAATTCGATCTTGGGATTTAAACTATTCAAAGTTTTCATTCTGAAACGAATATTTGATATAAAAATTATTTTTAATGATTAGTATCGACAATTGATTGATTAGTAGTATTTATAACGACAGTCGTCAATAGGTAGCGGGGAGTAGTAGTATTAGTAGTTGTCAAATAGTAAGTTGGAGGTGGTAGGAGTCTACAGTTGGATGGAGTAGGAGGCAAGCAGTAGAATAGGTATAAAAATAAGGAGGCGCCCATCCATACCATTCCATCTATCCTAAAGTCAGAGGTTACTGTGGTGCCAGGTGTGCGGGGATATCTGCAGATATACCTACGTCCAAAAAAGTACCAACCATGGATATGGACGATATCTCAGTGCTAAAGGCTGACATAGACAGCAAGTTGGAAAAAGTGAGAGAAGAGATACGCTTAAAAATGTTTATGTTATTGTTGTTTCTGTTTTTATTTGTCATCTATGAAAAAATATAATAACATCAACAAATACAAATATGCAATTTTGCCATAATATTAATTAATTAATATGAAATTAAACTTAAGATTAATATATTGATCTATTTGTCGAACGATTGTTGCTAAATACAACAGACACCTGAAGAAGGGCGGAGGTTGCTACAGTTGAAACATTGTGACTAAAAACAACCAATGTGAGGATACTAGTCCGGATAGACCAGTAAATTAATCTATGATTATAATATTTGGTTCTTATTCGGAATTCTGGACAAGAACCTATAAATCAATTATCCATTTGGGAAAAAATACTTTTTTTAAAATTCCGTATTATTCGTTATGTTGTCGCGTACAAATATAATTTCAACAATTGTCAAATTCAGTGAGAAAATGGAATTTTAAGATAATTTATTTTATTAAAAATTAGAAAACAATAATTTAATGTTATAAACTGTAATAAAATATTTTCTTTCCTTCCTCTTTTTATCTTTTAAAATTTTATTTTTGTTTTATTTACACTGAAACTAATTCTTTTCAACGGGAATGTATCTGACTTTGTTTTGATATATATATATATCTGTGTGTGTAAGGAGAGTTAATGAATTAATGTTTCTGGTGCTAAAACCGAAGATACCCTATTTTAAAAATTATTTGTTTTGAGATTATATATATCAAGACATATTTATAAAAAATATTCTTTGTCTGTGAACATAATCATAATTGTAATGTCAAAGTCTTTATCTGTAAAAATAGGGTATCTTTGACCTAAGCACCCCAAGCATTACTTTATTAGCTTCCCTTATATATATATATATATATATATATATATATATATATATATATATATACCGTCAAATAATTGCGCACACAACATAAACTTCAAGTAACTAACTTCTAGCATTCATAATTATAATATTTTTTTAGGTTTTAATCAGATATAAAAAGCTTCGAGAACTTTCTAGGCAAAATCTTATTATTATTATTTATATAATAGTAATAATATGGTTTTCTATAACTGTAGATTCAGTGTGGTCAGTATCAGTGATAGAGCATGTATATCTAGGTCAGGATAGCATAGACACACAGTCTTAGTCTGATGATCGCATAGGAGAGAAACTGACAGTCAGAAACATATATATATATATATATATATATATATATATATATATATATATAATCTTGCCTTATATTTTGGTTACACATTGATATGTTGCAAATATACATACCCAGACTTATAGAATCTCTTTGGAAATGGTGCAAAAAGCTTGTACAAAACCGAAGTGGTTCTACCCAAGATATATTGCAATTTGATATGAAATAATTCCTATGGAAGGAAAATGTTTCCAGAAGATTAAATAAGGACATTGTTCCTACATCTAACAGTTTATTAGTTTCAAATATCAGTTCTAGTTACTTTTTTAGAATGAGCACTGATTTTTTCCAAAGACACTTAAAGGTAACAAATGTACGGTGTTTAAAAAATATTAATATTTCTATAGGAGTTCCTTTATATTATGATTTTAAAATCTCCGTCTTTTCACTATCCCATTAACACATTATTGAATCTTCCCTAAGTGGTTTCCATAATATCAGTTGTTATTTTCTAATAAAAATACTTCTATAGAAATATTAACATTTTTTTTTAATCACTTGTGTTGAATGTGTTGAGATTGATGCTGATTATGTTAAAAAAAACTCAGATCACAGTTTCAGGACTGAATAGACCAAAATAAGTATTATTTGTTCTTTAAGCATATCAATGGTGTTTTTATTATTCTACTAACAAAGATGATAAAATTAAAAAGAAGAAAAAAAAAGAACATTTTGATTGTTTTTTGGGACAGTGGTGAAAAAGTTAGTCTGGAGCCCTCATAGGAAGTTTGGTTTTGAATAATCATGATTTCTATCTTTTATAATTTTGCTTCTTTTATAGGAAATATACAACTTGTCTTTGCTCAAAGAATCCCTAAATAAAAGCAACACTAACACACAGAATATGCTGGCCATACTGAATAGTTTTGAGACAAGGTTGCGGAAGCTTGAGAACACTATTGTTCCTGTGTACCAAGAGACTGAAAACCTTCGAAGGCGTCAAGAAAGTATCCTTTATATATTGATCTATGTTCTAATAGGAACCAGTTCTCTATATTTTCTTTTCCAGAATGTTAAACTCTTTAACTGTAGGTGACAGAAATTTTAGTCATTGCTATCATGTGGCTCAACTGCAAATGATAGAAATTCCCTCCCGTCACATGTATGGTATCACTGATAAGTATGTATACCACTAAGAATTTTTTATAAAAAAGTTATTTCCTTTTAAATGAAAGATCCCAGGATTTTATCATTTCTAGTAGAACATTATACAATCAAAATGGATATTGTTAGTCATTACTTATAACCTAACACTCCAGTATTGTAACTGTGTAACTGAAATAATGAATATGTCGTAGTACAAAAATAAACACATCTTCTGACAATTTTATTTTTGTTTACAGAGATTCAATGCATTAAAACTATCCAAAAAACTATGTATCAAATAGATCTGTTTGAGATAATGTTTAAAATGTAGCTATACAAAAATAAACACATCTTCTGACAATTTTATTTTTGCTTACAGAGATTCAATGCATTAAAACTATCCAAAAAATTATGTATCAAATAGATCTGTTTGAGATAATGTTTAAAATGATTTTAAACTACATTAATACTGATTGCAGAAGCAAAATATGGAATCATTTCTAAAATATTTTTTTTAGTCTGATTAGTCCAGTTTTTGAAAAAAATGTGATAAATCTAAATTTTCAGGATTAACTCTATTATTCAATACGTTTTCATTAAAATTCAGCCGAATATGAGTGAGAAAAGAAAAGAAATGACAAAGAATCTATGATTTGCTTAACACAAAAACCAAGTTCCCCAAGATTTCCAAAATAATTGCAGTTTCTTTATGAGCTCCATCAAGCACTGACCCTCTTGATTACACACTATGGATGTGTTTTAGAAAACAAAAAAAATGCAACTTCCCATCTAAATATTGGTTTGTTTAAGACTGCTATTGAGAGGAATGTCTGGAGAATTTATTTTGAAGGCATGCAAAGCATTTCAAAGGTGTGCTGATACAATAATTGAAAAAAAAATGGCAACCATATTGAGTAAATTTACTGTTGTGTGTCTATCTTCTTATTTTGTTGTTTATTTTTTTAAATTGAAATTAATCTTGTTTTATAATAATCATTTATTATTATCCTAGAATATTCCTAATTTTGCTTCTGCACCCTGTACATTGGCTCTTAAAACATTGATATTGCAACTAAGTATCAAATGTTTACCTGTTTAAAATGATTGTAAAAAAAACATTTTTGTACATTTTGTTTAACTGACTTTGGCATAAAATAACTCAGCAAGGATTGGTATCTCATAAAACCAACCAAATAACTTCATTCCAAGCTTATGAATAACTTTGCCTTCAATGAAATTTTAAAAGAATATTTATCTCATTTGTATCTTTTATGTATTTCTTTTTATAAGTATTTCTTTTTATTCCTTGACAATATAACTGATATTGACAGGACGATGGCTACACTGGATAACGTCTTAGGTTATTACCATGTGGCTAAAGATTTGGAATGTGTTATCAAAGAAGGGTATGTAGTTTGAACTTTTGTTTTCATTGCACAAGTTACCAAAATTTATGTCACTTATCAATGGAGCTTAGAATACACTATCTCTTGCAGAAGGGTAAGATCCCATCAAAAAGGGGTGTCCTCGGTATGATAATAAACTCCTTTGATGGTAAGGCTCTAGTCTGGAGATTTAGACTGTGGAGTACCTCTTCATTGTCATTACTCCCAGGGCCACTCTGATTCAGAATGGTAGTACTTCTTAAGGTCTCATCTATGGGTCTAATAGAATTGTTTAGAAATTATTTATATTCAATTGGACAAAAAACTTCTTAAGTAACAAATACACAAAAAATGTAAATATAAATGTCCAATGAACACAGTTCCCACTCCTTTAGGCATAAAATAATCCCAGATGGGTTGATATACCATCAAAATCAATCAATCATTCAACCAAAATTTATTGGTTAAGCCACAGCAAGAGAACTTCATATCAGAATGGCTGGGGTTATAAAACAACAAATTTAGACCAGGAATTCAGCCAATTATATGGCTATTTCTGTAATTTCGAGATAAGTCCTTACTTTAAGAGTTATATAGACTGTTAATCTCATTCATTTGGTATAAAAAATCTTTAAGATCCCTTCTTTAATTTTGGGAAGATTCCTTATCACTCCAAGAATTGTTCAAGATATTGTTCCTATTCTTCAGTTTGCTTTTGTTTTCAACATTTTGTCAAATACTGTAATGTCGTAGGCATCTCAAAGAAAGTTGGCAAAGATAAAGTGAAAAGATGATGATGAGGTTGTTCATTTCAATTAAAGAAAAGTCAGATATAATTGCAGAAAAATCCTACTCATTTCATTGCCAATGTTACAACTTCTCTTTAGATGTGGTCTCAAAAATAAAGACGTGAAGTGGGATTTTCATGTCAATCAACGAAATATCTATTCTTTGGCAAATCGTAGCCTACCCCAATGGGGGGGGGGGCACTTAGCCCTGAAAATCTCCCTAATCTTGTTTTTTGACTATCTCTCACACTTACAGTGAGAGTTCCCATGATTGACCTTTTGGTTAAATTCTACACATTCACCTGTTCAAGTTCTCTGGGGAAAAAATTTTTCTTACAATTTTTTTTTTATTTGAACTAATCAGACATTCAAACTCACTGCAATTTTTTTATCTAAAAAAAATTTCACATTTTATTAAGGGGTTTCACTTACACATTCAATGTAAAATGATCCTCGGTTTCCAGAACAGTTAGCATTGGAAAAGACAAATAACCAGACAAGTCAAGTTATTTCAATGTTTTTTTTTTACTTCTGAGGGAAGGGGGTTCCTTTTTTTTTCCTACTTGTTCCAAAAATGGGTGAATTAGAATGTGAAAGTGAACATCCCTTATATGTAAAATGTTTTTTTTTTTTTTTTTTTTTTCAAAAAATAAAATGACCCAGTCACTGGGGCTGTAGAATACACCAACTGCATCTCTACAAAGGAGTAAGACTCCCTCAACAATTGTCCTGGATATGACACTAAATCTGAAGATGAGGCTCCAGTAAAGCTGGAGCTTTGGGGAATGTGAAGTACCTCTTCATTGCCATCACTCTCAGGTCCACTCTGGCCCGGAGTGGTAGCATCTAATAGGATCATATCTATGGGTCAAATAGAACTGTTTGACATTTAAACTGAGTGCAAACAAATGACTTACACTAAACTAAATTACTTGAAATAGAACTGTTTAATCATTTAGCTGTGTGTAAACAAATGACTGATGTTTAATTGAATTGTTAATGATACATAACAATACTTGGAACCATTTAACATGCTTAACTGAGTTGTTTGAAATAGAACTCTTTAATCATTTAACTGTGTGTAAACAATCAACTTATGTTTAATTGAATTGTTAGTGTTAAATAGCAATACTTGAAAACATTTATCTGTGTGCAAACAAAAGATTAATAGTAAATAGAATTATTCATATTGGATAGAAATAAGTGAAACCATTTAACTGTATGCAAAAACATGAGTTCATGCCCGTTTAAAATTTTATCTAGAAAATGTGTTTAGAAATCATATATTTAATATATATGTATAAAAAGGATTTGGCATTTAATAACCTACAATAGTTAATATGCCATAAAACCAAACCAAAAAATAAAAAATTGTAATGAGTTTGTGTGTCTAATTAGCTAAAATTACAAAAAAGAAAGTACTAGATTTTTTTTTCTGATGAACATGAACAGGTACATGTGTAGAATAATACTAATTTTTTGTTGTTGGTCACACAGTTGGACATCAGGGTCAATAGTGGTGGGAGGTAGCTATTACATTACAGTATTGGTGTATTTGTGATCTGATAAATATTCTTTTGGGCTGAGGGCCAAGGTGTATAAATAGTTGACAGTTCACAGGTTAAAGTTAGCACTACATTTAAAATAGAGCAGCACCTGAACTTCTACTGTAATAGTTGACAAGTTAATGATGTAAGCCTCTAGTTAGTGTGCTGGCTTTTCAAGGTGTTCACTCATCTCAAATTATTCCCAAACATTTGTCTGCTCTGTTGGCAGGACTTAGAATGCCCTGACTGTAACCCCTGCAGAGGGGTAAAACCACCAGAAAAAAAAGGGATGTCTTGAATAAACTTGATGGTGAGGCTCCAGTTCTGGAGATCTAGGGAATGCGTAATATTCCTTCATTGCCATTACTCTCCAATTTACTCTGACCTGGAATGGTATTACATGTTAGGATCCCATCTATGGGTCAAATAGCTCTGTTTGAAAATTATTTGTATTTGATAGGATGATGTGCAAAAAAATTAAAACCTCTTTAGAATCAGCTACTCAAAAAAAAAAAATATGAATGTACAATGAATGTTATTCCCTAACCTCTCATCATAAAATAATTCTAGATGGGTTAACATACCATTAAAACCAATCAATCTCTCACATTCTGTAAAATATTAAGTAGATTTCTATTTATTTTTGTCATATGTACCTTAAAAATTTAAATCAGAAATTGAAATGATTTTGTCATGATTGATAGACACCTATAAGTGATTCCATTATTTGGAGTAGATAAAATCCAGTTACTACAATGCTTTAATTGTTTGGATTCATGAGTCGAATATTTCACATTGAGCTCTATTTTACTATACACTATGTTGTAATGGAATATCCCACATCCCCTTTCAGTCATGTGGAGTGACTATATATACAATGAGCACAGCATTATACCTGTCCTTGCTTCGGGGATTAGTAATGTGCCTCACTATTCCTTGTCTGTCTTATTGTATCTCTCTTGCAATAAAACCCTTTCTTTATTCTATGAACATTTTGATTGTTCCTTTCCACTTAAGTACCTCCTTGTCTGATTGTATCCCTTTTAAGGACATAACACTCTGTAATCCCAATATTTCAGGCTCAGAAAGATCATATTAGATGATGATAATTAAGGGCTTCATATACCATTCACAGCTTTTCTTTGAAAGGATTAATCTGATAGCTTTAAACCAGGTTTTCCAACTTTTTACTTGATGTATCCCTTTGTAATCAAATTAATTTCCATTCACCCCCAAAATAAATTAATTGAAAATTACCAACATTTTTTCTTAATCTCATTGGATGCCATGATGATAGTTAATTTTTTTTAATGTTTTTCAGTTTCACTATTAAAATTTGTAAAGAACTAAAAAGAGAAAGGGGTCTTTTGTTGTATTTAATGTGACACTGTTCATTTTTATCTTGCTATGCAGACCTCTTGCCAGTGGGTTGGATAAATATCTGGAACACATGGAAAGCGTTCTCAAAGCTGTTCGCTACTTTACTGACCATAATCCACTGGAATTAACTGAAGTGGTAAGTATGCTCATGTTTTTTCATATTGGTATCATCACATTTGTAGATATACAGTGTATTTTTACTATTGTGTGTTTAAATTGAGAGAAATATTAGAACATTCTACAGTTTGGTTCTAAAATATTTTGAATCTGTCTCTCTTTTGCAAGCAGTATGTTCACAGGTCATCAAATATGTTTGTCTGAATTTCAAAGATGTCAAATTATCATTATTATACACAGATGTATGTTGACTAGGTTGTTATAGTCAAAACATTATTCTTGTTGTATGTATTTACCCAACCTCTCTTGCCTGTTAGCAGAGTTTAGAATACATTGACTGTATTGTCTGTAGAGCAGTAAGACTCCTTCAAAAAAGAAGTGTCCAGGATATGACACTTAGCTGTATCTGAGGGTGAAGCTCCAGTTCTGGAAATCTGGGGGGTGCAGAGTAATCCTTTTATTCCTTTTGCTCCCAGAAAAAGAAAATGAAACTTAATTTTTTCTTTTTTTTAAACTTTTTTTTTTAAATCTAAAAAGATTTTTAATTCAATTTTTTAAAATTTTTTAGTTTTTTTTAAGTTTGTTTTTTTTTCTTTTTTAAATTATAAATTTTTTTTTAAATTTAAAAAGATTGGTATGATCACAAAACAGTCCTTGGGTTGTTACCACTTTAAGCAACATTATTTAGATTATAGTTCAAAACCTGCCCGAGTAAATCTTTTCCATCGAATCCTTTTCTTGGGATAAAATGCTAATTTCTGGAAGACAATTAGTATCAACCACTTTTAAGAAGATTTTCCATTACTAAAATGGAATTACTATTTCTATTGATATGTTTTTTCTCTTCAGACACGATTATTCCAAGATGGTAAAGAGGCTCTTGGTAAGGAGTTTCGGTCTCAGCTGTCTCGGTACGGCAAACCAGTTCCTCCTATCATTATCCTAGATATGCTAGGAACGGATGAAGGTGAGTAGTTATCTCTCTCTTTTTCTATTTATACATTTAAATTTGGTTGACTGTGTGTCTATGCACATAAAATTGCCATTAATATAACTGTAAATATCCATGAATTATCACTGTAACACAAATTACCTGTTATGGCCATCAGAATGCTTCCTTCAGTATCACCTATAAATAAGTACACCCCTGACAATTTTTTATTTTTAGTATAGGAATGCATTATAGATTATATTACTATAAGAATGCATTGGAGATGACTTTAGGCACATCTATCTACAGCATTTCACATACATAATTACACTCTTAACAATTTTTTAATAGAAAGTTAAATTTCTTTTAAACCAGAGATCCCAGGATTTCATTATTTCTAATGGAACATGATATAATCATAACAGATATTATTAGGTATTATTCATTATCAAATTCTGTGTTAGAATTCTGTAACCAAAAATAAAATTTACAACCCCTTCAGTCGTCTGCCCAGTCAGCTGGGGCTGTAGAATACACCGACTGCTTCTCAGCAGAGGGGTAAGAACCCCCCAACGAGAGTCCTGGATATGACACTAAACAATCTCATGTTGAGGTTCCAGTAATGCTGGAGCTTTGGGAAATGCGGAGTACCCCTTTATTGCCATCGCTCCCAGGTCCACTCTGGCCCGGAGCGGTAGCACCTGATAAGGGTCCTATCTATGGGTTTTAT
The DNA here is from genome assembly GCA_963585895.1 of Sepioteuthis lessoniana. NCBI lineage: Eukaryota > Metazoa > Mollusca > Cephalopoda > Myopsida > Loliginidae > Sepioteuthis > Sepioteuthis lessoniana. The sequence goes on from OY757939.1 coordinate 22,916,314, forward strand.
AGAACTAAACTGTGCTTCCTTCACTATACTGATTTTTGCATTTAAACTGTATATTTATGCTAAACTGAAATGTTTAAAATAGAACTGTTTTGACATTTAAACTGTGTACTTATGCTAAACTGAATTGCTTGAAATAGAATTGTTTTGACATCTAAACCCTGTACTTATGCTAGACTGAATTATCTGAAATAAAACTGTTTTGACATTAACTCTGTGTATTGCCCAGTTGGCTGGAGCTGTAGAATACACCGAGTGCACCTCTGCTGAGGGGTAAGGCCGCCCCCCCCAAATGAGTGTCCTGGATATGACACAAAACAATCTGATGGTGAGGTGCCAAAGACTCAAAAAATAGTACTTGATACTTCCTTGCTTAACACTCAGCATTCTAAGGTAGGGATCAAGGGTAAAGTGGAACAATCCAGAGAAAGGAGTAGTTCCCTCCCCTATACCTTGGGAGCATTCGAGTCACCCTCAACTATGGTCACCAACTTTATTTACTTAATATCTGTTTAATGTTCTACAAAAAATAATAAAATTTTGGTATCTTTTATTCATATGAAAATTACCTTTTTCATTAAAAAAAAATGGAGGTTACTTATCTATCTGTGATACTGTATATCTTAGTTCGTGTACTTATTTATCAGTGATACTATATATCTTAGTTAACTCTGTTGTTTTTGTGGGTAGAGGGTCCTTTGGCATAGTGGCTAACATTCTGGATTGTGATATCTTAGTGAGTTCAAAATCCAGTCCTGTTATTATATTCACTTTCAGACTAATACCCTTTGAAAATATATGAACTCAATTATCTCCCCCAGCTATGGGTTAAGTCGTACCACTATGAGGTTGACTTTGGCATTTAATAACCTTTGAAGGTTGATATACCATTAAAGAAAGAAACCAAATCAAACCGTGACATATAATTGTGTTTTGTTTTTTTTTAAATAATTGCCTAATAGTTCTTTTGTGCCCTATATAAAAAGAATTTTTTTGTTGATTGCTTTATGCAAGCAAATGGTTATTAAATAGAATTGTTAATGTTAAATAGGAATACTTGAAACCATTTAATTGTATGCAAATAATTTGCATTAAGAATAGTTACTTGAAGCTATAATTATTTACTTGTGATTATTATTAATTACTTGAAACCATGTAATTATGTTTAAATCATTAGTATAACATCAGTCTATTGGCCTAGTGGGTAGAATGTTCACCAAAGGCCCGGGAGACCAAGGTTCAATCCTTGGTTAAGTCATACCAAAGACTCAAAAAATGGTACTTGATATCACCTTGCTTAACACTCAGCATTATAAGGTATGGATCAAGGGTAAAGTGGACCAATCCAGGGAAAGGAGTAGCACCCTTCCCTACACCTTAGTGTAGTAGCTATGGAAAAGGGAGCCTTCGGGTCTCTCGACTATGGACTAATAGTATAAGAGAAATATTTGACACCATCTGTATGCAAACAAATGGTTATCGACAATCATAAGAGTACAATTGATAAAAAAGTGCCATGGAACGTTTGAAAATATATTTATGATTGCAATTGAATATTTACAAATGAATCAGATTTTGGCATTAGATAACCCTTAAATAGTTAATATGCCATTAAACAAATGAACCAAACCTATCTAAAAACATTATATTTTGTTCTCATCTAAGAAAAAAAACAATTAGTTCCAAAGATATACATAATACATTTTGTATTTCTATTTTTTTTTTTTTTTATCCCCACAGAACTCCAGTCAGGCAACGGAGAGGTCGAGGTGATGGAACACTTGCCAGAGAAAGTTGCAAGAGAACTTGGAGAAATTGCTCGATGGCTGGTTACCAATGGCAACACAACAGATTTCCTTAATGTTTATACAACTTCCAGATCGGGAATACTTGTCCGATCTTTACAGGGGTATTATTTTCATATATCATGAATGCCTGCACCTGTGTGTATGTGTGTATCCAGAATTTTATAGTCCAAAGTTAAAGATGCTTGTTATACATGAGTATATGTTGTAATAATTATGCAATGTAGTTTTATTTGTCAATATCTGCAGTTTTTAATTAGTTTTATATTTGTTACAGTTTGAAAGAGCATTTAAAATCTGCCAGTGGGAGCAGTAATTCTGGTCATTTGCAACACTCACCAGCCTTGGTAAGTACAGCATTTAGGATAGAAAATTTAACTGGCTCATTGGCCTAGTGGGTATAGTGTTTGCTTATAGTCTGGGAGACCGGGGTTCAATCCCAGGTCGAGTCATACCAAAGACTTTAAAAATGGTACTTGATACCTCCTTGTTTAACAATCAGCATTATAAGGTATGTATCAAGGGTAAAGTGGAGCCATCCAGGTAAAGGAGTAGCGCCCTCCCCTACACCTTGGTGTAGAAGCTATGGAAAAGGGAGCCTTTGGGTTGCCCTCGACTACAGTTGCCAACTTTACTTACTTTTACTGTATAATTTTAAATCATAAAAGATGAAATTCCTTAAAATACGTTTGGAAATATCAAAGGATGCTAAAAAGTTCTTTGGCCAACAAAGGAAGAGATTAGTTTTTTCTTTTGAAGGGTTAAACTTGAGAAATGATTTACTAAGTGCATTGAACTGCAGGATGAATATGTAGAATCACTCTAGACCAGGGCTTCTCAAACTTTTTATTTGATGCACCCCTTGAAACCAAATTTAATTAAGGGTGTTCCTGTAACATAATGGCTAACATGCTGGACTGCAACATCATAGTGAGTGAGTTCAAATTCTAATCATGCTATTATGTACCCTTTCAGACTAATACTCTTGAGAAAGCTATGAACATCCAGCTATGAGTTAATAGTACTTCTACTATTCTACAAGGATGGATTTGGCATTAAATAGCTCACAAAGGTTAATATGCCATTTAACAAAAAAAAAAACTAAATTTAATCCTTTAACTGTTAGGCATAAAATAACCCTAGATATTCAACTGGAGGGGGTCTCTTGGCGAAGTGGCTAACATGCTGGACTGTAACATTGTAGTAAACAAGTTCAAACTCCAGTCACACTCTTACATTCACATTTGGACTAATACCTTTAGGAAAGATATGAACCCTGTTATCCCTCCAGCTATGGGTTAAAGTACCAGTACTATTCTACAAACATGGTTTTCACATTGAATAACCCAGATAGGTTGATATACCATTAAACAAACCAAACGACTGTGTGTAAATTTATTGTATTAGATAGTAATGTGATATATAATTGTGGACAAAAAAACCCCTAAATAACAACTACAAAAAAATGTAAATATAAATGTACAATAAATGCAATTTCTTAGCCTCTTGGCATAAAATAACCCTTGATGGGTTGACATGCTATTAAAATCAGTCAGTCTTTTAGATTGAGATGACCATTAAGACATAAAGTATGAGAGACAGATCCTATCTAAAAAAATCTGTCTGAGCAGGATCTCTTTGTACAGTTTAAATCCTTTCCAGAAATGACTCATAATCAGGGTCAGCTTAGGAGGCCCAATTGGGAATTTATATATTGCCATGTTTTTCTGTGTACTAGCTGAGCTGAAAGTTGATTACACTCTAGCACAGGACATTCTGAGGCGCAGAGAGCCAAATAAGAGCAATTGGTCCAATTGGCTTATGGCTGACCCTGCTAATAATTACTGAAAAATTGATTTAAATCAAGCTAAAAATGGCAGAGTTCTAGTTGTATGGATAGGCAAATATTTGTTGAATTAATATTTTTTGAGTTCTTTTTACTCTTTTATCTCCCTAACTTTTCTAATATTATTTTTAGTTCAAGTAGAATAGAATTAAGGTAATATTTTGAATGTGCTGTATGTCTTCATTGTTTGTCAGATATATGTTTGTTTATATATCTATCTATTGATCAATTTTAGACTGGTAAAATTCGTCCAAAAGAAATTACGCCTTGGAAAGCACTGAAAATCTCTGGGTGAGTTTAAACTTCTTCTGTGCATGGTTCTATCATTTTTGTTTGTGTGTGTTTTTTATATGTGTGTATCTGGTCTTTTTTGTATCTTTGTGGGTAGGGTTTGTCTTTTTTATATCTTTGTGTGTGTGTGTGTGTGTGTGTGTGTGTGTGTTTAAAAAAAATTTTTTTTCCTAAGATTTTCTTGATACAAATTCAATTTTTTTGATATTATGAAATCCATGTTTGATAATCTCTTAAATAAGGCATGAATCCACTTACTCACCCAGCTATAGGTAAAACAGAACAGTTGGAACACTTTTTACCTTGAAAAAGACAGGCCCTGTCAGAAGGGCTTAGAATATACTGACTGTATCCCCGACAGAGGTATAACAGTGAACGGGAACTGAGTGATGAAAATGAAAACCTACCCTATTTTTTGCAGAAAGAGGGTCAAACTTTGCCATGTATGTAAGGCCGTGATATGAAAAAAAAACAAACTAGTACTCGCTGGTGCTTGGATATTTATGCACAGCAGAGAAAAGGCATCCCGGTCATTATAAACGCTAGAGAGGCAGCTTAGGCATAATGCAGACACCTAGCTTGAGGGAGATGCCTGGATGTGTGTGCTGTGATGTCAATAAATAGGTGAGTTAGATGCCCTATCATGAAAAAGCTCGAGGAGAACTGGAAGAAAGCAGTGGTGATCATGTTAGACACAAGAAGAAGAATTTTGGGTGTTTCTGAGAATGTCACAAAATTCTATCTGGTGGTAAGGCACTGGTTCTGGAGCTCTGGGGAAAGTGGAGTACCCCTTCATTGCCATTATTTTGGCAATTATTAGGGTCCTATGTGTGGGTTAAATACATCTATTTGCACATTATTTGCATTAGATATGAATACTTGAGATTATGTAACTGTGCAAAAAACTTGAGAAACTACACAAAAAATGTACATGTAAACATAAAATGTATGCAACTTCCTAACTTGTAGGAATAAAATAACCACAGACAGGTTGACATGCCATTAAAATCAATCATTCAATCATTGTAAAAGGCAATCCATCTTTGGATTTAATAAGCACCACCAAGTAACCTCAATTGCTCTGAGAAATGCCATAAAAGGAAATTATTTAACATGATACCTCAAACATAGTATGATAACAAGGGTGAGGGACATTTTTTTACATCTTAGAAGACATCAGTTAATATGATGGTTCTTGTAGGAAATGGGATAGTTCAAATCCTGGACAAAGTTGATTGTGTTTCACTTTGCACTAATTCCCTTGGGAAAGGCATGAATCCATCTGTTTCCCCTCAGCTATAGGTAAATTGTAGAACAGACTGGCTTCTTTAGCCTTGATAAGGCAATCGGTCTAGAAAGAAATCCTTGAATTCAAAACAAACAGTACTCCTAGTACAACTATACAACCAATGTATTCCTGAGCTGCTGGTACTATGTAATCAGTACAACCTGTCTCATATTACTTGTTAAGAAAATAGGCACCACCATTGCTTTGAGAAATGCCTGGAGGGAAAATTATGGAACATGATATCACAGACATGGTATGGCTGCAGCCCCCTAATCCACAAAGGCAAGGGACATTTTTTTACATCTTAATAATATTTTGAATAAAATTTTGTATCTTTTATTTTTTTTATTTTCCTTTCCTCTGATTATTAATTTTTAGCTGTTTGGTTATTTTTGAATATTTTTTTGAAGAAAATAACATATCTTATTTTTCCCATCAGATATCTGAAGAAAGCTTCCACGTCTCTCATCAAGTCACCTTTTGAATCAGGTAAATTCTTTATTCAAGTTTTCTTTTTCCTGATTTTCAATACATTTTTATTGTAAAATATCATCAACAGCACAGATTCCTTTGATTCTTTCTCACCATCCATCCCTATCAGCCATCACTCTTGTTAAGACTTCTAGACAGCACCCAGTGTCCTCACAGAGCTGATGAAGATAAGTCTTTGCTTGTTGGACAACACTGGTGTGTCTATGTATATGTGTCCATGGGAGAATGTCTCTTATAAATTCATTCTTACTTCACCAACATTTTCCTAGCAACTCTTCCACATCTTACTTGACTAGGTTCTGAAATGAACAGTAAGTGGCGATGTAACTGCTCTTTTGTGGGGTGCTGCTTTCAGAATTTGTTTAAGATAGCATGCGCAATCCTTATGTAGTTTTCATCTAGTTTTTTCTACAAGTGTTTCATTAAAGTCTAAGTGGTGCAGCCATATAGTAGTATTGAATGGCTACAGTTTGGAAGAATTCCTTTTTTATTGTATCAGTGAGATCAGATTTCCATATGGTTGATAAACTGTCAATAGCAGTACATTCTTTACTTATGTATATGTTGACATCAATTTCAGTAGATGAGAGATTGCTACTGAGGTAACATTTTAGGTATGTCTTATTATAATGGAGATTGTATCTCTCTCGCTATACCGAAAGAGCCAAGTCAGCTAAGGCTGCAGAATACACCAACTGCATCTCAGCGGAGAGTAAGACTTCCCTCCATGAGTATCCGGGATATGATATTAAACCATCTGCTGGTGAAGCTCCAGTCTTGGAGCTTTGGGAAATGTGAAGTGCTCCTTCATTGGCATTGCTCCCAGGTCCACTCTTACCTGGAGTAGAAGCACCTGATAGGGTCCTATCTATAGGTCAAATAGAACTGTTTGACATTTAAACTGAGTGCAAACAAATGATTTATGATAAATTGAATTGTCAGAAATAGAACTTTTTGGTTATCTGTGTGTAAACAAATGATTGATGTTTAATTGAATTGTTAGTTATACATAGCCATACTTGGAATTGTTTAACTTTGTTGACTTATACTAAATTAAATTGCTTTAAATAGAACTTTTTGATCATTTAACTGTGTGTAAACAAAGGACTGATATTTAATTAAACTGTTAGTGATACATAACAATATTTGGAACCATTTAACTGTGTGCAAATGAATGAGTCCTATTGACTTGAATTATTAGCATTAATTAGCAATACTTGAAACTTCTTCACTGTGTGCAAATAAATGATTTATATTGAATATAACTGTTAGTATTAGATAACAATAAATGAAACTATTCAACTGTGTAGAAACAATAGCAATATTAGTGCACAAACAATTTAGTTTTAACTAATCTAAAAATGAAATTGCCTTCAAACTATTCACTTATAAACCATATATGTATATCCATTTAAATGTGTGCGAACAAATGACTGATGTTAAATTGTTACTGTTACATAGCAATACTTGAAATCATTTAACAGTGTGCAAAAAAATGATTAGTAGTAAATAGAATTATTTGTATTATTAGAAATACTTGAAATCATTTAAATGTGTGCAAAAAAGAGCTCAGGTTCATTTAAAATCTGCAAAATGTTTACAAATCATATATATTTGATATGTATGTATACAGAGGATTTGGCATTAAATGACCTACATTAGTTGATATGCCATAAAACCAAAGCAAACTTATAACCAAAACTATGTGACCAACAACGTCATAATTTCCTTAGTTATTTATGTTATATTATCAATGATTCTTGAGTAATCATTATTTGATCTTAATTAGCATTTTGTATTTAATAACAATGTCTTTGTTAAAATCTAGCCTAGTTAGATTTGCCTATAAACAACTATAATTTATGCGTTTAAAATCCTGCTATGTGTCTTATATATCACTAAGAAATAAAGGTTTATATAGTATATGATGTAGATAATTTGCATACTGGTTTTAACAAAACATCACTTGATGTTATTGATCTCTAATATTATTGTTTTATTCTCAAATATATTAAAAGCAGTCTTATGTATAATTCTATATAGTAAGTAAATTAAGATAAATGTAATCTTTTTATATAGATTCTTATTCAATATTGTCAGTCTTCCTAATCTCATATGATATTTTATTACATTAAAACTTGAATACTGTACCCAGTGGGTGCATATTTTTGCTAGTATTACAAAAGGATTAATTATTTTGTTACAGAAATTTCCATTTTAAATTTTGAAAAAAAAATGTCTTAATCCATCTGTAGTTGAAAATATAGAAAAGAAACTAAATTCTGTCACATTAGACATCAAATTTGGAGAAAAAAAAGAAACTCTGTAGAAATATCCGAACAGTAACAGAATGCTTTTTATCAATTAATGGATATTCAAGCAAAGATTATTTTCAGCAAGTCACACATTAATAAAGCAAAAAAGAGTAAACATAGAAAAATGAAGAGACTGTTGATAAGAGGTCAATATACAACATTTTAAAATGACTACAAATTTCAGAGGCTTACCATTTGATGAGGAGTTGGCACCATCTTGATTAAAACACATGAAATTTGTTTTATTTGAGGTCACAAAGATCACCTGTAGACAATACTAGTAAAGTCCTTATAGAATTTAAATATTTTAAATACAGCAGGACTTCAAACCTTTTCCTCAATTAGTTCAATTATCTCAAGTGATGAGGTTCCAGTTTTTGTGGAAATCTGGAATCACATCTTCATTGCAATTACTTCAAGGTCTACTCTAACTCAGAGTGATAGTATCTGTTAGGGTCCCATAAATGGGTCAAATAGATCCATATGAAGTGATGTTTACAAAAATTTTGACTTACATTTAACATATTGGCTCTTAAGATTTATATTTAAGGCTTATCTATTTTGCTTAAATTCATGACTAGTGAAAATTGTTTGTTTGTTTTTTTTGTTTTGTTTGTTTTTTGTTTTTGTTTAGTTTTTTTTTTTTTTTTTTTTCAAAAAAATTTAATTGTGCATTTTAATGCTCTTTGATTTTGTTATAAATCTGAATTTGAAAAATTATTCTGTTGGATAATATTTTTCAAAAGAATTTTGAAAGTCGTTCTAAATCTGCCCTTTTTTTCTGTCCTTGTTATAACTTAAATATCCTTTACTTTTTTATTTTTATTTTGTTTGTTTATTAACAGGTCATCGTCGCACAGGTTCATCTACAGAAGGTGTGAAGGAAGATCCTGCTGAGATTGAAATTGAATTCTACATTACAGAAATGACAGCTCTGCTCAAATTAATGCAGGTAAGTACTGTACTTATAGGCTAAAAATAAGTCTGAATAATGGTAGCTACATAGAGTCTACCAAGTGCTGGAGTCATTATATGGGTATATACTACCCCTGCCAAAAATCATAGAATTAGCACACTTAAAAGATGTTCGCCTTGGCTTTTATTTAGCTGTAAATAAATAGCAGATAAGAGGCAAAATATTTTTCATTTACTAGGGTGAGTCAAAGGTTTTGCAATATTTTGGTAACATGAAACACAATTTGGTACTTCTGGATGCTTCTGGTCATGAAGGTGATGAACCCCACTGGACTATGAGATGCCAAGCTCACCTGATACTCTCTGAGTGCTACTCACCAAATTTGCCTCTATGACTTTTGGCACTTACTGGTCTAAATGGGCAGTCGGAGAGGTCTAATCCAATCTATTGGCTGGTTATGGCAAGCCCTAGCACCTATATGATTAAGTCCCAACCATATTCTTCAAATTAGTTGTGGTAAACAAACACCCAATCTTTTTTTTTTATCGTAAAGGTGCTAGAAGACAGTGGCTGAGAGTCAGTCACATTGAGAAAAGTAAGATTTTGACCACTGTTAAAAACTTAGTATGCTAATTATTGGATACTGAAATTGGCTGGGGCTTGAAATCTCACTCTTAGCACAAGTATGATGATAGATGTATCCATGTCTCAACCAAGGCCAATGGGTATCCCCATTGATAAATTCCCAACAGAAGTTGGACTTCATTGGGAATGGTGGAGTACAAGACCAGAAAAAAGATAACACCTATGGTAATGTAGTGCAGAAAGTGAGTTCAGTCAGCAGCAACATCACCAACACTTGATAAATACAGAGCTCTCATTGAAAAACTACTGCATCTAGAATCAAACCAATGGCCAAAATTCCAAGAACAATTAAAGAAACTACCTTCAGCTAAAATCTATCAAACAGAAACTCAAATGCAAATTAAACAAGAAAAACCCACAGCAAACACCCATACCACTACCAAACAATATCTACAGAATTCAAATCTCCAACTGAAAGAGTTAGAGATCTTCCATAAAGGGAAGATCACACAGATCCCTGATCCACCCACCAATTTCCAAAATAGATAACTCTGGAAAAACAATTCAAAACTAAATACCAAAGCAGACAATGAAAAACCAAATCATATTCTAACTACTCCAGCCAAATTTAAATCCTCTCACCAGTCCAAAATAAATCATATTCAACCAACCACTGATCAAAAACAATTGATAATTTCAAACTCCTTATCATCTTTTTTCAGAAATTCCTCAACATCAAGAATAAAATCACTAAAAAAGATGTTAAAAAAGACCATACAAAAACAATGCAACTCTTAAGGATCAACCAAAATCCTAAATAGATTCTATAGTGTAGAAAGTTTGGATATTGAAACTGAAAACATTATCACAAACCTCAATCTAGTAGATATATATATATATATATATATATATATAAACATAAGATACATCTACGAAACAAGACCATTTACAAAGCATATGCCTGTGAAGCAAAATTTATCTACTAACTTTTGCCTCGCACTGTAATAATTTGTTTAAAAACAGAACTACTAACAAACTATTCACTTGCAACTTGTATATATATATAAAAGGTTTGATCTTAAATAACCCACAAGGGTCAATATGCCATTAAATACCAACTAACCAACCAATTAACCATAGCTTGGAGTATAGCATTGGAATCCACGATTTTAGGTCTACCTGACCTTGCCTGATCATCAAGTTTCTTCAACCCAAGTGAAATTTCTTGAACCTTATGGTTACTGTAATCAACTGCACTTTCACCTTTCACACAAGAAATAGCTCAGTTTGAACTCATGAAGTATATTTTCTTGAATTTAGTATTGGATTATTCTATAATATTTTCTTCTGCATGGCTTAAAGAAAAAATTCTACCATTAATTTAAATAATTTAATCTAGTTTGCAAAAGGAAGCCCAGTCAAATGAGGCTATAGAATATATCGACTGCATTTCTGGGGAAGGATAAGACCCCCCCCCCCACTGTGAGTGACCTGGGTATGTGTAGTTTTAGGGTGGATAATCTCCCTGTGTGTTGAACCCGGGATTGAACCAGCGACCTTTAGATTTCAGTCTAAAGTGCTTGTTACACCACTTCCCTCTTTGCGTTCCTCCTCCACTTTCCTCCTTCTCTCTCTCTCGCTTGCTCTCCTTTTTTCTCTCTCTATCTCTCTCTCTCTCTGCTTCTTTCCTGCTTCTGCTTCTCGCCGAGAAAAAGTCGTCCGAAAAGAAAAACGAGTCGGTTTTTATTTACGTCACCTTACCCATAATCCATTTCCTTAGCCTATAAAAATTCCGGTCGAGGGCCTCCTCTCTTTTTTCCTTTAATGGGCTGAAGGTGAATTATTGAAACAGCGGTGAGTATTTTTCTTTTCTTTGTATCAGATCACTGACCTGCACGCCAGACACAAACGAACCCTCTTTTGTAGAGAGCTGCCGTTAGTCTCACTTTCATGTCCACAGTATGACATTAAACAATCTGATGATGAGGCTCTAGTAATGATGGAGCTTTAGAGAACGCAGAGTACCCCTTCATTATCATCACTCCCAGGTTCACTCTGTCCCAGAGTAGTAGCACCAGATAGGCTCCTCTCTATGGGTCAAATAGAATTGTTTGACATTGTTAGATAAAAATTAACTGAAAATGAGGGAGGGTCAAAAATAAAGTCCAATGCCGTCCACGAAATAGGACAACAGAAACAAGTTCACGTATCACTTCTCGTCTCTTCCCTCTTTTTTCCTTCTGGTGTTGCCCACAAATGGAATTCACTCCATGCAGCATTGTCGTCACATTTCATCTCCTCCACTCCTCCAACAACTCTCTACCTGTTTTTATGTAGCCTGGGATGGTTGCTAAATTTACATAAGCATCCTCTAGCATTAATCAACCTTCGTAATCAAATAAACCCAAGTTTATGTCTGCTGGTCTGCCTGCATATACAACACACTACTCGTTGTCTCTTCAAACGGCAGAAACTGATTGATTCACTAGAGGTAACTGGCTGCTCGTTCTGCCTTTGAATTCCACTACAGATATTTAAACTGAGTGCAAACAAATAATTTTATAAATTGAATTGTTAGAAATAGAACTGTTTGACATTTAACTGTGTGTAAACAAATTACTGATGTTTTGTCAAATTGCTAATGATACATAGCAATACTTGGAACCATTTAACAGTGAGCAAATAAATGAGTAATGTTGAATACTTAGTGTTAAATAGCAATTCTTGTAATCACTTCACTGTGTGCAAACAGATATTAATATTGAATAGTATTATAAGTGTTAGATTACAATAATTGAAACCATTTCACTGTGTAGAAACAATAGCAATACTATTATGTAAACAAATTAATTCTAAATTATTTTAAAATTAAATTATCAACAAACTAATCTCTAACATACCATGTAGATCTATTTAAATGTGTGTAAACAAATGACTGATGTTAAATTGTTACTGTTACATAGCAATGGCCAATGAGCTGGTTGGCCAGGTGGGTAGAGTGTTCGCCAATGGTCTGGTAGACCTAGGTTCAATCCCATGTGGCGTCATACCAAAGACTTTAAAAATGGTACTTGATGCCGCCTTGCTTAACACTCAGCAATATATGGTACGCATCAAGGGTAAAGTGGAGCAATCCAAGGAAAGAAGTAGCGCCCTCCCCTACACCTCGGTGTAGTAGCTATTGAAAAGGGAGCCTTCAGGTCACCCTCGGCCATGGTCACCAACTTCACCATTGAACCGTTGGCCTAATGAGTAGAGTGTTTGCCAATGATCCTGGAGACCAGGGTTCAGTCCCAGGTTGAGTCATACCAAATACTCAAAAAAAGGTACTTGATGCTGCCTTGCTTAACACTCATCATTATAAGGTACGGATCAAGGGTAATGTGGCGCAATCCAGGGAAAGGAGTAGTGCCTTTCCCTATTGAAAAGGGAGCCTTCGGCTCACCCTCAACTACAATCACCAACTTTACTTTACTTACATAGCAATACTTGAAACCATTTAAATGTGTGCAAACAAAATGTGCTAAGAATAGTTTTAAAATGTATCTTCAAAATGTGTTTACAAATCATGTTTAATATATAAAAACAGGATTTGGCATTAAATAATCTACAATGGTTCATATGCCATTAAACCAAACCTTCCCAGTTATGGGTTAAATAATACCACTACTGTCCTTTTACAATGATGGCTTCGGCATTAAATAAGCCACAAACGTCAATATCCTATTAAACAAAAAAAATTGAGAAAGGAGATAAATGGCCACACTGCTGCTGTTTTGTAGGGTGCTGCTTCCAGGATTTGATCAAAACATCATGCAGCATCTTTGTGTAGTTCCCATCTACCTTTTTTTTACAAACATTTCATTTAGAATCCAAATGTTATAGCAATACTGTAATACCAACATTTCAACAGCTTGGAGGAATTCCTGTTTTATTTTATCAAAGAAATCAGATTTCCATGTGGTAATTAACCTGTCAATATTAGTGGTAAACTTTTGGTACCTTTGCCCAAGAAGTACCTAAAGCTGATGTCACCTCTGCAGTAGAATACCTTGTCTTTTTGACTCCAACAAACATTATCTGGTTAAAAAAGATTTAATTTTGTCCATGTATTTTAGTTGCTACAGTGACTCTACCTCTTTACCTATTATGTCACATATACATTAATTAGCTGTGTCAATTTTTATGAGTGAAGACAGCATAAAGCTGCCAATTGTATCATTGTCTCTAATTTTTTTGTCTCTTATTAAGTGTCAAGGTTGCTTGTGACATAACAATTATCATTGTAGAAAGTTGATTTGCAACTTGAGTTCAAATCTTGAATGAGGCTGTTTACATTTCACATAATGCTAATTCCCTTCGGAAAGGTTTGACGTCAACTATTCTTTGTCAAGTGATAGATAGATAGTAGGACAGACTGAGCTCTTTATCCTTGGTATGGTAACGATTCTTGGTTTGGTTTGGTTTGGTTGGATTTTATGACATCAACCATTGTAGATTATTTAATGCCAAATCCTGTTTATACATATATATATTAAATATATATATGATTTTTAAACACATTTTGTTGATAACATTCTTAAACGAACCTGAGCTCTTTTTTGCACACAGTTAAATGGTTTCAAGTATTGGTATATAACAGTCACAATTTAATGAGTCATTTGTTTGTACACAGTTTGTTCTTTTTGACCCATAGATAGGACCCTATCAGGTACTACCACTCCAGGCCAGAGTGGACCTGGAAGCAATGGCAGTGAAGAGGTACACCACATTCCTCAAATCTTCAAAGCTGGAGCCTCACCATAAGATGGTTTAATGTCATGTGCAGGACACTCATTGGGGGAGTCTTACCCCTCTTTAGAGATGCAGTCGGTGTATTCTACAGCCCCATCCAACTGGACTGACCAGTCTTAGATAAGGGAAACTGAATTTAAACCAGTCCGCTGCCAGACACACTACATGACTAGTACCTTTACAACCAAACCAGGTTACAGGATATGTTTTTCTTGTTTTTTCAGTTATTGCTACAGCTACACTACTTCTTTATATTACATATACATCAACTGAGTAATTTTATAAGTAGGAGAGTGTAAAACCATCCAGTACATCACTGTGTCTAATTTTTTTTGACACTTGAATTTTTTTTGTTTGTTTCTTCTAACCAATACTCAGAAGGCATCATGAAGAGATGAATTCAGCAATCTGCTCTTTTCCTCTATGTTTTTATAAGAAGTTGCTAGCTTCATGACTCTTGGTTTTGAATTCAGAACCTAGTCTGCCCTACTGTTAGAGGAAGAAGAGAAGAATTCTTGATTTTTCTCAAGGGCATTAGCATGAAGTGAAATGCAGACTGCCTTGTCTTGAATTAGAATTCGGCATGTCAATCAATTATCTACAATAACCACTGCAACTCACATGCTTCCATTTCATTTCATTATTTACTTTTAATTAAAAAAATAAATAAATAAAAAATCTCCATTTTCTGTTTTTTCTTAGAGTGAAGCCCAACTTATGAATGGAATTATCCCAGCAAAATACCAAAGAATGGAGTTTGACAAGGTTATCTTGCAAGCCCTAGAAATGGTGGTCAGTGAAGGAGAGGTCTGTATAAAACTGATTATCAGAATCTTTTATTTGTCTTTTTATGTATTTAATTGTAATTTTTACATCATGTAGGGCATAAAATTATTTTCTAAACAAAAAAAAAATGATTGTAGAGGAATATAGGTAGAGAAATATCATTTCAACTCAATGAATATAAAAATAGTTCATACAACTTAACACACTGGTTGTTTCTGAAAAATTTGATGTCATAATCTAATAACTTAATGATCTTTCAATAAAATAAAATTAATATCTTTAATAAAATAAAATATATAAAATAAAAATTATTATCTTCAATAAAATAAAATAAAAATTATTATCTTTCAATAAAATGTGGAGAAACAATTCAAAATTCTATGTTTAATATTTAAATGCCTTTTCTTTTCCAGAGAAAGACATTTTTTTATACCTAAAAAGAGAAGAGTATCAAACATTACAAAGAGAATTTTGAATTGTTTCTGCATGTGCTGATAAAAAATTGAGTTCATTTGAACAAGAATTAGTCAAGATTATGAAATGATATCAGTTTTTCTGAAATACCCTGTACATCTCAATTTTTAACAGCATGTATTGAAACAAGTCAAATTTTTGTTTTTTCTTTTCCAGTGAATGGTATTTCTACACCTGAAAAGAAAAAACTATTAAATATAGAATTTTGAGTTTTTTCTATACAGGGTGTTCATATTTAAGATCATTAAAATGAGAATTGATTAAGTTATTAGATTATGAAATTATATAAATTTTTCTCAAACACCCTATATGTATGTGAAATTTTCAAGAACTATGACTTACATACTTGAGAAACATTCCTTTTAATTATTGATCAAGTGTAATTATCGACACCTCTGTATGTATGAAAATGAGCTTACAGCTTTGTATGCTGTGTACTATTGCATAGAATGCACTATGGGTTCACTGGCAATCAATGTCCCCATTTCAGAAGAATGAGATAGATCCTTGCTTCTTGGCTATTCCGTGAACAAAGAGTGTGGTATACTTACCTTTTATTTATATACTAGGCTATGGTGTTAGGACTTCAGTTGCACTATTATGTTTACTTTCCGATTAATACTCTTGGGAAAGGCATAAACCCACTAATCCACTCAACTTTGGGTTAAATAGTACCATTGTTTTACTTTCAGAATGACTTTGGCATTAAATAACCATTAAACAGAGAAACTAAATAAAATTATTAGGTTATGAAATAATATCAGTTTTTCCAAAGTACCCAGTACATTTCATTGTCCAGTCAGCTGGGGCTGTAGAATACACCAACTGGACCTCTGCAGAGGGGTAAGAGCCCCCCCCCCCCAACGAGTGTCCTAAATATGGCACTTAAGAATCTGATGGTGAGGTTCCAGTAATGCTGGAGCCTTGGGGAATGCAGAGCACTTCTTAATTGCCATCGCTCCCAGGTCCACTCTGGCCTGGAGTGGTAGCACCTGATAGGGTCCTATCTATGGGTCAAATAGAACTAAAATGAACTGCTTGAAATGTTTCGACATGTAATCTGTGTACTTATGCTAAACCGAATTGTTTGAAATGGAAATGTTTTTGTATGCTAAACTGAATTGTTTGAAATGGAGCTGTTTTGACATTTAACTGTGTGTAAACAAAATTTATACTTATACTAAACTGAACTGGTTGAATTAGAACTGTCTAACTAAACTGAATAGCTTGAATTAAATGTTTTTGATAATTAAACTGTGTACTCATACTAAACTGAATTGTTTGAAATAGAACTGATTATTTGTATAAAAATGGATTTGGCATTAGATAACCTACAAAGGTTGATGCCATAAAACCCAACCAACCTATACATCTCAAATGATAACAGCATGAATTGAAACAACTCAAATTTCTGTTTAATGATAAAACATCTTTTCTTTTCCAGTGAATGGTATTTCAACAAGGGAGATAATACTGCAACATAATTATGCTAATAATTCATCTATGTTTCATTACTAAAGTCATCATTTTGATGGGATTTTTATTTATTTTTTTTTTTAATGTTTTTTTTTTTTTTTTTTAATGTTTTTCCAGGCAATCGCATCTAATGCTAAGAAGAACATAAACCGCCATGAATACACTTCTGTGCTCTCAATATTCCCAATTGTGCAACATCTGCGGTCGATCAAACCTCAGTTTGATCTCACACTAGAGGTGAATAACAACAATTTTTTCAATTTCTATCTGAAACTGTGATTAGGTAATGTTATCATTCAGTTGGATTTTGTTAGGATTTTTTTTTTAAATTTAGTCCTATCTTTGTTATTGTTGTAACCTAACAAAAGGTTACTGAATAGGAAATAATCAAAATAGAGTTTGGAAATGAAATAGAAATCTTTTATAACATTAACAAAATACAATACTTGCCAGCGGTGTGAAGAAGTAGTAGTGACTACTTAGTATATTTTCACCCCCTCACAATAATTGTCTTACACTGTCGGTACTTCAGGAAAAGAATAGACAAAAACAGATTTATAAGAATGAGGTGTTTGTTTCTGTTCTTTTTGTTCTGTTTTTTGCTTTACCAATCACATACTTGAGGGAGAGACAGAATAATAGATTTGTAAGAAATAGATGCTTGTTTCTTTTCTTTTTGTTCTACTTATATATATGTATGGATGTCTGTGTGTGAACACAAATGTGTGTATATATATATATATATATATATATATATACCATTGGCACCAATCACATACATGAGGAATAGACAGAAAAAGCATGCTTGGGAGGGTTTATGAGAATGAGGTGTTTGTTTCTTTTCTTTTTATTGTGTTTCAAAAAATTCTTTTAACATATGAAAATTACTATCATACTTGAAAAATGCTATTATTTTTAACATAGGAAAATTACTTTTATTTTTGATGTATGAATATTACTATAATTTTTAATCTGTGAAAATTACTATTATTTTTAATCTATGAAAATTACTATTATTTTTAATCAATGAAAATTGCTATTATTTTTAATTTTGAAATATTTTCTAGGGTTGCCAAGCTCCAACACGTGCAAAGCTAGCATCACTTCTGTCTGTCCTAGACTCAACAGTAAGTGCTTGATTTCATATCTTCATATTTTTTATGATTGTTGTTAAATATCCAGTTGTATTTCAATACAGTTCCATTTAAGATTTTTGTATCACAATGTTTAAACTGTCTATCAAGAACTTTCCATTTTAAAGAAGCAAAAAAAGATGAAGAGAAATAAGTACCCCAACCCTATCATGCTAATTCCAAATTATCTTTCATAAAAGCTTTTTACATTTTTTAAAAACTATATAAAAATATCTGCTAGAGTTCATTTCAGATTTCAATTCACTGTTACAAGGGATGATGGTAGATTGGTAGTTAGTGTCATAGTTAGTGTCAGGGAATTAAGTTCAAATCCTGGATGTGACTGTTAGCATTCCACTGTGCCTTAGGAATGACATAAATCAATCTTTTACATGAGTAAATAGTAGAGTAGACTGCACTCTCTAACCTTAATATTGAAGTCAGTCTAGAGTACGGAAAACTCTAAATTTAAATCAGCTGTACTCTGCTTAGAAATTGACCTTGAGAAATGGCAACCCAAGTTCAAATTCTGGCCAAGACTGCTGGTGCTTCATGCTAACACTCTCAAGAAAAGCATGAATTTGACTTTTTTCTATCCAACTATGAAGAAATAGTTGGGAAGATTGGGCTCTTTAGCCATGGTACAGCAATTAGTCTAGCAGTGTGGAAAACAATGAATTCAAACCAGCTTTACTCTGCTTAGAAATTGACCTAGTGATACAGCAACCTTAGTTCAAATCCTGGATGAGGCTGATTGTGTTTCACTTTATGCTAATGCTCTTGAGAAAGGCATGAATCTATCTCTTCTACCTCTAACTATGAGTAAATAGGAGGGTAGTCTGGGCTTTTTAGCCTTGGTATAGCAGTTTAGATGGAAAATTCTGAATTCAAACTAGCTGTACTCCACTTAGAAATTGATCTTGTGTTGCATTTTGCTCATGGTGGAGTGGTTAGGTGAATAAAAAGTTCTGCAGATCATTAATGCCAAAGAAAATAGACCCAATAAACCAAGTTCAAGTCCTGAACGATGTTGTTTGCATTTGATTGTTTGCTAATGCCTTTGAAAAGGACATAAATCAATCTTTTCTTTACTTTATATATGGGTAAATAGTAGGTTAGCCTGTATTCACTAGCATAGAGAAGAATAACTCTGAAGTAACAAAATCAGAAGCTGGAAATCCTAAGGCAGTCTAATGTTCTGTCCAGTCATCATTCTAGCAATTTCTGCAGCAACACTAATTTCTCTTTCTTTTTATCTATTATTCTACATGGTATATTCAAAAATTATCAAGACTGAAGCTGTATTTACCAAGACAGAAATTAGCAATAACTGAAACTTTAATTTTCTTTTAAATAGTCCCTCTTAACATTCAGTAGATACATATTTAAACTGAAATAAAGATAGCAGTTGATAGATAGGAACAGATTAAAATATCTATCAATCTAGGAGGTGTTTACAAAATGTACAAAGATTGAAAGTGTTTTTACCAAGCATTTAATACACTTATTCCAATGAACTAGAGTGATTGTACCTGGTAGGGTCCCATTTAAGGGTCAAATAGAACTATTCAATCATTTTCTATACTTTAAACCATTTAACTCTGTGCAAACAAATGAACAATGTTGAATAGAATTATTAGTGTTTGATAGCAATACTTGAAACTATTTAAAGTCCTAGGTATGACATTAAACTGTATTTGATAGTGAGGCTCCAGTCATGGAGTTTGAGGAATATGGAGTACTCCTTTATTACCAGTGCTCTCAGTTCCACTCTAACCCAAAGTGCTGTATCTGTTAGGGTCCCATTTTTGGATCAAAGATAACTGTTCATTCTTTTTCTAGGGATTATTATTTATATTAAATCAAATTATTAATGTTAAATTACAATACTTGAAACTGCATGCAAACATAATTAATATTAAATAGCAATATTTGAAGCCATTTAACTATGTGCAAACAAATTATTGATATTAGATAGAATTATTAATGTTGAATAACAAGAATGGAAACCATTTAACCGTGTGCAAACAAATGAGCTCTGGCTTTTTAAAAATAATGTTACCTACAAACTATTCACTTACAAAATCATATACATTTATAAACAGGATATGGCATTAAATAACCCATGACAGTTGATAAGACATAAAACACAACCAAACAAATATAATGTTTATATATAGATTAGTTCAGTTTATGTCATCCTTATTTCACACCCATCTGTAACTTTACTTGGCCCATTTATTTGAATACCGCAACCAAACTTGCCTTTTCTGTCTAATATGAAGCATATTATTACCTGTGTTTTGTTTTTAAATCCATTTTTTTATGATTTCTCGTTTCTAGGGGGCTAAAGCACTTGAAGATTTTATTGAAAATATCAAGGTAAGATACCATCAAACTTGAAATAAACTGCTTTTAATTTAATTAACAAGCTTGCTTCCAAGAGAATAAATACAAGAATCAGAATATAGTATCTGTACACATTGTGGAAAGTTTTACACTCAAAATATATATACAAATCATAAATAATTGACCATGTGCCAGACTAATATTTGTAAATACAGTATTGCTTATAAATAAGTACATCCCTAATAATTTTTTTATAAAAAGGTAATTTTCTTCAAAACCAAGAATACCAACACTGAATTTCTAGTAGAACATTATACAATACAAGACATTATTAGGTATTATTCTACAACATTGAAACTCTCTAATCATTCTACATCATTATATATATATATATATATATATATATATATATATATATATATATATATATATATATATGGTTTTATTTTTGGTTATAAAGCAGGTGTGTTAAACTTATTTGGCTTTTTGGGCAAGATTGAAGAATAAACTATATCACATGGGCCAGATAAGGACAATTATCTCGAAAAACCCTATTCCAAAGTAAATGGACAAAGGGATCAATATACATTATAACAACTTTATTAAAAATAAAGAAAGGAAAGAATGTGAAGTGTTAGCACTGTGTGTATGTGTGAAAAAACACTCATCCACATCATATATATATACATTCCTTAGATGATGTAATGATTAGCAAGCTAAAGTAGCAAACCTTCATAAGTCAGTTTGACAGCACAGTCAGCTGGAGCTGTAGAATACACTGCCTGCATCTCTGTCGAGGGTTAAGTCTTCACTGAACGAGTGTCCTGGATATGACATTAAACCATCCGATGGTGAGGCTCCTGGCTTAGATCTTTGGGGAATGTGGAGTACCTTTTCATTGCCATTGTTCCCAGGTCCACTCTGGCCCAGAATGGTAACACCTGATAGGGTCCTATCAATGGGTTAAATAGAACTGTTAAACTGAGTTCAAACAAATGACTTATGGTAAATTGAATGTTTAGAAATAGAACTGTTTGACCATTTAACTGAGTGTAAACAAATGGCTGATGTTTAATTGAATTGTTATTGATACATAGCAATATTTGGACCATGTAACTGTGTGCAAATGAATGAATAGTCTTCAAAAAAATACTTACTTAAATAACAATACTTGTAACCACTTCACTATGTGCAAACAAATCATTAATATTAAATAGAATTATTTCCGTTAGAAATACTAGAAACCATTTTACTGTGTACAAAAAAAAGAACTCTGGGTTTTTCAAAAATGTTATCTTCAAAATATGTTTACAAATCATATATTTGAGATATATATAAAGAGGA
Organism: Sepioteuthis lessoniana; assembly: GCA_963585895.1. Classification (NCBI taxonomy): domain Eukaryota; kingdom Metazoa; phylum Mollusca; class Cephalopoda; order Myopsida; family Loliginidae; genus Sepioteuthis; species Sepioteuthis lessoniana. Next base: position 22,938,205 of record OY757939.1, read on the forward strand.
TTTGACATTAAATAACCTACATGGCTGGTATGCCGTAAAACCTAATCAAACCAAACGAGTGAGTTCGAGTCTCATTGAGTGTCCCATTCATATGGCCTTGTGCCACATCTAAGCAAAAGGCTAAGTAAATTACCGCTACATTCCTAAGAATGTATATGTATAATGTGGACAACCACATTGTCTCCTCCTTTGAAAACACCTATAAAACCACTCTCAAAGACAAAAGGCACAGGAAGAAGAAGAACTGGAACACTATGCCATCAAACCATGACCATACCTTCAGCTGCAGCTGCTGCAACCATGCCTGCAGGTCTCACATCAGCTTTATCAGCCACAAATGTACCTGTAATTGACATGGATCACCCTGTTCTTGATCTTCGTTCATAAAACTAAGCCATGCTAAGTTAGAGTCCTAAGTGTGAGAATGGAGATAGAACTTGTCCAAAAGTATCTTTAACTCTTAACTGTTGGGAGTTAAGGATAAACTGTTTTATGACCCCTTTCAATTAATATAAAATTTTTCAATTAAAACAATGATAATTATAAATTTCTTTTTAATAAAATTGAGTTGTGGTTCAGACCAAACCTGGCTACTGGTTGAAACCTACAGGCCATATGTTTAACATTTTTGTTTCAGTGCTGTAGAGTTTGGTTATAAATAATGCCTAATATTATCTGTTTTGAATCTATAATGTTCCAGTAGAAATGATAAAATTCAGATATCTTTGGTTTAGAAGAAAATTAATTCCTTATAAAAAAAATTGTGAGAGGTGTACTTATTTATGAGTGATACTCTATTTACAAAGCTTAATCTGGCACAGGGTCACTTATTCATGGGTGATACAATATTTATAATCCTTAGATTAGCACATGATTATTTGTTTATGGGTAATGCTGTATATGAATATACTTTGTTCTTTATATTTGTGAATGTTAATACTGATAATGATGATGATGCAATTAATGAATAAATATAATGCAAAATAGATTTGATTTTTCTTGAAAAATATTTTTAAAACTGAAACATTGATTTTCTTATAACAAAGGATATATATATATAATGATGTATTGCAATTTTTTTTTTTCAGATTGATCCAGAAAAAGCATCAAATATGCCTAAAGATGGTACAGTCCATGAATTGACCAATCATGTAAGTAAAATGATAGTTAAAAGTCTAATGTGGTGCCATTACACTAGAACCTTTGTAACCTTTTAACTGCTTGCTACCAGTCCTTTCTCTCTGATTCTTTCTCTCACTTTTACTATCACTTGCCGCATCAATACACTGGTTTGCACAATTCTGCTGCAAAGCAACAACCATGTCCCTCCCCACAATGCTTCTTTTATACCGGTTCTGGCTGACTGAAATTTGCATATGTTACAAACCCGGTTCACCACCTGTTTTTTATCCAGCCGTGGACGATTGCTGAATTCACGTAAATGTCAGCTGTTCTGCCTCCATATACAGCATGCTATTCATTGTCTCTTTGAACGATGAATCCCAGTTGGCTCATCGGAGACAGCAGTCTGTGGGTTCTGCCTTTCAATTTCACTACAACCTCAGCACCAGAGTTAGGTTAAAAGTTCATTGGCATGAACTGTTAAAGGCCTAGATCACCCTGTTGGAGGGGCTTGGAATATATTGACTGTATCCGCTACAGAAAAAAAAAGGGGTGTACTGTGGATGTAAATTTGGGTTCATTTGATTACGAAGGTTGACCAATGCTGGAGGATGCTTATGCAAATTTAGCAACCATCCCTGGCTACAAATGGCAAATCGGTCAGGATGAAATGTGATGACAAAGCCACATGGAGTGAATTCCATTGTGATAACACCGGAAGGAAAGAAGAGGAAAGAGACGAGAAGTGACGAGTGAACTTGTTTCTGTTGTTCTAACTCACAGATGGCGTTGGAATTTATTTTTGACCCCCCCCCCCTCGTTTTCAGTTGATTTTCATTTAACACAAACAAATCATTATTATTTAATAGAAATAATTACTTGAAACCATATAATTATTTGTATTCGGTAGACATACTTGAAACCATACAACTCTGTGTAAATTATTTGTATCAGGAATACTTAATATATAACTGTGTGCAAAAGACTCTTACCCTCCACAAGAGGAGTATTAGTAGTTGTGAGAAGGCAGTGACTAGAATTTTTTTACTGCTCTGAATCTAGATGCACGCATCCAAAAATGGCCACAACTGTTTCAAAGGATTGGGGAGCATTTTAATCAAATTCTAAAGGTCTTGTATCATCAGTTTATAATGATAATGAACTTCTCACAATTGCTAATAATATTGATACAAGATTTAAGAATAGTATTGTAACAGCCATCATCATTGCAAATGAGTAAATTGAAGGTGATCCATTCACAAATAATGATGCTACAGCCTTGTTTCGCAGTGGGGTCTGTGACTGAATTCTAGAGAAGGGGAGGAATTATGAGGGTATGGTGACTTTCAAATCAATTTCCCAGTGGGGTCTATACTACCTTCCAGAGAAGTATTATGTAAAGGTAACGTACCTGGGCATTCGAAGCGCGCACGAACGTGTCTGGCTTGTCGAAGAGAAACCGATATGGCTGCCGCGAGCATATTTGACGAGGGGAGATCTCGAACCAGCGAGAGGTAATGTACACGTATGCAAATTAGTGCGAGAGCTTACGAACATACAAGTACGCACGGTAACGGCTGAAAGGGCGAACGATTCTGAGTGCAGTTGCCCGACGAACGCGTTACAACTCAACGAACGAAGGAAGGAAGGAAGGAAGGAGAACTAGGGAGAAAGCGAGAGAGAAGGAACAGCTACCGAGAGAGGGAGAGAGCGCTAAACTCAATACGCCCTGAAACCAACAATAGTGGTCTCTGTTGGATTGATACAAGAATCAGTTTCCTATTGCCTTTTACGCCCGCTCTTATGAATAAGATGTTTTAAGAATAGTGTGACTACAAACATTATCATTACAAATGAGCTAATTGAAGCTGAAGCATCTATGAATAATGATGCTACAACAGTTGTTAATAGTGGGGTCTGTACCAAAACTTAGAAGAGCAAGATTTATGAGGGTGTGATAACTAACATAAAGATATAATTTTGGAACAGTATAATAATTCAAGTGTTTTGGGTGGGCATTCATGGAAAATGGTTGGAAATCACTGAATTCATTTAAAATACTAGAATTGTTATTCATTTATGCAGTACATACATGAATATAAAGATTTTTGTTTTATTTGACAGACGATAATCTTCCTTGTGCAACTCAAAGAATATGCTGAAACTGCCGGAGCTATGTTGGTAAAATATGGTGAGTATTTAATCTATCCCTACTTTTTTTTTATTTCTCAAACAAGGAATAATTTAGGGTCATTGACCAGGTACCAACTGTTTGATAGATGCACTTTTATTGATAGGCAAGGAAGGTAGTCCAAGATATATTTGGGTCCTGTCTGGGGGCTTTAAAAATATGTCAACTGCATCCCCTGTAGAGAGATAAGATGTTCCTAACCAAATGGGTAGGCTTCTTAAAGGATAAGATGCCCCTCTCTCCACTAAATGGGATGTCCTGAATATGACACTAAACTCTATGTGATTGTAAGGCTACAGTTCTGAAGCTCTTACCTGCTTCATTAACATTACCTCTAGGTTCACTCTGACCAGAAGTAGTAATACCTGTTAGGGTCCTATCTATGAGTCTAGTTGTTCTGTTTGAAAATTATAAGTATTTGAAATAAATACTTGATATCATATAACTGTAAATTATTTGTATTATGAATAGTTACTTGAAGCTAGAATTGTTTACTAAAGATTATTATTAGTTACTTGAAACCATATGACTATGCACCAACAGATGACTATTATTAGACAAAAATAAAAAAAATTGGAACCATATAAGGAATAGTATTAGATAAAAATACTTAAAACAATACAACTGTATGCAAATCATTTGTATTAGATAGGAATACTTGATATCATATAAATGTGCAAAAACTTTTAAACAACTCCGCCCTGTCAGGTGGGGCTGTAGAATACACTGACTGCACCTCTACAGAGGGTCCCCCTCCCCACCGCTGCAATGAGTGGGTGGGAAGTATTATGGCAACCCATAATGCTTAAAGATGGGATCTTGGTGGCTGAGCAGTCCTTGACCTGGCAACCAAAGAGGTCATGTGACTTGCAACACTCCATTTTGGCCCTTACTGAGCTAGACAGGCAGTCGGAGAGGTCTGATCCGATCAATCAGCTGGTCATGTCAGTCCTCTTTCAGATTTTTGCAAAAATCTGAATTAGAGTGCGATGGCTGTAGGGTCAATCATGCTTAGGAAAGACCTATACTCCTTTCTGTCCCTGGGTGAGTAATTATCTTGGGAATGAAAACCCAGGGACAAAATTAAATTGTCTACCATCAGCATAAGTATATTGACTATGTAACCCTGATGTTATTAGGCGAATGGGTTTTCCCTTAGGCACATCCCCATGTGGGACTCCATGGTGAGTGGGAAGTATAGTCAATGAAACTTAGACTTTCTTTATGGTTTATGAAAATATAACCCAAGCAAAAACCAAAAAAATAAAAAGACATCTCTCAGAATCCTCTTCAGAAAGTGAACACAAAACTAATGAAAACTCCAATCAATTTATTGTACTTGAATCAATATAAGAAACCCCAATCACCAAACTATCCCCACTCCTGATTCAAAAAACAATAGAAACACACTGCAAACCAATCAATATCAAAAAAGCTATGAACAGCACCATTATTATACAAACAACAAATAAAAAAAAATGAAAAAAGATACTAAAATGGAAACAATTTGGAAAACTAACCATAAAAACATACCCTCACCCAACCCTAAACTTCTCAAAATCTCCAGGCCTCACATTGTGTTCCTTTGAAGAAATAAGACTTCATCTTAAACCACAAGGCATAACTGATGTGAGGAGAATCTCCATACACAAAAAAACAAGAATCATAGACACAAACACATACATACCAACATTTAATAAACCCACAACTCTAACCAGCATTAGAATAGTTTACATAAATACAAAAATAGAAACTTACATACCAAACCCTCTAAGATGCCAAAAATATGGACAGCCTAGAGATAAATGTACTAGACCACCAATATGTGGAAAATCAAATCACACAGAATTAGAATGTCAAAATTCCTTTAACTGGATCAACTGCATAGGAGAACACCCTAAGTACTCACGGGAATGTGAAATATAGAAAAAGAAAAAAGAATAACAGAAATAAAATGCACAAGAAACATCTCCTTCCCCGAGGCCAGAAAAATTGAACAAACACAAGAACAACCCAGTTATGCATATGTAACAAAAAAAGGAAATGAGTCAAAGGAAAATACTAAACAAAAACAGGAAGAACTGAACAAACTGATTAATGAATTAAAAAATCTAATAGAAATACTAAAAATGATCACAAAAGAGACAATCAAGGGACACAATTCAACAGTTCCAGACGAATGTGAGAGGAACAACCAAAATCAGGAAATCCCCTAAGCAAAGAAAAAAAAAAATCCAAACTAAACAAAAGACACTAATAAATGAACCAATCCCATTATCCAACAGATTCAGCCCAATGGACGTAGAAGATTCTGTTGAAACAACCATAAAAGATAAAAGATTCTAATGAAACAACCACCCACATCAAAACAAACACCATAAAACTCCAAAAGAGACTTCATAAAAAATCAATACCAAAGGTAACCCAACAGAAAATGAAACAACAAATCTTACGAAGAATATGAAACACAGGCTACAAAAAGTAGACATAGATCAACTAAAGATTAAAGGAAAAAGAAAAAACTCAAAAACCAACTCCAACACCCCCCTATAGAAACTAAAAACTAATTTAAAATGGAAATTGAAATGGACTCAATGCCCACAATCAAAAAGCCAGGGCAAATTTAACAGAAAGCACCCCCCCATTGGCCAGGCTGGAAGAGTACATATGAACACTAAAGTGATCAGTGAAAGACCAGGAGGCACATTTAAACTACCCCCAGCCAAATTCGATGCGGTCCCTTCACCATCAAGAACAAAGTCACCTATGGGAATGAATAAACAATCCAATGCTCAGGGATCAACAAAATCCCTACAAAGATCCTGTAGTTTAAAAAGCGTGGATAGTGACTCAGACCACATAGTTACCAGCCTCGATCTGGAAGGTATAATAAACAACTACAAGACTTGAAACCATTTAATTGTGTGCAAACAAATGCACTCAATCCCTTTTTTAAATGTTACTTACAAAAACTATCCACTTAAAAAGTAAAAACAAAACTACTGACAAACTAATCTCTTACATATTCTGTAAATTTGTTTAAATGTGTGCAAACAAATGACTGATGTTGAATGGTTGATGGTACATAGCAGTGTTCAAGACTGACTATGTGCAAAAAGTGAATAGAATGATTTGTATTGGATGGAGATACTTGAAATCATTTGGCTGAGAAGAAAAATAAGCTCGAGCTTGTTGAAAAATATTATTTGCAAAATGTTTACAAATCATGTCTTCACTTACAAGTCGTGTGTATAACTATTTAACCGTGCAAACAAATTGCTGATGTTGGGTTGAATTATTGGTGTTGTGTAGCAGTGGTGCTTGGAGCCATTTGATTGTGTGCAGGCAGGTGGGCTCTGGCTCGTTTGGAATATTATCTTCTAAATATTCGTTTGCAAACCTTAGGTTTGATATATGTCTAAACAAAGTTTGGCATTAAGTGGCCTGCAGGGGTTCTTGTGCAATAAAACCAGCCAAACCAAACTAAACTAGAGAACATCTTGAGTTTTCCAAAAATTCTCACATTTTCACTGAAATATGACCAAATCAACCTTTTCTCCAATATCTGACCAAATAGAATAAAAAACTATCATAAAAACCCATGCCTTAAAACCCACATAGAAAACAAAACCAACCTAACTTTTCTTGACATTATATGACCCATAGAGGTTGATATGCCATTAAACAAAACTCAAACTCTCAAACAGCTACATAAAAAATGGCAATATAAATGTTTAATGAAAGCAATTCCTTTAACCTCTTGACATAAAACAACTCTTCTTGGAATGATATGCCATTAAAATCTTAATTTCAGTGCTTAGAATATGCATCCTCTGCTGAACAGTAAGACCCCCTTCTCTCCTCGAAAGGGGTCATGCCTAATTCTAGGAAATCAGATCCAAAGTTTACCTCTTATTTAACCCTTTTCATATGGTGCATTTGGTAATAAATTTAATGGTAGGAATCCACTTTTGACCATAGAATAAAAAAAAGCTTGCAAATAAAAAAAATTAGTTTCACAATTACAGTACAATATTGATGTCACAGGGTATATCATACAAATGTGTTTATAAGAGAATATTTTTATTCGCTGATGCTTCTAAAAATGACTGTTTTACTTAAGTTTTAGAAGTAATAAAACTTTCTTTTTTTTTCTTTTTTTTTTCCCCTAAATTTTAAGGCTGGGGTATATTGAATAAGAGGCACTTTTGGGAAGTATATCACATAAGTGTGTCTATGAGAGAATTTTTTATTCACTTATACTTTTAAAAATGGCTCTTTTACTCAAGTTTTAGAAGTAATAAAGTATTTTTTTATTCTTAATTTAAGGCTGTGATATATCGAACAAGAAGTACTATTGTGAGTAATAAGAGTATGTCACACAAGATTCAAAATTTTTAAATAAGATAGAATAAAGTTGCATCTTACCTTCACATTAAGTATATTTGGACAACTTCAGTTGCTCTCTGCACCAAAACAGTAAAAGAACACACAGTAAATGAAAATCATAGAAAAATTGTGATATTTTGATATTTCCTCTGATTGCAGTTAACATTTTACATTTATTGATATTTTTTCAAAAAAAAAAAAAGGAACATGTTCTTTAATGGACATTTATTTTTCAAACTTTTTGTATTTGTGTAATTAAAAAAAAAATCTTCTTTTCATGTGTTGGCGGTTGTTTTTACAGAGTTGTCTACCCTTGTCTACAACTTTACATGGAGTTTGTTAGGTATGGAAGCAGGGAAATTTGCACTGCATGGACAACTGTATTATTTTCACCTGTATTGCTGCCACTATTGCTTCTTTTACTTCTTTTTTTTTTCTTTTACAGTAAACCTCTTTCTACCCTTTTTTTTTTCTTTTTAGGCTACCAAATTTCGTTCTTTAAACATGAATGAACAAATGCTCATCTCTAACACGATTGAAAGTTTGTTTTTGTTCCACTCTTAGTGATTTCACGGGATTTATATTAAGCACAAATTATATGTATATATTTGGATATTACCAAAGAAAGGATTTTTAAACTCAGATTGATGTGTTTTGTTAGAGGCCTAGTGTCATCTGAAAAATGTCAATTTGATTTTCTAAACTTTTTTCTTTTTCATTCCATGGAATTTCATTCTGAACTTTACTTATATTTGAGATTTTATATATATATATATATATATATACATGAAAAAGCTCAAATTTTTCAGAGGATAATTTTATTTATTGTTTGAATTATTGCCAGTGTTAAACATTTTGGTTTTTAAATAATATAGATAATTTTTCTGAATATGATAATTTAGATAATTAGATAAACAGATGGATTAAACAGACTGATAGATAGATGTGTTATGGAATGTTTAAAATAGTTTGAATATGAACATAGGCAGACTGCTGTGATATGAATTTTTTTTAAAGGAAATAATGTTACATTTTTAAAACTCTAATTGCATCACATAAATTTAAAATGGAACACTACCAATGCATATAGAATGTTCAAAACTTACTTATTTTCCTCATTTCATTCAACAATTTATATGCCCTGTTGAAGGTTTAATGTTTTCATATTTAAAAACTGAAATGTCTAAAATTAGCCTATAATTCAAACTATAAATAAAATCATCCTCTGAAGACCTTGTGTATTTTCATATTTGTACATTTTCATACTGTCAGATTTATTTCTGGTTTTCCCAGAAATATTCTTGTATATGTATTTTAGCATTATTTTCCAATCATAATCATATGTGTATGTGTGTGTGTATATATATATATATATATATATAGGATAATGGAAACATAGTCAACGGTGCTTGGTGGATGTCAGTTTCTTGCCTATGTAACCATCAGACTCTGTGTATGCTATCCTAACTAAGATGTACATTTTATGATTAAAATTTAATGCTAAAAGTATTTTTAAACAGTAAAATCTTTGCATTGTTCTATGTACAACAATACAAAGGAACATTCATTACAATATTTCATCAGGTTAAAGATGTGTCGAATACTAACTCCACAAAGGCTCCTTATGAGATATATGAATGATGAAGTAGTAACACAGAAAAAAAGATTTTTAAAATTTCTTTTTATATTTCTATTTTGTGAGCCAGTTGACACATTGAAGCACAATATATTCAAATTTTTCAAATATTCCTGTCTTTCCTCACCATAAACTGTTAGATATTTGACAGAATTTAGACTTAAGCACATGAAGGGAGATATATATGCTGTAACCTGGTTTGCTTGTTGGGGTGCTACACATATAGCATATCTTGGTCAGGAATAGCCTGGCAGGAACCATCACTGTCCAAGGTTATAACTGGTTTGAGTTTACCTTCTAGACTGGTTGCCATACCAAGGTTAAAGAGCCAAGTCTACCCTGCTATTTATCCATAGCTGGAGGGAGATTAATTTGAGTCATACCTTTTCCAATGTTGTTAGAACTATTTGTAATGCAAATAACCTCATTCAGGGTTTGAACTTGAGTAGCCAAATCCACATCCTATAATGATAACCGTTACACTATGAGTGCCTCCATAGAGCAAGTTGAATGTAAATGCAAAACATGTGAACTATGACAGCAATATCTACATAAACAGTTACACTTGGATAAATTCTGAAAATAGGAATTTTTAAAAAAATTCAAAATATAGTATATACATTTCTAGCTGATCTGAATAAAAAAAAATGTTGTTGGTAACCATAGTCAAGGGCAACCAGAAGGCTCCTTTTTCAATAGCTACTACATTGAGGTGTAGGGGAGGGTGCTACTCCTTTCCCTGGATTGCTCCACTTTACCCTTAATGCCTACCTTATATTGCTGAGTGTTAAGCAAGGAGGTATCAAGTATCATTTTTAAAGTCTTTGGTATGACGCGACCTAAGATTGAACCCAGGTCTCCCAGACCATTGGCGAACACTCTACCGATGAGACTAATTGATCTGAATAGTGTTTATAAAAAAGTAAACTTGCTAAGTAGGACTAAATCTTTTAATGCTGAAATAAAGGTTTTAGCTTTAAAATCTATTTAGTTTCAAATTTTCAATAACTTTGCTAAGATATAAATGAAGAGGCTAGGAGGATGGATTTTATATCATCTATGCTATGATTAAAAAGTTTTTGTTACAGTAAAACTAGTGGAATTATCACCAATTATAGTCTTTTATTTTGCTACAATGATACTATTGGAATTTTCCCCAATTATAGTTTGTTTTGTTTTGGGTTTTTTGTTTTTTGTTTGTTTTTTTGCTTCAGTGATTCTATAGAAATTAAGCCCAATTATAGTTTTTTGTTTTGCTACAGTTATACTATTGGAATTATCCCTAATTATAGTCTTTTGTTTTGCTGCAATTATAATATCAGAATTATCCCTAATTATAGTCTTTTGTTTTCCCGCAGTTATACTATTTGAATCATCCCAATAGTTTTTTTATTTTGTGGTGGTGGGATGATTATGATTTAGTTAAACAACACATTTTCAAATACATTGTGCTCTGATACATCAACCAGCTCACAAAATGAAATACAAAAAAGAAATTTTTGTTCAAAACTGTTGTTTTTTTTTGTTTTTTTTCAACTGGGCTACTACTTTATTTTCTATATGTTTCATTGAAGATGACTGACAAGGATCATGTACAATATTAAACAAAAAAAAAACCAGACTGTGAAATGCACAGAGCCCCTTCATTGCCATCCCTCCCAGGTCCACTTTGGCCTGGAGTAGTAACACCTGATTGGGTCATATTCATGGGTTAAATAGAAATGGTTGACATTTAAACTGTGCAAACAAATGACTTCTTATGCTAAATTGAATTGTTAGGAATAGAACTTTTTGATCATTTATCTGTATGTATTTACGAATGTGTTTAAAAATCACATATTTAATATATATATATATATATATATATATATATATATATATGTATGTATGTATGTGTATATATATATATATATATATATATATATATAAATAGGATTTGGCATTAAATAACCAACAAGGGTTGATATACCATAAAATACAACCAGCCACCACACATACACTATATATATATATATATATATATATATATAATAAAAAATGTAAAAGAAATAAAGCAGGGTAAAAGCTCATGGCTCAATTTCATGACTGTGATTATCAGACATGTTGATAACCAACTTACCTAACAATTGTAACCATAAAAGTCATGAGTTTTTAACCCTAGATTACTTTTACATTATATTATGATATTGCTCTACATTTTTGTAAAGATTTTATGAATTAGTTAGGCTTTTAGCATTAGATATAAGTCATTTATATATATATATATATATATATATATATATATATCAAGGGAAAGGAGTAGCGCCCTCCCCTATGCAGTAGCTATTGAAAAGGGAGCCTTCTGGTCATCCTCGGCTAAGGTCGCCAACTTTACTTTACTATATATATATATATATAAAGTGAATTTTTTCTTTTGTCTTTTTGTAAAAGATATAATTTTTTTTGTTGGTCTTATGAGAGAAAAAAGTAGATGCTTTAAAATGAATAGGTCCACAAGGAGATTTGTTTTGTAAGTTAAAGTTAATAAATAAATAACGTAAAAAAAAACTCTTGTGGGCCTATTCATTTTAAAGTAATGTGTGTGTGTGTGTGTGTATGGATAGATTTTTTTTCTTTTTTAGTTTGATACTGTTTTTGCTTTATATTCTGAAAAAAGAAACCAAAGCAACAGTCTCTTTCCTTATGAAGGTGCATATTACACCCGAAGAAGGATGTAAAATGTACCAATCAAAACAAGTTTTATTGTTCAAATAGTTCTTTGAAAGAAATTATGTCTTGTATGAACCATCTGATTAGAGTGAGTTTTTATAATGAATAAGTTTAAAAGTTTTTAATATTCTATAAATAGAATTCTATATACATGTAAATTTAATATTACATATTGTTATTATTATTATAACTAGGGTGAGTCAAAAGTTTTACAATGTTTTGGTACCTATTTGTTTGCTATGTATATATCTTATGACCAAAGCAATTTGATCATTGGAAGGTACCCACTTTGGTTGGTAGTATTGTGATAGTTGGTTTGCACTGACGCATTGTGCATTTCCTTCACTCTGTGTGATTTGAAATCTGCACAATTTAATGTGCAACATAGTCTTATTCCAGAATTTATGCTTTACAAGTTCAAAGTGGGCCATTATGCTGCAGAAGCCACCAAAAAACATTTGTTGCACAAAAGGTGAAAGCGCAGTTGATTACAGTAACCAAATTGTTGAAGAAATTTTGTTCATGCTGCAAGAAACCTTGATGATCAGCCATGATCAGGTAGGTCTAAGAGCGGGGATTCTGAGGCTACGATTAAAGTCATAGAGTCAAATCTGGCTAGTAGCATGTAGCAGAGAGTATCAGGCAAACTCAACAAAAACATATGGAGCTGCCAAATTTTGCCTCACATTAGCAAAATATTGCAAAACTTTTATCTCAGCCTAGTATTATAATCAATTGCTAAGAAATAAATAAAGCAAATTAGCATTCAATAGTTATCTCACTTGAGAAATGATAATGATAAGGATGAAAGTGAACACAGTTTCTACACTATTATTATTTGATTGCAGATTGGATTGGAAATTGCTTTATTCTCTAAGATCATTCTCTCTCTCTCATATGTGTGTGTGTGTGTGTTTTAATCAATTTTTCTGTTTAAAGATTTATAGTACTCTTCTCATGTCACTGCCAGCCAACCTATAATAATAAACACTATAACAAGAATTTCATCTGAAACTTCTGAATCTAACTGCAGATTTTAATGCTAAGCCACCCCATCTATCTAAAATCATCCCTAAATATAACAGTCTTCTATTTAACAGATGATAAGCTCTACATAAATCAAGCAACATGCCACTTCTGTTCCCATATTTATACCTTCTTTGCTTGTTCCTCATTTGTTCTGTCACAACTGAAGGAAATATCTCTAACATTCTAACAGGATTATAACATCTCTGTACATGGCTTGTCCAAATGTCAAAAATGTAATATTATCTTTTGTTTTTATTTTATACCATATATGTTGTTATACAAAAGAAAAGGATTCTTAGTAAATTTATGTATGCTATATTCATCAACAGTAAATTTATCACATGATAAATTGATCACAGGTAAATTCATTATGTCAGATTAATTGCTCTTCTAGGGTTTTCCTAACCACCAACTATAACCCTTTTGCTCTTTTTATTAAATTCTTAGTTTGGTTTAGTTTCTTTGTTTAATGGCATATCAACCCTTGTGGGTTATTTAATGCCAAAGCCATTCTCCTAGAAGAACAGTAGTGGTACTATTTAAACCATAGCTGGGAGGATAATGGGTTTCATACCTTTCCCGGGGGTATTTGCCCGAAAGTGAACATAATAGCGCAACTGGAGTACAAACTCTCTTACTACAATTCCGCATTCCATCGCTTTAACCATTACACCACGAGGACCCCCCCCTTTATAATTCTATTAAAAACAATGATTAAATTCTGAATTTAGCCATGTAAAATTTACCTGCAATAAATTTACCATGGGATGAATTTACCAGATGTGGAAAAAAATACTTATTGGTAATCAGTATTTGCTTGATAAAGAAAAAATGTGTACTTCATTTGATTAACTGCTCATCCTACTTAAAATAACTTTAGTTTCAGTTCATATACCTTAGCAGCAATATCTTATCTACAGAAAGTGATGTCAATATATGAATTGGAAAGGCATGGACAGCTATTGACTGGTTATTTTTCATATAGAAATCTAATCTCTCTGATAAAATAAATCATGAATTCTTCCAAGCTGGAGCTGTGTCAGTATTACTGTATGGTTGCACCAAGTGAAGTTTAACAAAATGCTTGGAGTAAAAGCTTGATGGGAACCGCATTAGGATGCTGCATGCCATTTTGAACAAATCCAGCACACCACAAGTCAACAGTTGTATTACCACTTACCTCCCATCTCACAAACAATCTAAGACAAACAAGACCTGCTGAGAACTGCTGGAGAAGCAAGGTCACACTCATAGGTGATGTTCTTTTGTGGACTCCTACACATGGACACACTGGTGTTGGTCACTCAGCAAAAACTCTGTGCAGTCATTGGATACTACCAAGAGGACTTGCCTAGAACAATTGCCAAAAGAGCCGAATGGTGAGAGTGTCAAGAGAATCCATGCTATCAGACAATTTTCATGATAATGATTGAAGATACACAAAAATGCATGTGTGGCGTAATGGCTATCATCATTGAAAATGGATTCAATGTACCCAGTTCAAATCCTGAACAAGGCTGTTTTAGTTTCTCTTTGTATTGATTAATCCATATCTTCTTCCCCAGCTATGGATAAATAGTAGGGCAGTGTGGGTCCTCTTGCCTTGGTACAGCAACCAGTTATGGAAAACTGAATTCAAATCAACTGTATTTACCCAAGCCTTCTGCCACAAGAAGGATGCAACACAAAACCACTTTTTAAACAGAGTTTAACAAATATGAATTCAGATTTTTCCTTCTCCTTAATGAGTTGTTATATCAAGATTAAGAACCCAGTCTGCCCTACTACTTACCCAAAGCTGGAGGGAGAATAGTTGGATTCATACCTTTCCCAAGAGTATTAGCACTATGTAAAATGCAAAGAGCCTCATCCAGGATTTGAACTCTGGTTGCCATGTCCATTTCCTACAAAAAATCTGACTTATTTATTGAATGACCTTCATATATATAATAAGTCCCTCCTGACTCAAAAAATTCCCCTTATTTATTGAATGACTCTCATATAAAGTTTATGTATATGAATGTTTTGGTAATTATATATTTAGGTGTACCAAAAGAATTTACATTTTCTTTTGCAGTTTTAATGATCAAATCCTTAAACTTTCTCTATTCATTATAAGAAAAAGATATATAGTTTCTGCTGTTTGGATAAAATTATCTCAAATACACTAATGAATGAATACACGGTCAATTTTTTTTTTCTGAGTAGATAGGCTGATTTCCACTCCCTATCAGGTATTGTCTATGAATTGCAAATATCTTTTTCTTCAGTTTCCTTAATTTGATATCGTAATAATGTATGCTTTTTTCTATAGGTTGACACAAAAATCAGTTGTCATTTTTTCTTTCTTTTTTTATTGTAGCTGCTGATCCTTCAGTGCCATCAACAAGCAATGTTGAAAAAAGCAAGCTGAAATTGGCTGACTATATCAGTAAGTATAATAGGTGTTTTTTGGCTTCTTTAAGTTCTTTCTTTAGTGATCATATTCAAGGGTTCTTAAAAAAAGGTTTCAAGTTTTATCCAGAAAGAAGAGCTTAGCTAAACATTTTTATTTTGGCAACACAACCACTTTTTATAGAACTAGAAAAACTAATTCAGATTTTGAAGTGGTAGTGTGTTACCACAACAAAAATGTTCAGCTATGCTCTTCTTTCTGGGTAAGGCTTAGAACTTTTAGAACAACCCTTTTATATCTGCCCTGTTTTTTGTAGATTATTTATATAAGAAATATATATGGCAACCAGGCCATTGGCCTAATGAGTAGAGTGTTCACCATTTGACTAATGAGTAGAGTGTTCACCAATGGTCCGGGAGATTCAATCCCAGATCGAGTCATATGAAAGACTCAAAAAATGGTACTTGATGCTGCCTTTGCTTAACACTCAGCATTATAAGGTGCAGATCAAGGGTAAAGTGGAGCAATCCAGGGAAAGGATTAGCACCCTCTCCTACACCTTTGTGTAGTAGCTATTGAAAAGGGAGTCTTCGAGTCACCCTCGATTAAGGTCACCAACTTTACTTACTTATATATAAAATAATCCTACTAATATTTAATGTTGACACACTCATTAGACTAACACTAATTAGATGAGAATTCTCAGAATAGATGAACTTGGCTCTAGAGGGTGGTGCTATCAGGCACCATGTGCCCCTACGTATATAAAGTGGGTAGGATAAGATTCATTGCCTGAAGCACTTTTAAAGGGAAACTGTTTATGGAACCAAGATATTTTTGGTTCTGTCCTTGGCCATGCATTTTAAAATTGATCTTGTGTCGTATCCTGCCTATAGTGAGGGGATGGGTAAATTCAGAGTATTCAACAGGTACTAGTTGATAACAAAAATTGTATATCATACTGATTGAAAAAAAAGTACTTCATATATGAAAAGCTATTCTATTACGGTGAGCCAAAAGTTTTCCAATATTTTAGTACATGCTAGTTTGCGAGGTATATATCATGTGATCAAAGCCTTGGAACTTTGGTTGGTAGTTGGTGCGCTGACATGTGGTGCATTGCTTCACTCCATGCATGATTTGAAATCTGCACAGATGAACATTCACTGTAGTCTAATTCCAGAATTTATGCTTTATAATTTTAAACTGCAATAACACTGCAGGAACAACAAAAAACATTTGTTGTGTAAAAGGTGAAAGTGCAGTTGATTACAGTACTGTAAGTGAATAGTTGAAGAAATTCCTCTTGGGTTGTAATGACCTTGATGATCTGGCAAGGTCAGGTAGATCAAAAACCATGGATTCCAAGGCCATGCTCCAAGTCACAGAGTATCACTCAGCAGAAAGTATCAGGCAATCCAGAGGGGTAAACCCACCCACCCACATACACACATGAGTGTCCTGGATATAACACTAAACAATCTGATGCTGAGGTGCCACTAATGCTGGAGCTTTGGAGAATGAGGAGTACCTCTTTATTGCCATCACTCCTAGGTCTACACTGGCAGCACCTGATAGGGTCCTATATATTGGTCAAATAGAACTAAACTGTATACTTATGCTAAACTGAATTTTTTTAAATAGAACTGTTTGGACATTTAACTATTTGTGAATAAAAAATATACTAAACTGAATTGTTTGAAATTTGATTTGGTGTTAAATGACCTAAAAACAACCCTTTTTAGGTCATATGCAATAAAACAAAACAACAACCAACCAACCATCTCACAATCCAGTGTGGTTTGTCACCTTCACAACCTCAGCAAAAGCATCCAGAGCTGTCAAATTGGGCTTCATGTTACCAAAATATAGCAAAACTTTTGACTCACTCTGGTAATAAAGTTGAAACAACTCCTATTAAATAAAATATCTTTCACCCTGAGAGTGGAGATGTTAAAGTGCATCTCTAATACATGTGTAATACCCTACACTATTGGTAAAGTCATAATCCCATGATTCCTAACAGTTGTTTTTCAAACTTTAACATTATTACACTCTGACCCAGAGTAGGGGGGTACCTGTTAGGGTTCCATGTTTGGATCAAATTGATCTGTTTGAGATAATATTTAATTGATTGTGAACTAGATTAATATGTTGAATCTTAAATCATTGTTATTACAACTCAATATGAAATATTTCAAATAATTGTGAAGATATATTTTTGTACTGTATATAACTGGAGACCATAATTGTTGAATTAATTTTGGCATGAAATAACCCAACAATTTATTTTTTTTCTATTCCTGCAGCTAAAGTCCTGTCTGAGCTTGGTTTAAACCTTACCAACAAAGCAGAGACATATAGTGATCCCACAATGAAGCAGATCTTCCTTCTCAATAACTACAATTATATAATTAAATCACTTAAAGGGTAAGTTTTCCATTGTTTCAATTCAGTTAAATTGAGATTCGTTCTTAAATCTAACATGTTATTTCCCCCTAATTTCAAAGACAGTGTGACCGCTCTCCAAAAAGTTCTCTCATTTACCAGTTTACAAACAAATGCAATATTTGCTTTATAGGCTGCACTAGTCAATGTTTAGAGATTAGAATAAACCAACATATTCTCTTGAATATCTAAACACATACTTCTGACTACACTATGACACCAAGCAGTTATAATTCAACTTCTGCCATTGGCCGCCATCTATTGGCCATTCAGATCTGCACTTGTGTATACAGTCCCACTATGTTTACCATCTTGGAGACATCAACAAATGAACTGCAACTATCCATTCTAGAAGCATTATTCATTTTAAAAAATACAAACTGGAATTGTATTTCCGAAAGCAATTCTATACTCTATTGCTTTTTAATAACCCTCTTGGACCATCAGAAAAAAACACCATTACCATACCAACTCTGCTGGCATACTGTAATTTCTTTTCTTTTTTTTTTTTTCAATGTGTTTTTCTTCACCCCTCCTGGGTTTTTTCTTGGTTACCATCCCATGCTTACTTCCTCTAGTACAAAATCAATTGTCACTGACAATTCTCTGAAAAGAAGTGACTGAAAAAAAGGGTCCCCTTTTTAAGGATTTTTATTCATTTTTATGATTTTAAAATGTTCATAACACCATGCCCTCACTTTTTAAAGCAATATATAAATAGATGAACAGAAGCACTAGACAATGCTCAGGAAGAAAAATAGATAAGATACAAAATGTTTTGATGAAATTTTTAAAAATTCTTGGGGACGGGGGGCAACAGTCAAATCCAATGCTTACTTGCAGATTAATTTTTCTTCTCCTTTCCTTCTCCTCTTCCTTTCTATCTCATCTAGTCCTCCATTCATCCGTCTCTAAAGCATCAACCCAAGAGAGAAAAACTCACTCATTCCCCCTCATAAACCTGCTATTTATGCACATGTTGAGAGTAGTTGAAATTTACATACAGGACTCAACTCTCACCGACACAAGACATCCTTTCACATAAATTCAGGTTTTGAAAGCAGGCCGACTTTTCCTTATTGGACATCTGCAAGCAAAACACGCACATGGTCACTTAGGATCACGTGGTAATTCATTTTGCCTTTGGCTACATTTAATAAGTTTCTATGAATAGAAATATAAACATAACATACATCCTCATCATGACACACCATCAGCACGGATATCCTTGTCCCTCTCTCGCCACCCCTCTCTGTCATCCATCGCTTCTGGCAGGTCCTCAAGGGCTACATCCCGTATCTACACAGAGCTGCTGTATGTAGGTTTGAACGGGTCACCCTGCCTTTGCTCAGCCATGTGAAGGGGTCCACAAGAGTACATCACTTATGAGCTCGTCCCTACTTCTCCAGCAGTATCTCGCATGTCTGGTTCGTCTAATTTTGATAGTTTTCATGATATGGGTGGTAGGTGGCGGTATAGCTGCTGCTTTGTGGGGGTGTTGCTTCCAGGATTTGTTCAGTATTGCACGCAGCATTCTTGTTTAGTTGCCGTCAAGCTTTTTCTCCATCCATTTAGTTAGCGTACATGTAGTGCATCCATATAGCAGTATCGATACGACTGCTGCTTGGAAGAAACTGCATTTCATTTTATTGGTCAGGTCTATACTATCGACCATGAATGAGTGGTTTCTGGTTTAATGGTATACCAATTTTCATGGGTTATTTAATGCCAAAGCCATCTTTGTAGAAGAACAGTAGGGGTACTATTTAACCCATTACTGGAGGAGTAAGAGAGTTCATGCCTTTCCCAAGGATATTAGTCTGAAAGTGAACATAATAGCATGACTAGAGTTCAATCTCACTACAATGTCGCTGTCCAGCATGTTAACCACCATACTAGAAACTCTCCTAACTATAAATGAGTACACTGCTATCACTTTTTTAAAGTATACATTTCATTTAGAATAGTGAAAGCATAGAATCAGTGGTGCTTAGTCATTGTCATTCACACCTATGTGATCATTAGAAAAGATATTCCCACAAAGTGGGTATCTCTTTATATACTGTTGTGTGAAGCATGATGGGAACGGTTGTCAAGTTTATATTTTGTGGTTATTTTACATGGCTATATTATTTCAATTTTGTTAGTTGTTAATTTGTTTACTCAAAAAAATAAAAAAGGATAAAATGATAATAACAATGATTAATAATTAATACTAATAGTAAAAAAATGTAATAAATTAAACATAAGAGTACATTGCCTGAAAAAGAAACCTCCCTATATTGGCAATTTACTTAAAGAAGTCTGGAGAATGGATAGGATGAATTTTTGTGCTGACAGTATCACAGACATTTGGCTTGTTCCAGTAGATATAATATCAATGAGTGAGGCCAAGCCTAACAGATTTGTTGTCGTCTTTGTGTACCATAACTCGTGCTAACATTAAAAGAGGCATTCATGGTATAATGGTTACCATCATAGGAAATGGACACAGCAATCCAAGTTCAAACCCTGGGCAAGGCTGTTTGCATTTCTCATTGTACTGATACTCTTGTGAAAGGTATGAATCCACATATTCTCCCTTCAGCTATGGGTAAATAATAGGGCAAACTGGGCTCTTTAACTATGGTATAGCAACCAGTCTAAAAGAAGGAAAACTGAAATCAAACCTGTTAAACTCCCTTAAAATTAACCTTGTGTCTCATCCTGCTCTTGTAGATGGCTGGTAAATATAACATTAAAAGAGTGAGAAGTAACACAAAAGAGGAGAGACCTGTATGAGATAAAAAAAGAAATGACTTTATTATTGGTTGATGTAAAGGGATTAGCTGCCATCACATAATGTACTTTAGTTCTAGTGTCTTTCATTGAGATTGTCGCTGCTGCTTCTTAGTGACTGTTCAGGGTTTCTTCAAAGTTTCTGCTGCTTTGTCATCATTTGATGTCTCTTTGAAGTAGCTGCCACCCAAATCTATTTCCTTCTGACTGCCAAGTCAAATTGGCCTTCTTATATACAGGTAGACAGGTACACATTTGCTCAGAAATTGACTTGCTTGAAAATCACATAACAGTTATTAATTGGTTGGAAAATATTTTATTATCCTTATGTTTTTTCTATGGATGTGTGGAGCCAGGGATGATTTTGGTTTGTCTTTGCAATACGAGTGATGACTGTCAAAGATGTACACTTCTGGTTGGGTTACAAAAAGTAGTTCTGACAGTTTGAACTGTTATGTTGACATCATTACAGACATAAAGAAAAGAATTTAAAATGTTAATAACACTATCTTTCTATACTGACAGTATACATGGAGAAGGCTGCAGAATGGATAGGCTGAACTGTTGTTTTGACAACATTGCAAACATGAAGAAGAGATTTAATTTTCAAAAAAAAGTTTTACAAATGTTAACAACACTATCTTTTTATACAGACAGTATACATAGAGAAGGCTGCAGAATGGATAGGCTGAACTGTTGTTTTGACAACATTGCAACCACTTTTGTTCTTAAATTTAATTTTTTTTTATGTTTTTCCTTTGTTATTTTTATTCAGGTCAGGGCTTCTGGATTTTATCCATTTATGGAACAAAGATGTTGAAGCTTATTATGATGAAAAAATTAATGAACACAAAAAAAATTATTCACAAAGGTATTTTGAAAGCTTTTCTAATGATTTTTATTTTTCAGAATATTTTTAGAATTATCCAATTAAATTCTAGAAGTGCTTGTACATGTAATGATTTCTTCTCGTAACACAAATTAGATGTGTTGTTAGGCAAGTGATGATTGCTAGTATTTATTTTACACTATCATCTATATCATTATTCCACTTAGTATATATGACCAATATAACCAGGCCATTTGCCTAATGAGTAGTGTTTGCCAATGGTCTGGGAGACCAGGGTTCAATATCAGGTCGAGTCATACCAAAGACTCAAAAGATGGTACTTGCTAGCTTGCTTAACACTCAGCATTATAAGGTACGGATCAAGGGTAAAGTGGAGCAATCCAGGGAATGGAGTAGCGCCCTCCCCTATACTTTTGTGTAATAGCTATTGAAAAGGAGCCTTTGGGTCACCCTTGACTAAGGTCGCCAACTTTACTTTTACTTTTTATATCTCAGATCAGGGTGTAATATCTGCTTGATCCTAGGAACTTCCGAACTGGAATCATTTACACTTTCTAACAAAGAATCTGTTAACATTCTGTTTAGTTGTAAATATATGATTATTATGATTTTTTACCAAGGATAAGAGTGTAGTATCTGCCTGCTCCTTGGCTATTCTGAGCTGAAATCCACTTTCTAACCAAAAATCTATATTAATATTCTGCTTGGTTGTGTATATATGATCAATGTCTTTCTACCTAGGATCAGAGTATAGTATCTGCTTGATCTGTCCCTTGATTGTATATATATATATGATCAAATATAGTTTACTACTTTGCTCCACTTTAAAAAAGTATTAACCTTGGGTCACATCCTGCCCATGGTAGAGGTGTTGGGTAAAAACACAAACCCATTTTTCACATGTATTTATTTTCGTATCATATAACTATTGTTTTTCATATTGTCTCTTCTATTTTTATATATATATATATATATATATATATGCACACACACACACATATACACACTCTCACATGTGCTCTCTGTTTATCTTTTTTTTCAGTTGGAGTCGTGTTCTCCATTATATCTTAGAAGTTCATAAACCATTCTCTGTACAAAGAGCTCAACATCCGGAATTAGCTAAGGTAATTCATTTCTAATATTGAATGAAAGAGAAAGTAAAGACAAAAAAAAAATCTTTTTGTTCCTATAATCAAATTAGCACCAATGTAATAAATGTTAATTATGCCAAACTGGATATTTTCTGGATATAACACTAAATTTCATCTGGTGGTGATGCTCTAGTTCTGGAGTTCTGCAGAGTGGAGTACCCCTCCATTGCTATTGCTCACAGGTTCACTCTAACCTGGAGTGGTAGTACCTGTTAGTATCCCACCTATGGTTGGGAATAGATTTGTTGGAAAATTATTAGTATTAGATAGGATCACTTTAACCCTTTGAGCCCTGAGCCTAAATTTACCCTCTGCCATTTAAGATTCATCTCTACACTAGTAAACTGTTACTACAGTGTGTTGGACAAAAACATACCACTGGTATACAAGTGTAACAGTTTCAAAGGGTTAAACCATTTAATTGTGTACAAACAAATGATTATTATTATTAAATAGGTATAGTCACTTGAAATCATATAATCGTGTTTGAATTATTAGTATTAAATTGGAATACTTGAAACCATATTACTGTCCAAACAAATTGTTATGATTAAATAGGTGACCTCAGAATCACCAAGAACTACAGAGGCATAATTCTTACTTCTCTAGTAGCTAAGGTTTATAATGCCCTGCTTCTCAATTGCATCAAACCAGAAATTGAGAAAACACTTAGAAAAAATTAGAATGTTTTTCAGAGAAATCAATCCATAACATCACAGATTCTATCAATCTGTCAAATCATAGAAGTTTATGCAAAAAATTTCAAGGTGACACTCTTGTTTGTAGATTTCTCCAAGGTATCTAATTCCATACACTTGCAAATACAACTACCCAAGCCAAATCCCTGCCGCGTAGCCTGGAGCAGGCAGCAGTGGGTGTTACTCTCCACAAGAATGCAGACAAAATGGAGTATGTGTTTTATTCAAGAAGTCAACATCCCTACTCTAAATGGCAGTTCTCTGAAATTTGTGGACAAGTTTATGTACATCAGCAGCAGCATCTCATCTACTGAAAGTGATATCAATATGTGTCTAGAGAAGACATGGCTTGCTATCAATCATATGGAAGTCTGATTTATCCAATAAACTAAAACGGAATTTCTTCCAAGCAGTGGTCGTGTCAGTACTACTGTACAGATGCACTACATGGACCCTGACAAAACGTTATAGAGAAAAAGCTAGACGGAAACTACACAAGAATGCTACAAGCTATATTAAACAAATCCTGAAAGCAACACCCCATGAAACAACAGCTGTACAGCCACTGACCTACCAGGTGCAATGGATGATAGGGACAAATGGAGAGAGAGAGAGAGAGTCAGGGAAATCCATGCCAGCAGTGACTTGATGATGATCTCTTGAAACTATCTTCTTGTCTATAAATGATTTCTACTAGTAGAACCTGTGGAAATTCCTGCAGAACAGAAAAAAATCAAGAGGAGCTATTTAAGCAAAAAAAGATAATTTGCAATTTTATTACACATAAATTGTATTATTTCCTTTGGAATAAATATGTGGTGCATTCAATAGGTTTCCAGACTTTTTTGTACAAGCATTTAAAATTGTCATAGACTCTGGAAAATTCAGTATGTTATTGCTATACATCTTATGAGATGACTGACCAATTTTTATGATTTCAGCTTCAAATGACCAGCTACAGCAGCAATTAGAATACACCCTACTAAAGCCTGATTGTCACAGCTGGTGAATTTCAAAAATGCAATCTGGACATGAGGACACTTTAGAAGAACAATATGCAATAAAATTCTGTTTTAAACTTGGAAAAAATGCCACAGAAACATATGGAATGCTTCAGATGCTTTTGGAGCATCTTGCATGAATCGAGGATCAGTTTTTGAGTGGCATAAGAGATTCAAGGAAGGCAAGGAGTCTGTGAGGGATGATGAGAGGTGTTGGAGGAGTAAGAAAGTCAATACACTAGATTTTTTTCGTATGAGCACTTTTATTGATAGTCCACACATGAAACTCTAGTCCCCTTCGAAGTAATCTCCTCCGGCTGCAATGCAATTGTTGTACCATTCCAACAACTTCTGGAAGGCCTCATGGAAGTTCTCTTGTGTGAGCGTGTCAAATTTTGAACAAATTTTGGCCATGAACTCTTACCTGGCACAGGAGTTTGTGAAGATTAGAGAGGCTGTTCTCCCAGAGCAAACCCCTTCCATTGCACTCCAGTTGAGTTGATTTTTGCAATTACTCAGAAAGCCCTATCTCCCTCCCCCAGGGATGTATACTGGAACTTTCTGGAGTAGAATTAATCAGAAATGTCTCATTTGTACAGAAAGCAAACAAAATTGGCATCTTCAGGTTTGTCCTAGTTTGGTCCTGGAATTTTAGGGATAAAATTAATCTGAAAGGGCACATGTACTGAAACCAAAAAAATTTCTATCTACAGGAGTGAAAGTCTAAATTAATGCTGGAAATAGTTTGTTTTTTTTTGTTTTTTTTTTTAAATAATATCAAATTCATCCAGGAAATAATATTTTCAAGCTTAAAAAATGATTACTCTATGCTGAAGATAGTACATTAAATTTTTAATGGCTTTTTGCATCCTAAAAGTTAGATGTATAAAATGTGTCAACTGTATATGATTAACTAATAGACCAGTTATCATATATGATAAGATGAAAGGCAATATTTAGAAATTTGTCTACCTTTTTTTATTGAAACTTACTCGTATATTAATGAAAGGCTGTTACCTCAACACAGAATACTTAATGAATCTGAAATTTTTTATTATCACAATGCAAACAACTGATAGAAATATCAAGATTTCTCTTTTTGATGTCATAATGGTTGGTTTTGGTTGCTTGGTTTCATGCCAAATCCTTCAGGTTTCAACCCCAAGTCAAGTCATACCAAAGACTAAAAAAATAGTACTTGATGTTTCCTTGCTTAACACTCAGCATTATAAGGTATGAATCAAGGGTAAGTGGAGTTGCACCCTCCCCTATACCTCAGTGTAGTAGCTATTGAAAAAGAGCCTTCGGGTTGCCCTCAACTACAGTTAGCCAACTTACTTATACATGATTTGTGAGTGAAAATTCTGTGGGTAACTTTATTTTTAGATGAGATCTCATTTGATTGTACACTGTTAAATGGTTTCAAGTATTTTCATCTCAGTGCAATTGACTCTCAGCCTCTGTGATTCAGCATTTTAAAGATAAAATAGGGTTGGCTATATGTTTGCCTCAAGAGTAATTTAAAGAACAGAATCAGGACAATCAAATCGGTGGTAAGTTTAGACTAGACCAGTAAGGGCCAAAGTGGAGTGTTACAAGTCACTTGATCACTGCAGTTGCCAGGTCATAGACTGCTTAGTAACCAGGATCCTATCCTGAAGCATTATGGGTTACCACCCACAACCAATTGATGACCTTGTTTGGGGAGGAGTCTTACCCTCTACAGAAATGGAGTAAGCATATTCTACTGCCCCGGCCTACAGGGTGGTGTTGATAATGCTCTGATTAAGTAAGAAGAACAGAATCAAGAATAATTTTAGCATTAGATAACTCACAAAAGTCGATGTGCTATTAAACAAAGAAACCAAACCAGACCAAACCTCAAAACAGATTCAGAATATCACTCTTTTTTTTTTTTCTCTATTGTTGTGTGTGTGTGTGTGTGTGTGTATATATATATATATATGTATATAAGCTAACCAGCTCTTTTTCTTTTTCAGTTAAAAGACAAAGAAAGGCAAAATATCAAAGATAAATTTACAGTAAGTTTGATAAATACTTTTTATCCTGAATTTGTATTTCCATTAGGAATTAATTTGCATCAATCTTAATCTATTTCTTCATTTTTTTCGCTGTTGTTTTTTGCCAAGTAAAGTCTAATATTTTCATAAGTTGTACCCAATTATTAACTGGATGTAATCATGTCTTATAACCTAAGTTGTCTAGAAGCCATGCTACGTTTATCTCCATTCTGAGTCAAATGATGGTCAAGTCATGCCAAAAGTACCTGTGACCCAAATGAGATTTGTGATATAACAATTAATCATAGAAAATGGACTTGGCAATCCAAGTTCAAATCCTAGATGAGGCTGTTTGCATTTCACTTTTCACTAATGACTTGTAAAGGCATGAATCCATTTTTTCTCTGGGAGTCTCTGTAGTGTAGGAGCTAACATAATGTACTGTAACATCATAGTAAGTTTGAACTCTAGTCATGCTATTATGTTCACTTTTGGACTAATACCTTTGAGAAAGGCATGAACCCTCTTATCCACACAGCTCTGGGTTAAATAGTACCAATACTGTTCTTTTACAAGGATAGCTTTGGTATTAAATAACCCATGAATGTCGATATGCCATTAAAAGTAAAGAACAAATCATCCAGATATGGGTAAATAGTAGGGCTCTTTTGCTTTGGTATAACAACCATTCTAGAAGAAGGAAAACTCTTAATTCAAACCAGCTCTACTCTATTTAAAAATTGACCTTGTGTCACACTCTGCCTTTGGCAGACGTCTTGGGTAAATGCATGCCAGTTACCAATAGATCATTGAAGTTAAGTAGTAGGGAATCTGCTCAGTATTAAGATGCGTTACCACTTACTAGCAGCAGATACTGTAAGCAATCTAAGGTCTGTGTGCCAAGCTAAACAAAACTCAGCAAATAACATGTGACAGGTTATACTAAGTTACATGGTACCAGTAGCACAATAATCCCAGACCTGACTTATATTTGAATGCATTGAATAGATTATCTTTAGTGTGCTAAAAAGCTCTAAATGCTTTGTTTTTTTTTCCTTTTGATTTGTTACTGTTTTGTGGAATTTTTTTTCATTTCTAAAAATGTAAAAAATATTTTTTTTTATTTTAGAAAGTTTTCAAACAACATAATCCAAAGAAAGAACTTTTGATACTTCTGCAAAAGAAGCTCACTCCAACATAATTTTTACAAAACAATTAATTCAAATGAGTAAATTAAGGATATCTGCTCCATTAAATGTCTAAAAGTTGAGCTACCAAATTAGATTTCATTTTTTCTATTAAATGTCTAAAACTTGAGCTAATAACTGAATTCCATTTGTTCCATGAAATGCTTAAAAATTGAGCTGCCAAATTGGATTCCATTTTGTGTCCCAAAAATAAAAATCTGTTTCATAGCTTTTTACTTTTTGCTCCAAAGAATGTCACCAGTACAAATCATCTTTTTCCTTACCAAGATGCATATTACACCTGAAGATGCTCGGAGAATATGCCAGTCAAAACAGTATGTGAATAACAAAAACAAAGAATTTTTTTGAATAATTCATTGAATGTTAATGACCTTCCTCAAAACTATTGACAAAATGTCATGCCACATACTTTCAATATGATTAATAGTCTCAGGATCAAAGACATTCTTTAAATTCTTGAAAATATTATTTTGCATTTCCCTAGTTCTTATCTTTTCAAACATTAGACTGGGGCAGGCTAAGCTGTCAGGTAATCTGGCTGTGACTAAGGACCCATACCACAAGCTTCATTTTTAAAAGTGGCCTCAAATGAAACAATGTGTTAAAGTCACTGCTGCACTTTTATTAGAGTCATTTACCTTAGCTTAGTTGTGTCATAACACCAGAAGTATGGGGCTTTTAATTCAGTTATTTAACTGAGCTTATTTACAGCACAAGGCCAGAAGTATGAGGCACCCAGTGAGAATCAAACTCACTACTAATCTAACTAACAAACCATTACACCACATGCAGTGCCCAGGTTATTTACTAACTTTAGCTAATTTACAACACAAGACTAGAAGTATGAACACCCAGTAAGAATTGAACTTATTAAAGATGGTCTGGTAATCCAGCTTTTAATATAAATCATAGATATGCTTGTAATTGTACTCTGTAGTACTGGAAATAAACAATTGACTTTTCTATTTTTAAAGACATGGAACTTTAGAAACAAATTTTTGGTTTAGATTCTGCCTATCTGTATGTTAGATAGTCCTCTACTACCTTCTTCTTACAAAGGTCAGGATCATCTGAACTCCCAACATTGTTAAAACTGAGACATCTCTAGTCAGAAAGATTAAATAACAAGCAACTGTTGTATACACACCTCCAATGGTGTAATGGTTAGCAAGCTAGACTAGCAAACCTTCACAAGTGAGTTTGAGTCTCATTGGGTGCCCCATTCATACAGCCTTGTGCCACATCTAAGTCAAAAAGCTTAATAAATTACTACTTTTGTATACACATCTTACTTTATTTCTATTATGATGTCCTTACATATCACCTGTGTACATCTGAAAGGGATTCTGTTGGCTATGGATAGAAAAATAGGTGCAGTATTATTTGCACATGTTTGCCTCTTGGTATTTAGAAACTGATTAATCAAATTCTCAACTATTCTTCAAAACTCTAGAATTGTTTTGGTCACATGATTAAAACTATCCAATTTACACTGTGGTCTTAAATTGGTCCCTAGTTCATAATCTTTCAATCACACCAAGTTAACCCACAGTGTTTTAATACGCCATTCAGTAGTTAGAACTTATTCATTCAAATTCTAAACTCCATGTTACATGATATATTGGCAAAATCTATTATTGACATGAATTTATGGCTTCTATAGATTAGAATAAAAACAGCCATTGAAAGATTACCATGACCCACACTCAAACCACCTGTCCAAACCACATCGCTCTTCTTATGGGTAAAAAAGAGGCATGTCCTGCTGAGGTTGGAGCCCGGGCTCCAGTGTTCGAAAAATCATTTACAGAGCTCAAACTAAAACAAAAATTACTAAAATACAAACGCACAATACAAATAGCGACATTCAACGTTAGAACTTTAAATCAAATAGGATAACTACCGGAGCTGACAGCATCGGTGATAGATCATGACATAGACATGATGTGCATACAAGAACACAGGTACACTCATAGTGAGTATATTAAATATCACGATTCTAGCAATGGATGGACGTTAGCCAATGCATCTGCATGGAAAAACTCTCTCAATGCCACAATAGGAGGTGTAGATATCCTTATAGGACCATGGGCCTTAAAATCACTAAATAGCATCAAGAAAATACAACTGAGGATGATGGTAGCTACTTTTAATGGTAACCTCACCACAACAATCAATCATCTCCTGCTACAGCCCTATGTTAGGGAAGAAACTGACCTCATCGCCTTATATAGTGAGCTATCCTCTCTTGTTCATAGCATCCCAAAACACAACATTCTCGTCATCGGTGGAGACATGAATGCCCAAATTGGTCAAAATATAAACTACAAATTCAGCTTACACGACTTGTCAAACAGAAATGGGAAACATATAACAGATTTCTCACTAGAAAATAGATTTACATGCCTCAATACAGAATTTCTGAAAAGGAAGGGAAAACTATGGAATATGCAAATAATGCTGTTCTGATTCCGTTAGCCATAACCAGGTACAAGTGTTAAGTATTCCTATATTGTTACTCGCCTGCTGTCAGGATTGAACCTGCAACCTCCAGATGATTGTCTCCTTAGAAGCTTAGGGAACCAACGCCTATAACCGTCACGCTATGTGTCCTGCTAGACACATAGTGAACAGGTGACCCCCGTGGATTCAATAAAGGACGTAGTTCGAAGTTCCATGAAGGTTCCTGAGTTCGACAAACACCTAAAGAAGGTCGGAGGACATTTCGGCCATTGTGGAAATAACAAAAAAGATGAAGACAATAGTCCGAAAACCCTTAATGATAAAAATAATCAAGCTTCGTCTCAGAAATTTAGACAAAATATATTCACATTAGGAGAAACCAAATTATAAACAAACACACATTCCAGTGGGTATTTCTTTGTAACAGCATAAAACACGTTAGTTTAGACTATAGATATAATTTACTTTCAGTCATTTTGTCTTGAATATGGTGGGGTATGTGCTTGGAAAAAAGTTAATCGTATAGTTTTCATGCACACCTAACTTTTAGGCTAAAATATTTGGAAAAATAGTGTGTCTTATGCACAAGTAATTACTGTAATATTCATATAGAATTTAAAATTCTATTCCAATAAATTGTTTTTTTGTGTGTAATCTCTCTAATGTTGCAATGTTTGGGTTCCTTTGTTAAATTATTAAGAGTAAAGCTAGATGAGAACTACACAAGGATGCTGCATGCTGTTTTGAACAAATCCTGGAAGCAGCACCCCACTAAACAGCAGCTGTACTGTCACCTACTTCTCATCTCACAAACTATCCAAGTAAGATGATCAAGACATGCTTGGCATTGCTGGTGAAGTAAGGACAAACTCATAAGCAATGTTCTCCTGGGGTCTCCAACATATGGACACACCAGTATTGGTTAACTAGCAAAGATCTACATTCATTAATTCTGTGCAGACATTGGATGCAGTCTACAGGACCTATCAAGAGCCATGGTTGATAGGGACAGATGGCAACAGAGAGTCAAAGGTATCTGTGCTATCAGTAAGACCTGATGATTTCGATGCACATTTATTGAACATTTTGAAAATTTTTGATTCTTTTTTTCAGAAAAATTTTATATCCATATGTATCTGCATATTTCAAAATTTTAAAAGAACAAATGCATAATTCTATCATTAAGTGTCTATTGATAGGAACATCCATAAGATGCTTTAATGTTGCAAGTTCGTCTATTGTTGTCTAAATTTCTGATTAGGATTTTTTACCTATGCTCATATTCAATTTTTTTTTTACCTGAATATGAGTACAAGTAAAAAATCATACATAATAGTTGTAATTCTAGTCAAGTAAGAATATTAAGTTTATAAGTCCCCAAAATTCGCTTTGAATTGTCCAGCAGGACAAATGGCATAACGGTTATAGGCGTTGGTTCCCTAAGCTTCTAAGGAGACAATCATCTGGAGGTTGCAGATTCAATCCTGACTGCAGGTGAGTAACAATACAGAAATAATTAACACTTGTACCTGGTTATGGCTAACAGAATCAGAACAGGTGACCCCCCGTGGATTCAATAAAGGATTTAGTTTGAAGTTCCGTGAAGGTTCCCGACAAACACCTGAAGAAGGCCAGAGGACATATCGACCAAAATGTTGTGGAAATAACAATAAAGTTAATCTATTGTGTCAAAATATCAATATTGAAGAGGGTGCAAATCTTCAGTTAAACCAAGATGAACAGTCACTTCCCTCTTGTCTCACAAATTTTCCAAGTATGATGGGCAAGACATGCTGGACATAATAAACCCTTAAGTGATGTTCACCTGTGAACTCCTATGCATGGACACACCAGTGTTAGCCCTACCCGCCAAAAAAGATCTGCTTTCATCAACTCTGTGTGGAATCTGGATACAGTCTAGAGAACTTGTCAAGAGCAATGGTCAATGTTCAATAGGAATGAGACAAGAAAGTCCAGGAAGTCTGTGCTATCATGCTGTGATTTTGCAAGTGAGGCTTTTGTGTCAAAATATTATCATTGAGGAGGAGTGCAAATCCTCGGTCAAAACTAGACCCTCAAAAACAAATGTCTATTCAATCAATATTGGAGAAAGAAGGGCACCTCGGGTAGTGTAATGGTTAGCAAGCTTGACTAGCAAACCTGCAAGAGTGAGTTCGAGTTTCATTGGATGTCCCATTCAATCAGCCTTGTGCCACATTGAAGCAAAGAGCTTCATAAATTACAATATTGGAGAAAGAAAAAATGACATTATCAAAATTGGCATGACACTAACATAGCAACCAGTAATCTTTGTAATCTTGTCTTCTTTTCGAGTTCATTCTGACTTAACAAACAAAAGCAACATTTCTTTATGTAAGACTGAATTTTGTGATTGGCTGAGATGAACAGGTGAGAATTTACATATTCTACTCTCTGTAAATTTGCTCAGTCCTTACAATCCCTTTTTTGCTGACAGTACACAAGTCTTTCAAGGTTAGAACTTATTTTTCTGGCGCCAGACTAGTTGTGGCCTTTTGTCTCAGCTATATCTTTAAATGCTGATATTTTAAGCATCCAATTGTTGTATAATTGTTATCAAATTAATCTTGTAGATCAATTATTACTGAATAGGAGAGGAGTGAATATTCAGTAGAAGTATAACATTTTCTAAAGGCATATTTTAATTAATTCCGATTTAATCAAACTTTTCTTTCCTTGTTCTTTTCAGGGCTTTAACAAAGAACTTGAAGAAATCTTCCGCATCCAGAAGAGCTATGCCATTCCAGATCCTGAACTGAAACAATCTCTCAAGCAAGAAAACAAAAACTACATTCTACCCATGTACCAAATGTTTCACGACAAGTACACTATGTTAAATTTTACAAAAAACCCAGACAAGTACATAAAATATTGTGTAAATGATGTCGGGCAGATGATTGACAAGTTTTTTGATGCCTCAGCTTAATCTAATGTTTATTTGAGTTGTAAGACTCCCTCAGGTTTTTATGATTATTATTATTATCATCATTATTATTATTATTATTATTATCCTTGCCATCTTTGATTTGCAAGGGGAAAAAAAGAACTGGAAAGAGAGAAAGGGAGAAGAAAGAATGATTTAAAAAAAAAAAAAAAGAAAGTTTGCGATAAATTTAAAATTGTACAAAAATCAAATGTGATATCTAAATTTATAAATATAATCCATAAATACATACAAAGAGTAAGAGACTTTATTTCATTAAATTAAAGTTACAAATATGTATATATTGCTTACAAAGGAATATACAGTGTGTTTCAAAAATATTGATATCATTTGAGATGTACAGGGTATTTCAGAAAAAAAATTGATATCGTTTTGTAATCCAATAACTTGACCAATTTCTATTCAAATGACCTCAAATTTTAACAGCATGTGTAGAAACAACTTAAAGTTCTATGTTTAATGTTTAAACACCTTTTCTTTTCCAGTGAATGTCATTTCTATAACTGAAAAGAAAAAAACATGAGACCTTAAATGTAGAAGAAGGAAACATATTTATTTAAAAAAAGGAAACCGGACAAATTTTACTCAAAAAAAGAATGTGATTTTACCTTTACAATATGTTATAGTAAATTAACTCAAGCATTTAACTCTGTGTTAGACAATTTCATTTGTACTAAGAAAAAAAGTGTGCACATTTATACACACACACACACACACACACACATGTATATAAAAAATAAACAAACAGAAAACAACAACAAAAATAAAACAGAAATATTACTTTCAGAATGACAGCAATTTGGTAAGTGATATATCACCGGTTATTTGCTCCAGTAAATACTTTACTTACAACCAATCCAGTACACACCAGGAAGATCAAAGATGAAACAACCTGAAATGAGGGAAATATGTTAAAAAGAAACCAGAATTCCCAAATCAGTTTTCTGACACATCCAAATAGTTTACTGATAATACAGTAAATAATCTTTACCTTTTTATCTAAAGGAGTTTATGGAAATATTGTTTATATCAATTATTGTTGAAATTTCATTGAACTTTTACTAATGAAAATCAAACAAAACATATTTCTTAACTTTGTTTTTAGCAAAAGGTGGAAAAATATCAAATTGATTTCTCACAAAAAATTTTGAGTTGTTTCTACACATGATGTTATGATTTGAGATCATTTGAACAAAAATTGCTCAATTTATTAGATTATGAAGTATCAATTTTTATGGAACACCCTGTATATCATAATATATTGCTCTGCAAAAAAAAAAAGTATTGCATATTGTTTCTTGATTAAAGCACAATACCAGATTTGTTGATGTGTTCTTATTTAAAGTTTTCTTGTAATTCTTTTTCTCTTATGATAGCTTAACTTTCTAAAAGTAATTCTTTTATGATAGCTTAACTTTCTAAGAGTAATTTAACATTAAACTGAAAAGTTGACACACTAAAAAAGTAAAAGAAAAAAAAAAAAAAAAAAAAAAAGGATTAAATGAATTCTTGAAAAACAATCAAAATCTATAAACAAACTATCACATTGTGCTTTTTTTAAGAGACTTGTTATGAAGAAAAGATGAATTAAAATGAAAAAAGAGAGCTGTTTCTAAATTACATGAATAGGTCATTTGGGCCTGGTTGGTGGTTGAGATAGTTATGTATTTCCCATGGTCAGTGTTCAAATCCAGGTTAAAGCCAATATTCTCAATGCTGATTTTCAAGGCAGGCAGACTAACCCTACTTGGAAGCTTGGTGCATCTCAATTTTTTTTCTTTCTACAATTTGGACTTGTGTTAGACTAAGTTCAACTTAGTTTAATGTATTTTTATGTATGTATGTATGCAAATAGATTGATAGATTTGAAGAGACTATATATATATATATATATATATATATATATATATGTATATGTATATATATATATGTATATGTATATATATATATATATATATATATATATGTATATGTATATATATATATATATATATGTGTGTATATATATGTATATGTATATATATATATATATATGTGTGTATATATATATATATATATGTATATATATATATATATATATATAGAGAGAGAGAGAGAGATAATTGAGAAGAGTGTATTTGTCCTTAATAGGCTTTACCAAAAAGTTTTAAGTAGTGCTACAAAATATAGTGCACATACTTATTGAACCTAGGCAAAAGTTTTAACATTAAAAAAGTATTTCTGTTCCTAAGATGAGGAGGAAAAGTTAAGAGTTAAGAGAGCGAGAAAGCAAGGGAAAAGTAGGCAGTAAGTGCTAGAAGAAGAGGGGCTATAAAATGTGGGAAAGGTGGGCAGTAAGTGCCAGAAGAGGAGGGGCTAGAGAAGGAGAAAAATTTAGGCAGTAAGAGCTAGAGGACGAGGGAAAGGTAGGCAGTAAGAGCTAGAGGAGGAGAAGCTTGAGAATTAGGGAAAGGTAGGCAGTAAGAGCTAGAGGAGGAGGAGGGAAAAGTAGGCGGTAAGAGCTAAAGGAGGAGAGGCTAAAGGATGAGGGAAAGGTAGGCAGTAAGAGCTAGACGAAAAAGTTGGAGTTAAGAAAGTTAGAGAAAAAGGAAACGTAAACCAGGAGATAGAAAAAAAAAACATCAATAGGTTTGCTAGGTGGATATCAAAAGATAATGAGTCAAAAATTAAAAGGTATGGTTAGGACTAGAAAGGTATAAAACTTATACATTAAAATTCTTTAGGGAGAGATATCAAAAGAAAGATATAAGAGAGAATACTGTAGAAAATCATTGCTTATTCTTTTTTTAGTATATGTTTGTATGATATTTGCATAAAATCTTAAGCAGGCAGTAAACATTGAAAAGGGTAAGGAAGAGAACCTGAAGATACAGGCAAAATGTGGGAGAAGAGCAGAGCTATGAGAATGGATAATGTTAGTTAACACTTGTGGAATTTCAAAGGGTCCAGCTAATTTCTATATTCTTTTATCAATGCTCAGTGTCTTTAAGCAATATACATATTTTATTTGTTATTTCTTGATTAACACATGTGCATTAGAAGCTGAATTGCAGAATGCTTTCAACCACTTTTACAAATTGGTATTTATGTGCAATTTAGTTGTTATGATTGGATAAATGTTGAATTTTTAAAAATCTACTGAGTGAGCACAAAAACACTCCTTGATTTCAATTATATATAGAAGGTAATTTTATTGGGATATTCTTACACATTAGTGACTACAGTTGCATGATGTCAAAGTTTCATGTGGTATCGGTTGGTATCACAGACACTCGATATGCACCCCACTTATTACTCAGCAATCATCAATGCAGTAATCTAACTTGGTCCAGAATCTCTGCAGTATTTTTGGTATGATTGAGTGTACTGACCCAGTGATGCATTTTTGCTGATCATCCAGGGTTATGGAGGTACATAAACTCTCTCCTTAACATTAACCACCAAAGAAAAAAAGTCACAAACAGTTATATCTGGTGATCCCTGGGGGTTACTTGCAAAAAACCTTGTCAGCAAGAAACCAGTATGGCGGTGTGTTATCTTACTGAGTTGATGCATAAGATATCACCATATTTATTTACAGATTCCTATAAGTTTTGCTGTTATCACGACTTGAAATTGAGAAATGTTTTTCTGCTCACCCTGTTGCTATCCATTGAGTTCTTGCCAGAAAATTATATCATGTTTTTATTTGCAAACTAATTGTGCATTCCAGCCCAATCAGGTGAAACTGTAAAATACACTGGCAGCATCTCTGCAGAGGGGTAAAACTGCCATGAGTGTCCTGGATATGACATTAAAGCATTTGATGGCAAGACTCCAGCCTTGGAGATTTGGGGAATGTGGAGTAACTCCTTCATTGCAATTGCTCCCAGGTCCACTCTGACCCAGAGTGGTGGCACCTGATAGGGTCCTATCGATGGGTCAAATAGAACTGATTATGTGTGCAAACAACTGACTGATGTTAAATTGTGACTGTAAGCAATACTTGAAACCATTTATCTGTGTGCAAAAACAAGTTCAGGCTCGTTTAAGGATGTTATCTACAAAATGTGTTTACAAATCATATATATATATACATATATATGTATATAAT
Source organism: Sepioteuthis lessoniana (assembly GCA_963585895.1). NCBI lineage: Eukaryota > Metazoa > Mollusca > Cephalopoda > Myopsida > Loliginidae > Sepioteuthis > Sepioteuthis lessoniana. Next base: position 22,975,370 of record OY757939.1, read on the forward strand.
ATATATGTAAAAACTGGATTTGGCGTTAAATAACCTTCAGTAGTTGATATGCCATAAAAAAAAACAACCAAACCTAACTGTGTGTTCATACAAATTGTCTGCTCTGTCAATATTGGGCTTAGAATAGACTGACTGTATCCCTTGCAGCAGAGTGAGACTCCAAGAAAGTGGTATCCTGGTAAAATACTAAAATGCATCTGATGATGAGGCTACAGTTCTGGACCTCTAGGGAGTGTAGAGTATCCCTTCATTGCCATTACTCCCAGGTCCACTCTGGCCTGGAGTGGTAGTACTTGTTAGGGCCCCATCTATGGGTCAAATAAATCTGTTTGAAAATTATTTGTATTAGACAGAAATACTTGATATTATATAACTGAAAATTATTTGTATTAAGAATAGTTACTTGAAGTTATAATTGTTTACTAAGGATTATTATTACTATGAGTTACTTTAAATCATATAATTGTTTGCAAATTATTGGTATTAGATAGGAATAGTTGAAACCATATAACTGAATTATTTTTCATTAAGAATAGTTACTTGAAGCTATAGATGTCAACTAAGGATTATTATTAGTTACTTGAAACCATATAACTGTTTGTAAACAAACAACTTTTATTAGAGAATCAATTTTTTATTTATTGCAGACTTTTTGTCCTCATCTTGGTAGTTTTTTTGTGTTGTTTCTTCTTTCACTACGTTTCGGCCAAATTTCACCTCTGGCCTTCTTGTCTACAGACAACAACTATAGAAGACAGTAATTACTCAGCATTCCTATCCGAGGTCGCGGTAAATCACCTGAAGAAGGCCAGAGGTGAAATTTGGCCGAAACGTAGTGAAAGAAGAAACAACACAAAAAAACTACCAAGATGAGGACAAAAAGTCCGCAGTAAATAAAAAATTAATTCTCACATTAAGAAGCCTCATCTCAAAATGATTCCAATTAAAGACAAGAACTTTTATTAGATAGAAAAAAATATTTGAAACCATGTAATCATAAGTATTAGGAATACTTGACAGCCTAGAACTGTTTGCAAATTATTTGTATTAGATAGGAATACTTGATATCTTATAACTGTGTGCAAAAACTCTTAAGAAACAGCTGCATGAAAAATGTAGATATAAATGGACAATGAACTTGCTTTCCTAACTCAAAGAAGAAAATAACCCTGGATAGGTTAACGTGCTATTAAAATCAATCAATCAATCAGTTAACCAATCATAGAAATTGTTTACTGATATCAAAAGTGCAATTGTTATAATATTTTGCAAAACAGCTTTTTTATGACTATCAAGCAACATTCTTTGGCCTTTAAAAACCAAAAAATGAATTAAATAGATTCCAAGACCAAAATAAAAAAAAAGAGTCTTACGAATCCTCATGAAACAGTGAGGAACTGGATTTTCGGGAGTTGTTTAAGAATGTCATCTTAGACCACAAGATGACCAGCTCATTGCTTGTGGTTAAAACACACAACACTGTCTCTGCAAGATTCAGAAAAAAATTACTTTTAATTATCATTTTCGATTATTTTTAATTTTGGTCTTCATGGTTATTTGAAACTCATTATCTACATTGTCATAAAAATGCCTGGGGAAATTTACCAAGAGTTACGACTTCTGTCCCATAACAATTAGTACATAAGCATGTAAATTTTATATACTAAATGAAACAACTATTATGAGACAGATGTAACAATTCTTTATCTCTAATACCTTTCTTAACTCTTTTGCTGTGGTGCATTTGGCAACAAATTTAATGGCAGAATGCACCTTTGATCATAAAATAAAAAAGCTTACAAATAAAAAGATTTAATGGCATTTCACAATTACAATACACTATTGGTGTCAGAGGGTATATCGTACAATTGTATTTATAAGAGAATCTTTTATTCATTGATATTTCTAAAAATAGCTGTTTAACAAAAGTTTTAGAAGTTTTGGGGTTTTTTTTGGGTTGGGGTATATTACATGAGATTTAAAATTTCTAAGTAATGTGCACTTTAGTTGTATCTGATCCTCATGTGTTAAATATATTTAGGCAACTTTAGTTGCTTTCTGCACTAAAAGGGTTAAAACCTTTCAATAAAGATGATAGAAAATGTTACTATTTCTGTCCTATAATAGTTGGTACATTTGCATGTAAATGTTATACATCAAATGAAACAGCTATTATGGCACAGAAGGAGTAAGTTTTTAAAAATTGCTTTTAAGACCTGTTTGTAATTTAGTAGACTTAACATTTCTTTTACTCTTCTCTTTGTTTTATACAGCCAAGTCTCACTCTATTTTGCTCTGAGCAAAACGTCTGACAAAATCAGTTCTCTTTCTACCTACCTTTGTGCTCTCTCTTTCTCTCTTTTCCTTTTCTTTTCTTTTTTTTTAACAAAGAATCAAATTTGAAAAAAGAAAAAAATACAAAAAAAAATCTTTGTATTTGTAACTGCTCTTGTAATGAAACATTCACCAACATTCCTTCTAAGTCTCAGAAAAAAAAACATGCTTTTAATATGAGGCTAAAAAAGAATTTATATATATATATATATATATATATATATATATATATATATATATATATATATATATATATATAATCTCTTTTCTTACTCCCATCCCTCCAAGTTTTTAACTTTTATGAATATGATTTGAAGCCTCATGTAAAGAAGTGTCGACTGGTGGATCTCATAAGAACAAACTTGGAGGTCACTTGTTCTGGCAGGTAAACTGAATTTAATATAGCCTCCACTCTGAAATTCAGCAGTCTAGAAATTATAAACTTTATGACAGCTCTAAATATTAGCCCAAGACAAATCTTCACCTAGTGGCCAACTCTTGTTTTGCAATTAAGTAGAAAATTATATTCCTTAACCCATATGTGAAAATAATGCTTTACTATTATAGAAGTCAAAGCAGGATCAACTATTCTGTTCGGCATATATCATTAAAGAATAAACAACACCAACAATGACAATCAAATTTATATTGGCTGGTGATTCTTTAGAACTGACTTGTGTGGGGGGGTCACTTGTTTTATACAGGTGAACTGAATTCAATATAGTCGCTACTCTGAAATCCAGCAAGCTCAAAATTATAAACTAGAAATAGAAATGAAAAATAGAAATGAATATCAAGTATCTTTTACCTGATCTCCAGTGAAACAATTCTTATTAGACAAAGGTAATATTATTTATCTTTGATAGCCTTCTAAAACCTTTCATTAAACATAAAATGTTTTGTCCCATAATAATCATTACATTTACATATGAATTTAATACACTAAATGTAACAATTATTGTGGGACAGAATCATTTGTCACATGATAATTGTTACATAAGCAGATAAATTTTTTTCATTATATGTAACAGCTATTAAAGGACAGTTTTTTTGTAGGGTTTTTTTTTTTTTTAAGCAAACAACATTAAAAAGAATATGCTGAATTAATTGTTGGCCTTTGGATTTCACTGTGAAAGTTGTTTCTCAAATGTCCATGCTGTGATTTGAACCCACTAATGCTTCTGGGGACTAGACATCATCTAATTCTGTGGCAGATTTTAAATCCCTCTGATTATAATAGTTGACTCCAGAACAAATTTTGGACATTTCAAATTCAATGTACTTTGTGTATTCAAGACCCATAGATTAAGAACTGATTTAAGATAGTAACATCAAGAAAACTTCATTATCATTATGGTATGCTGATAACATGGACTCCCTTGACTCTCTCTTGCCATCCGTCCTTATTGGTAATTGCTCTTGGCAAGTTCTCTAAATGGCATCCAGTGTCTGCACAGAGCTGATGAATGTAATTTTTTGCCTGTCAGCCAACACTCATATGTCCATTTGTAGAAGTCCATAGAACATTGCTTATAAGTTCTTTACTTCTAGACTAGTAATTCCCAATGTGAGGTGCATGGTAATATTTTGGCAGGACTTGTTTAGAGACCAAGTTAAGGAATATGTAAAAATTAGATAGTACAGGGGGCCATCAAAATTTTAAAAATACCTAAGTTAGGCTTGACCCAAAATCAGTTGGGAACCACTGTTCTAGACAAACAAATTTATATGGTAAAAATGTCCATTATGGTATTCTGCTTGTTTGTATATAGAACTGTTAAACTTTTCTACCTAAGATCAGAATGTGGGTGTAGTATCTGTGCCAGTATTAATGTCAGGTCCCTTGAAGAGTGCTATTGGTACACACATAGCCTCATACTATCTTCCACTTAGTAGAGTAGTCAGTGATTATTAAACTAACTCCCCAACCAGGCTGACCTGATGACTTGGGTGTATTTAGACACACAGTAAAAATGGAAAAAAATAAAAAGCAAATGAGGCCTCTTGTAGAGACTATAAAAAGCTAAAACAACAGCAAGTACCATAAATTGTGGTTTACAAGTTGATCTGGCATAAAATTGACCTCAAAATTTTTAGCTAGACCTATATATGCTGTATAGGTCGACCCTCAAACATACAGTTGGCTACTGGATGGCCAAAACTTACCCAGTAGGTCTAAATGTGGATAGGCTATGATAACCCTTTCTCTATATAGGTTATATATAGCTGTTCAACATTTGTAATATTTTGTCGTTAAGTATCGTAGTTGAAAATATTTTATCCCCCATGATTCCACCAGGAAGAAAAATGAAATATGATTCTAGTTTCAAACTGATATAGCATTGAATCACAAGCTGCACTCAGAAAATGAAGATTAACATCCAATATAGTCTCTGCATTTAATTGATCTGACATGTATATATATATATATATATATATATATATATATATATATGATTCTCTTAATACCCTGTCCGGTGGCAAAAGCTGCTTGGTAGCGCCAGGGGTGGCAGTACCACCTTGAGCTACCAAAACTGTGTTATCACCCCTGGATGGCGGCTGATGAGGACATGGTATCGCACGTGCTTTCACACGTTGTATGATGAAAACAATACTTAATCTGTATTACAGTTTTATTATTTTATATTGATTTGTTAAATATGTTCACTAAACAGGAGTTTAAATTGGAAATGTTTGAGTTATGCTGGAGTTATGGTAAATTGTGCATATCAATTTTTAAAAATGATGCTCCAACTGGTTGATGACTCTGGGGTAAAGGTTTGGATTTTAGTCCGACTGTATAAGTCAACCCCTAGTGTTGTAGAGATTTTTTTCAGGTTTAAAAAAAAATCAACTTGTACCTCACAACTTACAGTAAATATCTAATGCTTGATCCCCTGCCCTTCTAACTAGGGACCAATAATATTTTCTGACTGAGAAACATATGTATGAATAATAATTGGAAAGAAATTGGAGAAAAGTGAAGAGTAATAATACCAATTGTCATTGGACATTATCAAAATAGAATTTAATGACCATCAAAAAAAAATTGTGGATTTAGAATATTATGTAATACTAGGTTTTATCTGATTACCCTGAATTTATAAGCGGAGTTCCTGTGATGTAGCAGCTAACATGCTGGACTGTGATATCGTATATATGGGAGAGTCCCTATGGCCTAATGGCTAACATGCTGGACTGCGATATTGTATATACAGGGGGGGGTCCCCATGGCATAGTGGCTAACATGCTGGACTGTGATATATATATTTGGGAGACGCTTCGTGACAGAGTGGCTAACATGCTGGACTGCAACAAACTTAGTAAGTAAGTTTGAACTCCAGTCATGCTATTATATTCACTTTCATACTAATACCCTTGGGAAAGGTATGAACCCCTTCAGCTGTAGGTTAACAAGTACCACTACTGTCCTTCAACAAGGATGGCTTTTTGGCATTATATAATCCATGAAGGTTGATATGCCAGTAAACAAAGTGACTGACGCAAACTTTTAATTTATAATTTTTCAAGTAGTTATTCAATGTTTCTGATATAGATGATCTATTTTCAAGGATTTTTTTTTAATACGTTCTTTTGCTGTTTAATAAGATATCCATAAGTTATTGTGGAAACCTACCATTATCATAAGGGTTATTGTTATAATTTTATGTTCATAGTGGCATACATGCTTGCTTATATGAGATAAAAAGAATGAATAAGAAACAAGTATCTGTATATGAATACATGGAGGTTCTCTTTTGAATGCTTGTTGGCTTTTAGCTTATTTTGGCTTGTTTATCAGTTACGCATTCAAGGCTTTAATTTACTCATTCTTCTAAAAAAAAGAGTGCAATACATAAAAAGAGATTGCAATAACAGTTCTCAAATGAATGTCTTCATAAAAGAAAATGATGGGCCTGGTTCCAGGGTTTCCAACTCCATAGCAGTACCTTCCCCCATAGGTTTGAAGTAATCCAACATCTGTGATACTAATTGTAGAAACTGGAGAATCTTGAATTTTACATAAATATTAGATCTTAGGACTTCGAACTTCCATGCTGGGCTCCTGGCTAAAAAGTAAAGTGTTGTAATTACATCATTTTATTGGTAAAAGCAATGTAGAAATGAGGATTCCCTAGTTGAAATTTAGTCTACTTGGGTTTATGTACTTCTTAGTAGCAGCACAAATACTGGCCACTTGGGTTCTAAAAGTTAAGAGCTGTCCTTAACTGACGCCTAAACTTTACTGCTCGGATACAAGCAGCATTTCAATTTTGCTTTATATCTTGTTTATTATTAAAAAAAATAAAAAATAGCAAAAAAAATAGCAAAGAAAAAAACAAAAAAAAACAAATAAAAAATAGAACAAAAGTAAATAATTGAAAAAAAAATAAAACAAATAAATGGACTACAATAAACAAAAACAAAGCTAAAAAAAAACAAAATTTTTTTTACTTTGATTTCGCTATTTCTTCTGGATGACGTTGCGACCATATACCTGATTTCTTGCAGGATGAAAGATGCTGTTCACCTCTGATTTCTCGGATACTAAATATTAACCCAGCTTTGATTTTAAAGGGTTTAAATCTCCCCCCACTCTCCACAGACAAGGAATTGTTAAGATCCAAGAAATTTCTTTGAAAATGTTCACCATTCTTTGTTGTACTTTTATTCTGAAAATTAATCTTATAACAAATACACATTGCTGAAATTTGGTTTTGCATGTGCAATGATTTTACAACAATCAGCTGTGCAGTGCAGTGATACTACTTTTTAGGTGCTAGAGTCGATAAAGTGCTTTTTATTTCCTATATCCTTTATCCTCTTATATATATATGTCTGATGATCACATCATCGAAAAACTGAGTCACCAAGCACCATTGACTCTGTGTCTATGCTATCCTTAGATCTGCACATGCTCTATCACTGATATTTAGCATTTTGTCTATAAATATAGCAAAGTACATTAGTGGGTAGAGCGTTCGCCAATGGTCTGGGAGACCTGGGTTCAATCCCAGGTCATGTCATATCAAAGGCTTTAAAAATGGTACTTGAGACCTTGCTTAACACTCAGCAATATAAGGTATGTATCAAGGGTAAAGTGGAGCAGTCCAGGGAAAGGAGTAGCGCCCTCCCCTACACCTCGGTGTAGTAATAATTGAAAAGAGAACCTTCTGGTCGCCCTCAACTATGGTTGCCAACTTTACTTTTTTATTTACATTATTGATAGATATATATATATATATATATATATATATATATATATATATATATATATATATATATAGTCACCAACATCAAGTTAATAATCAGTTTTATGAAACTTGTGGCTATGGATTTTTTTTTTTTTTTATATCATTAATGTTCTATATTTTTTTCATTTGAAGCATTGTTTTATTATTTACTGTTCTAACTGCACGCACCTCAGGTAGTGTAATAGTTAGCAAGCTCGACTCGCAAACCTACATGAGCGAGTTCAAGTCTCATGTAGTGCTCCATCCATATGGCATTGTATCACATCTAAACAAAAAGCTGAGTAAATTACACCCATGTTTCTACTTAAAAATGGAAATTGAACCAAACTCCAAACTGTTCTTATTACCATTTTAGTTTTTAAATTGTGCATAGACTACTACTAATATATATATATATATATATATATATATATATATATAAGTTACTCACGACTGACATTCATGAAACTTTAGCAATAGGAAAACTTGGTGAATTTTTTATATTTTTAAAATAAAAGTAAGTAAAGTTGGTGACCATAGTCGAGGGCTACTTGAAATCTCCCTTTTCAATAGCTACTACACCGACGTGTAGGAGAGAGTGCTACTCCTTTCCCCTAGTTTGCTCCACTTTACCCTTGAAATGTACCTTATAATGCTGAGTGTTAAACAAGGAGGTATCAAGTACCACTTTTTGAGTCTTTGCTATGACTCGACCTGAGATTGAACCTTGGTCTCCCAGGCCATTGACGAATACTCAACCATTAAGCCAATGGGCCGAAGCTTTCTCATATGATCAAGTTATCGATGAAAAAAATTAACTAAAGAGCTCCTTAGAAATGTACTTATAATTCAATCATTAACAATAATATCACTTCTGAAAGGGTATAAATTATATAAAATATCAAATACTGAGTTCAATAATCTGAAAAGGTATTGTATGGTTGTGCTTACTTTATATCATGAAATAATTGATGTGATGTGCTGTTGTTTTGTCTTTCTTTTTCTTTTCTTTTTTTTTTGCTTACCGATTTAATTTTTGCTTTTAGTGTATTTTGTTTTTATTTCATAGACATAGTTAATGGAGTTATAACTTTCACATGAACTTACACCTCTGATTACAACTGAGAGAAAGTAGCTTTTGATTATTGATCAGTAACAATAATAGCAACAAAAAAAAAAGGTTGCCTTTTTTTTTTTTTCAAACTAAAGCAAAAATGTTTACTTATTTTCAGTCCATTACTTATAAGAAGTATATGGTACTCTCTAGCTAAGGATCTATATTTTAACTAGCAAGAGTTCTCAGCATTTCCTGGGACAAATGCAGTAACATTAACTGCAAGACAATGTTTATAGGTCCACAAACCAACTTTTTTTTTCCTTTTAGCCAATGAACATAAATGAAATTTAAATTTTGCTGGATTTTCAATTTTTTCATATTAAAAATATCTTAACAGTTGCTTCATTATCGTCATTGTTGTTAAGTCCTCTAGATGGCATCCAGTATCTGCACAGAGCTGATGGATCTAAGTTTTTGTTAGTCAGCCAACACTGGTGTGTCCATGTATAGGAATTCATTGGAGAATGTCACATGAGTTCATCCTTCTTTCCCCTTAGTGCCCAGTGTATCTTATTCATTTTACTTGGATGGTTTGTGGAATGGGAAGTAAAACTGCTGTTTTGTAATTTACTGCTTCTAGGATTTATCGAAAACAGTATGCAGCGTCCTTGCATCTAGCTTTTTTATTTTCCAAGTGGTGCAAAAATACAGTAGAACTGACACGGTTACAATTTGGAAGAAAATATTTTAGGTAAATGTAACAAAATAATTTTGTAATTAAGATCTGAAAGGAAAATTATACCAACATTGAAAGAGGAAAAGAAATGAAAGGATTTCTAATTTCTTCATAAAATAATGATATCTTTATTTTAATGGTATCATTATTCCTCTTTCATCATTTTTTCTTTCAGTATTGAACTGAAATGATTGGAAAAAATGTTGAAATAGAAAATATATTATCAAATGCTTATCTATAAAATAAATTTCAAAATTGTGTAAACAAATCAGTAAAATTCTAAATGAACATCTTTTAAAGTGAGTAATTTTTTAAGAGTTCTGTTCTCAGATTGATAATTTTTAGCAACTTTATAATAAAAGAAAAAGTTTTGTTGATGATCCAACACCATTATAATTTATATATGTTTCAAATAATCTCTCTATATAAAGTGGCTTATTCTGTCAGGGCAAATTTTGTAACTTCTTTCTTTTAATGGCCCAGTCATCTACAGTGAATGGATGAATAAAAAAGAAAAATGGTAAAAGGTAAAGGACTGTGTAAAAGGTATTAGATATTTATGTTAAAGGTAAATGAGAAGAGGTAAGGGTTATAATAGTTAAAATGTATTATGCAATATTGGATGGGAATCCATGATAGTTAATGTATTTAGCAGAAAGTAATATGTATTATGCAATATATGATGGTTGGTTGATTGTTTGGGTTTCATGGCATATCAACCTTTGTAGGTTATAAGTATACATTTGGTTTACACAGTTAAATGTCAAAACAGTTCTATATTAAACAATTCACTTTAGTGTAAGTACAGTTTCAATGTCAAAAACAGTTCCATTTCAAACAATTCAGTTTAGCATAAATATGTAGTTAAAATGTAAGTACACAGTTTAATTGTCAAAACATTTCTATTTCAGGCTATTCACTTTAGTCAAAAGTTCTAATTCAAACAATTCAGTTTAGCATAAGTATGCAGTTTAGTTCTATTTAACCTATAGATAGGGCCCTATCAGGTGCTACTATTCCGGGTCAGAGTGGATCTGGAAGTGATGGCAATGAAGGGGGGTTCTGCATTCCCCAAAGCCTCAGCATCACTGGAACCTCACCATCAGATTGTTTAGTGTCATAATCAGGACGCTCATTGTGGTGGTGGTGGTGGGGGGTCTTACTCCTCTGCAGAGATGCAGTTGGTGTATTCTACAGCCCCATTTGACTGGGTGAAATATATGATGGGAATCTGTAATAGTTAATATGTATTTAGTTGAAAGTAATATGCAAGATGTATGATCTAAGTGCTCTCTAGTAAAAGATGAATTATGGATTATGAGGCTGAGCAGAAAGCTGCACTATGTGAAGCAAATTTGCTAGTTACTATAATTACCAATGTGTGTATGTTCCCTCACATAAAAAAAAAATATTGAATTTAAAGAATAATAAAAATATCATCAAGGTATGCCAACAGCACAGATTCCATCTCTATCAGTCCTCTCGACGGCACCCAGTGTCTGCACAGAGCTGATGGATGGAAGTTTTTACAGATGTGTCCATGTGTAAGAGTCCATAAGAGAACATTGCTTATGAATTTGACCTTTCTTCTTCAGCAATTCTAAGCATATCTTGCTAATCTTATTTGAATGGTTTGTGCGATCAGTGGTAAGTGGCCATGCAGTTGCTGTTTTGTCAATCGCCACTTTCAGAATTTCTTTAAAACAGCACATAGTATCCTTGTGTAGTTCCCATTTAGCTTTTTTTTTCTTGTGTTATGCAACCATACAGTAGTACTGACACAGCTACAGCTTGGAAGACTTCCCATTTTGTTGTTAACAGAACAAGTTCACTGCAATGCAATTTAGTTTCTTTTCTAAGAATTCTTTTTTAGATTTCTCATAGCAATTTCAATATATCAAATTTTTACTTAACACAAATTTTATTAAACAAGAGGGATTTGATCTCAAACTTAATGACCATCCTTGGCAGCTTTTAAACATATCTAATATTGATTTGATTATTGTCTGAAGTTTTGAGATGATATATCATCATTCAGCAAATTATTTGGACTGAGGGCTAGGTTTTTTGCTCAGTGCTTGAGGCGGTTTAAAAGAGGAATTCTGATGGAGCTAAGCTATTTTTGGTATTGTCATTTAAGTTTATTTCCTGCAGAGCTTCTCACATTAAGCTGACCTTGTGTCATATTAGGGGATTGGATGAATACTATATTCTCATCTTTCTTCTTTTTTTTTTAAATCACAATGTTTGGTCTTCCTCAGCTTTATAATTCATCTAATAGGTTTATCTTTCTTTTGTCTTAGAGATGGTTCTAAATTCGAAAATCAAAATTCCTGTTGTCTTGATAATTGCCATCTGCAGGGAAAATGCCAAAATCAGGAATCATGTATAATCACCTAAAAGACATACCCGATGAATTATACTGGATATTTTGAAAAACGATACTGCCATTTTTAAGAGAGCTTGTATTGAAACTTTTAAACTATTTTTTAAAGATATAGATTACAAAAAAAAATGCTAATTACATACAAGGGTTGACTGAAAAGTTCATAGACTGACCAAGATACTCTCATGGGATATGACCAAAAGTGGTTTATTTTTCGACATAGTCCACCTTGTTTGTGATCCACACACTTCTTCCATCAGTGTTGTAGTGCTTGGACCTCATTGATCAAATTAGTCATCAAGAGCAGATATGCCATCATCATATGAACTTTTCAGCCCACCCTTGTATAAATTTAACTTTACAATAGATGTTGACAGTGGTTTCCTTTAATCTGGCTGTAGATTTGTACGTTTGCAGCCACCTTTCGTAATGTTTGTTGACTTTAGTTTAAAATCCTTTTTTTTTTTAAATATTAGCCTTCTGTTCTTCAAGACTGTTTTGAAACACTTTTTTAAAATTCCCTAAAGGAAGACATTTATGTGAGAAATAAGTTTCAACAGTGAGCACATGTTCATTTTTGGAAAACAACACAGAAAAAATACAGTTGACTTGGAAATGGATCCTCAAATGAGGCTAGTGCATGATGCAATCATTTCAACACCTAAATACTATTATCTCTGAATACAGGATTGCTATGCAACTAATACTGCAGTATAACATTTAGGTGTATGTAAATTCTATCCTCTTTGTTCCTTAGAGATATCTCCATTTTTTTTAAACATCCTGTATATTTGAGGAAGGTTGAAAAATACACTTACTGGAATATTATAAGTACAACAAAAATAAGAATATTTGTCTAAAAGGAATTGTGAAATTTAAAGTTTAATTTAGGAAAATTCAATCACAAAAATAGAATAAAATTTTGCTTTGAATGACTCATTAAAATTTGATTAAAAGTGCAACAAAGTTAAAAAAGATTTTTTAAAATCTTAATTATGCTTTAAAGAGAAAAAAAGGGAGACTTATCCCTGGGATTCCAATCATGCAGCAGCACCTCCTTCATTGCATCAAAGGGGGAGAGAGAATAATCCTATGCCTGCATGACAGTGGTTGTAGAGACTAAGGCTATTTGAGGCCTTATCTATGTTTACATGCATGGGGCCTCCTTGTTAAATAGACCATATGTCAAAACTGCCATTAAGTGGAGGAGGGGGTTTCTTTTTTTTTTTTTCCTTTTTTTTTAAATATTATTTCAATTATGATCTTTATGAAGATGTATTAAAATATGATTCCAGTCTTATTTTTCTAACTCTTTAAAAACAGAAAAAAAAAGCTCAAGTTTCCTCCCATCTAAAATTTGTTATATTAATTTTTTTCTGAAGATTTCTTCAAATTAATATTTCTTAATTTTCCAGAAATTAAGATTCTCAAAATGAACTATTTTTTAAAGTTATTTTAAGTTTTACAATGGCTGTTCAATTTGTAATGCACATTCATGGTAAACTGACCCCTGACCCCGGTCTCAGATTTTAGCATTCTCTGTGAAAAATACAGTTCACCCATTTGACTAAGCCAACACAAAAAAAATAATGTTTATAAAAAGTAAGATTTTAAAAATTAGTATTTGTTAAGTCTCACTCTGGACACAAAGTCAGAGCAACTTTATCATGCAAATTGAACTCCTTCTAAAAACTTAATAAAGTAATTTTTCGAAACAATTTTTTTAAATAATTGGAATCTCCACAGCTTAAGAAATAATAATCCAAAGAAATTTTCAGAAAAAAGTTATTAACATAAATTTTAGATGAGGAGGGGTTCTTATTCCAAAACTTTCTCCAGAAAATGTTTTAATTCTGCAACTGGCCACATCGAATCATGCCTCCAAATTTAATTATTTATTTATAATAAAATATTCAACTACAGAATGGATGGTCACTTAAATGTACACAATGCTTTGTTGGAACTAAATTGAATAAACAGAAAATTTACTAATTTTCTTTCTTTTGTTCATTTGTTCTTTCTTTCTTTGTGAATATGTTAATGAGGTTAATCCAAAAAATTATAAAACCAATTTTTTTATTATTTTTCAGGTTGGCAACCCTTACTGGAAATCAACTGATCAATGTTGATCTTAGACATGTGCAAAAATATTCATGTTCAGCTGAGTAATCTTGGATTATTACAAAATGTTATTCAAGTGGTTACCATTTATTGGTAATGGTTGATGCTAGGGAAGATATTTAGTCATGTCCCAACTTACCAAAGTCCAATATTAGCATCAGTATATACATTAATACACTAATTCTTAATAAATAAAAAGAATGACACAAATACCTCATATAAACATATTGGACATCTAATACATATATATATATATATATATATTAGAAACATGTCCCAAACAGATGAAATGTGTATATTGTTCTGTGATCGAACAGTATATAAAAAGGTGTACCACAATGGTGAAAAGTCTTGTCTTCTTTGATAGTTTTCCTTTCAATAGCAAAGCAAACGACAATGCCATTCACCAGGTGAGATCAAATCTGTTCAATGAACATAGATATAAAAAAGAGGATCTTATCCATTCAAAGGGGTGTCCTCGTGGTGTAATGGTTAAAGCGATGAACTGCGGAATCGTAGTACGCGAGTTCGTATTCCAGTCGCGCTATTACGTTCACTTTCGGGCAAATACCCTTGGGAAAGGTATGAACCCCCTTATTCTCCCTCCAGCTATGGGTAAATGGTAGGACGGACTAGGTTCTTCAGCCTTGGTGAGGCAACTAGTCTAGAAGAAGGAAAACTCTGAATTCAAACCTGTTAAACTCCGCTTAAAAATTGACCTTGTGTCATATCCTGCCCGAGCGGAGGGGTTGGTAAATAGTATCTTATCCATTCAAAGGATGATGCAAAGGTAAAGGGTTCTGAATTCTTATGGGACCAATAGATATGTGATGTCCAAAGATATGCCCACAAATCCAAGACATTTATTGTCTCTACAGTGTATTTTGGTTACTGATTATACTTGAGTAATGAATGACTCCAATTTTTTGCCGAAAAAAAGGTGTTTTTTATATTAAGTGTAATGAATGATCCCTAACTTATAGCTTTGCTAGGCTATAAAAATATTTCTTCAATATCCAACGACAAAGAGAAAACATTCAAATATTTATTTATACTTTCAAAAAAGAAGAAAAAGAGAAAGAATACAAGGAGGAATAATAAGAAGGAAAAATTATAAGAGGAAATAAAAAAGGCAGAAAACGAAGAAGAAAACTTGAAGAAAGAAAGAAATGAAAAAGAAATAAAATAGTGTGTAAAAGTGGGAAGGAAAGAGAAAGGGGGAAAGGGTTGAAAGAGAAGAGAAACAAATTCTTTGTCAAACTCGAGAAAAATGCTATTGAAACATTTAAGAAGTTAATACAGGTTTAGGAAGATCAAATTCTATCCTCGGCACAAATTTTAAGGCAACTCATGGCTAAGAGACGATGTATTTATCCAACACCTCTGCATGAGCAGAAAGTGACATAAGATCAATTTTTGAACAGAATTTAACAGTTTTGAATTCAAAGTTTTCATTCTTCTAGAGCAGTTGTCATATCAAAGTTAAAGAGCACAGTCTGCCCTACTATTTGCTCAAAGCTAGAGGGAGAATAGTTGGATTCATACCTTTCCTACTGGGTATTAGTGCTATGTAAAATGCAAAGAACTGAGAGATTATGCCTGAGCAGTCATTTCATGAACTAAGAAAAATGTGATGTTTGATGGTGAAAATGATTGGTGATGAATTAACATTGATTTGCTGATTTTCAAGCAGGGTTACCAACCTGAAAAAAAAGATCAGTCTCATTACTTTCTAGAGATTGTGAACAGGCTTTTGGTCCCAAAGAATATTACTGTAGTACCACATCCACTTCACCTTTTTAACCTTTGTCTTTGTGACTATTTCCTTTTCCAAAAAATCAAAACCCTAGTTCTATTGTCACCATTTGGGAACTGCTGAGAACAGTGTCAGTTAAAGACTTCCAGAAGTGCAAAGATCTTTGTCAGTATGTTGCTTCCCAAGAAAATTACTTGGGTGAGTTAAAAGTTTTGCAATATTTTGGTACATGCTTATTTGTGGCATGTATGTGACTGAAGTAGTTCAAGCTATAGTAGATACCCACTGCGGTTGGTAGTATCATGGTAGTTGGTGTGCTAACATGTTGTGCATAGGATTACTGTCCATGTGATTTGAAAGCCACACAAATCAACATGTTCAGGAACTGACACTTTATGAGTTTGAACTGAACTATAAGGTTACAGAAGGAACCACAAACATTTGTTGTGTGAAAGCTGAAGATGCAGTTGATCACAGTACAGAAACCAGGTGGTTGAAGAAATTTCTCTTGGGCTGCAAGAATTTTGATGATCAGACAAGGTCAGGTAGGCTTTAGATTAGAGATTATGAGGCTGTGCTCCAAGCCAGAGAGCCAAATCCAATGAGTTGCTCTCAGTGGAGAGTATCGGGCAAGCAGTGCATCTCACAGTGTGGTTCATCATCTTCACAACCTTTGCAAAGGGCATCTGGAGCTACAGAATTATATCTCACATAACCAAAACATTGCAAAACTTGATTCACACTCATATTTTGAAGGCATTAATGTTGATTTGTTGATTGTTTACGCAGTCTTATTGACAAACTGGTGTTGTATAATTATTTAGTACCTGTTTCTTTCGTATATATATTTAAGACAAAAAAATGATCAGTCAAATCACTAAGTTTGATTTCCAGAAACAATTGTCATCATTTACTCTTGATCTCTTTTTTTATAACCAAATATCAAAGTTTTTATTCAACTGTATCCAGTTGTTTAATTGAATTTTCAAGAGAAAAGAAGCAGTAAACAATAAATGAAAACATTCCTTTAATTCTTCAATTATTTTTCTTTCTTTCTTTCTTTTCTTTCTTTTTGTTTTAATGGCATATCAGCCTTCTTAGAAAAACAGTAGTGGTACTATTTAACCCAAAGTTAGGAATAGAGAGGATAGAAAAGATATGAATTCGAATCTCATAATGCTAGAAATCTATGAAGATGGACGGTTTTCTTAAGGTTGGTTTGTTTATTTCTGGGCATATCAACCTTCACGGGTGATTTAATATCAAGACTGACCTTGTAGAAAAACAGTAGTGGTACTATTTAACCCAAGGCTGAGAGGATAAGAGGGTTCATACCTTTCCCAAGGGTATTAGTCTGAAATTGAACGTAATAGCCCTACTGAAGTTCGAACTCGCTTACTATGATTCCGCAGTCCAGCACTTTAACTATTACACCACGAGGATACCCCTTGAATTATTTTTATTGGGAAAGATGGGTTTAGTGGACACAGATTATGAATATTACATTATAGTTTTGTGAATTTGAGCCACAAATCACCACAGTTTATGTTCAAAGTGCTTCTCTGTTTGCTTAGCAAATAATGCTCTTGTCTGTGAGACTAAGAATACGCTGACTGTATCTGTGACACTGGAACTTGAAAGAAGAGTCAGGTTAATCAATTAAAAGAAAGCAGACAGGTTGGAGACCCAAAAGATAAGATGACTTAGACAGAACAAAAAATGTCTGGTTTATTTCTGAATTGTCAGAGAAGGAAATAGATTTGTTTTCATTCAGGCAATGACCTGGAAAGTCTGATAAAGGAATCTTAATTGCTTAATATTATTCGAACAACTAGAATATATCTGGCTACTTATGGAAATTATTAGAAAGGGAATAGATTATTTGTAGTATAAGGAGTCTGCAATGAAAAATCTGATAGGAGACTCTTAATTGCTTAATATTTCCTGGACAAAGAAAATACTGTGAGAGTAAAATTAAGAAAAATGACCAGAGGCTTAGGAGAAGCCATTTAGGTCATCACTGAAATTATCTCAAATGATAAAATTAGTTGCATTAGAAAATAAACACTGGGTGGCTGATCTGATAAGGAAATATTGGATTAATAATCTTTGGCAACAGCCCTTTGCTTACGAATTTTGAAAATTAAATTCATCACAAAAAGGCAGTTGTGCCCAAGAGAGCGGGAGGAACAAGGTAGTTCTAAAACCATGCTGATACCAGGTAAGGGTGAGAGATTAAAGTAGGTTGGAATTGAGAGGGTGAGTCCGACCCTTTGACCACCAAAAAGGAGTTGGACGATTTCCTAAATTAAGAAAAGCTGTTTTAAAGAAAACTGGATTATGAGAAACTGACATGAAGGAAGAGCAAATAATACATTCAGCCAATGCTCTGGCTGGTTGGACGCCAGACTCAAAATAAGCCTGAGTTTTTAACATCTTGGGCAGAGAGTCTGTCAAGAGTCACGAGAGAGCAGTTGCCACTGCTCCTGAACCTAGACCTTGTACCACACTTTGATACTAAAGACTTGACTTATTTCTAGGCCATTTAAAACTGTCTTGCATGTTTCAGTGTCACTTGACTAGGACTGAAAAGGGAAGGTTAAAACTGCTGTATTGAACAAACTGTATAAATGAAAAGAGTTGTTATATTTCTAACCTGTGTGGACTTTATTGTTTGTTTTTTGTGTCGGAGAATTATTTTGATGTTGACCTGTTCATCACTTTGGTGACTTCATCGAGTGAACTTATCAACGTTGGCTGAAGAATGGATGGGCATGAAAAACACCAATGTAGTCAAAACAACTGGAACCATGCCTAACTACACGCTACTAGTGGTGGCCCCTCATCAAAGAGTAGCATTGATTAATTGCTGAGACCCAGCTTGACCTGAATTGTTTGCATTATATATTTCTTGCAGAGGGATAAGACCTGGCTAAAAAAAAATGTGTCCTGGGGATGATACTAAATTACATCTGATGATGAAGCTGGAAATCTGAAAAGTGTTGAGTACTTCTTCATTGCCATTACTCCCAGATTCACTCTGACCTGGTGTGGTGGTACCTATTTGGGCCCTATCTATGGGTTAAATAGGTCTGTTCAAAAATTATTCACATTTGGTAGGACTGGGTGCAACAAAATACATGAAAAAATATGAATATGAATGCGATTCCCTAACTTCTTAACATGAAATAACCCTAGACGGATTGACATGCCATCAAAATCAATCAATCAATTGAATCGAATTATGTATATGGCTAAACCTAGATTCCACCATATACAAACTTGGAAAAGCTAGTAAAATGGGCTCAACAGTTACACAAAGCTTGAGATATTTTGCTACAGTTTTCAAAATCTGGCAACTACTTGACATGTTCCAGGAGTTTTTTGTTCTGTTTCAAAGTGATTTAAGATATAAACTAGTAAATTCACTCCCTCTAGACCCCTATGCTTTTATTCACCCAGCTAAAATTTTTATTAACTCAAGGGGTTATATATGGATCATTTTGAGAAACCCTGCTCTAATGAGCAATGATTCCCCAAAATGTATTCTAAAATATCATTACCTTACAGTAAGAGAATTCTTTTTGCTAAATTCAAACACAAAAATACCTTTTCAATAGGTATATTTCTGGATACTCTAACATAAAATGGAACACTTTAAGCGTTTCTCTATAAAACTAAGAATTGGGAGGAGTTGAAGAACTGGGTTTTAAATGTAAATATTCAATAATAAAAATCAAATCAAAGAAACTTACACATGATTTCTTTGCTAAATGGCATATCGACCTTTGTGGGTTATTTAATACCAAAGCCATCCATGTAGAAGAACAGTAGAGGAACTATTTAACCCATAGCTGGGAATAGAGAGGAAAGAAAAAGCATAAATAACAATATCATAAATACTAGGGATCTATTAAGATAGATGGTTTAGATTTCTTTTGTTTAGTGACATATCAACCTTTGTGGGTTATTTAATACCAAAGCCATCCATGTAGAAGAACAGTAGAGGAACTATTTAACCCATAGTTGGGAATAGAGAGGAAAGAAAAAGCATAAATAACAATATCATAAATACTAGGGATCTATTAAAATAGATGGTTTAGATTTCTTTTGTTTAGTGACATATCAACCTTTGTGGGTTATTTAATACCAAAGCCATCCATGTAGAAGAACAGTAGATGTACTATTTAAGTCATAACTGGGAAAAGAGAGGAAAGAAAAAGCATAAATAACGATTTCATAAATTTTGGGAAACTATGAATATAGATGGTTTAGTTTGGTTTCTTTGTTTAATGGCATATCAACCTTCATAGGTTATTTAATGCTGAAGCCATCCTTGTGGAAAAACAGTAGAGATACCATTTAAGTCATAGCTGGAAGATAAGGAGTTCAAACTTTTCTGAAGGGTATTAGTTCGAAAATAAATGTAGTTTGAACTCTCTTACAACGATGTCGTAGTTCAGCACGTTAGCCGCTATACTTCGGAGGCTCTCCAAACTTCCTCTCGAATGGTGAATGTTGGTATTACATTTCTCTCTCTATTTTTCTATATATATTACCGGTGAGATTTCACCAAAGGGATGTTTTAGACAAGTACCTCAAATTTGTTTCAGATGTTCAAAATGATGTTACTCATAACATATATATATATATATATAGGCAGCATTTTCTTTTTTAAATATGATTGATTAAATAGGACACACACTTCTTGTCTGCCTTTTCTATGTTTCATCTGTTCAAGTCTTGTATGTGTCGTTTGATATTTGGATGGAAGGAATTTCATAATCAAAGACGAAAATAAATTTTACCGTATTTGTTGCATGACGACGTTAAGGCACTGTATGTTTCCCCTTGTACTTTTGGCCCCCAAATGGAGCCATTTTAAGGATATTGGTTTGGCTTAATTTGGTTTTAGGGCATATAAACCTTTGTTGGTTATTTAATACCAAATCCATTTTATACTAATAAATTGTTCCATTTTAAACAATTCAGTTTAGCATAAGTACAGTTTAATTGTCAAAAACATTTCAAGCTATTCAGTTTAGTCCAAAAGTTCTATTTCAAAAACTTCAATTTAGTGTAAGTATAGTTTTTGTTTACACACAGTCAGATGTCAGAATAGTTCTGTTTCAAACAATTCAGTTCAACATACAAAAACAGTTCCATTTCAAACAATTCAGTTTAGCATAAGTTTAGTTCTATTTGACCCATAAATAGGACCCTATCAGGTGCTACCATTCTGAGCCAGAGTGGACCTGGGAGCGATGGCAATGAAGAGGTACTCCACATTCCCCAATGCTCCAGCATTACTGGAACCTCGCCATGAGATTGTTTAGTGTCCCCTCTGCAAAGGTGCAGTCAGTGTATTTATTCTACAGCCTCAGCTTTCTTGGCAACATATTCAGGAGAGCACGTACAAAAACATACACCTGCTAAAGCAATTATTTAAAAAGAAAATTCCCTAAAAATCAGTTAATGATTAGATTTTGATAAAATTTTCGGTATTTAAAGCAATAAAGATGGGGTTTCTTTTAAAAAGACATTTTTTCTCAAAATACTGACGACAGCATGTTTTTTTTATTGTTTTGTTGTCATGAACCCACCCACCCCCATTTCCAATCATTTTATTAATTTGGCTCTTTTATTGAATGCGCAAATAAATGATTTCTACAATTTCTTAAAATAATTCCATGGTGAATAAGATTTTCTTTACATTTTTCATTACAGTTTGTCTATTTTGTTTTTACTGATGTCTTATTTTTAAGTAAAAAACAAAAAACAAAAAACAAAAAAACGATCAAATGAGGTACAATATTAACCGGACTATTGGCCTTATGAGTATAGTATCCGCCAATGGTCCTGGAGACTAGGGTTCAATCCCAGGTCGATTAATACCAAAGACTCAAGAAATGGTACTTGATGC
This sequence comes from Sepioteuthis lessoniana, assembly GCA_963585895.1. Lineage (NCBI taxonomy): Eukaryota > Metazoa > Mollusca > Cephalopoda > Myopsida > Loliginidae > Sepioteuthis > Sepioteuthis lessoniana. The sequence continues at coordinate 22,996,917 of OY757939.1, forward strand.
CACCTTGCTTAACACTCAGCATTGTAAGTGTAAAGTAGAACAATCCAGGGAATGGAGTAGCAACCTCCCTGATACCTCTCCGTAGTAGCTATTGAAAAGAGAGCCCTCGGATCACCCTTGACTAAGGTCGCCAACTTTACTTTTGTTACTCTTCCATGTATTTTTTTTACTTTATTCATTTTCATAACTTTATCTTCTAAGCATGTGGTTTATGAAAGAGAAAAAAAAATGATTATTCATTTTTAGAGGTTTAAAATTGACATGCGTAGATTAACTCACTACTCATTCCAAATGGCTCGGATTCTGTTCATTAATACAAAAATACTGAATAAATAAACCAAACTCAACAAATTAAAAATATAACAATATTATTTCGATAATACTTTTTAAATCTTTGTTTTTACTTTTGAGAGTGATTTTTCATTTTCTTTTTATGGAGGCCCTCAAGAGAAGCTGTAGGGGTTATGAAGATTTGTTGTTGCTTATTTAGTTTTTAGGGTTTTGCGTTTAGACATCTGACTTTTTATTTTCTTCTTACCCCATCTTAATTTGTTGGCGTCTTCTTGTCTGTGAGGGCTGCAAAGGAAGAAAAGAAAGGAGATGATACCTTTTTTAATTTCAACTTTATTTTGGGGCTTTCACAAGGTTACACTGTAGCGAGGAATGTCTTCCTGGACTATTTGAGTACACTTGTTTCTCCCAAATAAGGCGTTGAAATGCACTAGTCGTTTTCATGGTTTATAAGTCCAAATTCGGTGTTTTTAGTAGTGGGGGATGAGTCCATTTGGTACTTTTAATATAGGCTGCTATGAGCAGAGACGGTTGTTACTGTTGGAAAGGTGAGCCAACATGTCACTAAGCAGATACGTGGTTTTCTCATTTGCAACAGGAGAAAAATAGGTCTTTCCAATCCAACCGGTCATTGCTGAATGAGGCCATGTTTCTCAAGCCCTTAAGCCTGTTTGTGCATTCTTTTAGAGGTAAAAATGTATTAGACTTCTGACACCATTTAATATGCTCAGAGAATAAGTAATGGGTAGTACTGAAAAGAAAGAGGAATAAACATGTGCGTCTAATTCAAGGATTTATTCTGTACTGATCGTATGTGTTAACAGCACCAACGGTAGGAGCCACTAGCAGCAGTAGAAGGTGTCTAAGCAGCTGCAGTAGTGTTGTTCTGATGTACATAGCATGTTACCTTTTATTTCTTAATCTCTATATCTTTGTGGAGGGTTTATTATTCTTCCGCTTTGTGTGGTGTATGTGTTTTGTTTTGTTGTATCAGGGAGTGATGTTTCTGTGTGCTTGTTTTTTGTTGGTAGGTGAGGGTTGTAATATTGTAGTATTGGTTGGCTGATTATCTACATTTTTTTTTAGATTATTCAGTGCTTCAATCAGTGGCTTATCGAATGTCCATTTTTATCTTTCTGTAAGTGTTGGCGTAATGGCGTTGTAGTCTCTGAATAGTTGGTCATCCCAAAGAGTCTCGACAAGTCTGATTTACATTTTGGAAGAGGCATGTGACTGATGGTTTTCACTTTTGTTGGGTCTGGTTTTAATCCTTCACTAGTTATAAAGTGTTCCAGATATGTAATTTGTGACTTGGCAAATACGCATTTATGCTTGTCTAATTTCATACCATATTTGCTTAGTTCGTTGAAAATGTGTGTCAGTCTTTTTATATGTTCCTCCATTGTGTTGGACCATATTATAATATCATCTTGAGAGTTTTTTGTTCCCTCAATCCCCTCTATGATTCTTACTACCTCTTTTTGAAATACTTCACAGGCATTGTGGATTCCATAGGGTAAGCGAGTGTATCTAAATCGTCCGTATGGTGTATTAAAGGTTAGCGGCCGTGAACTTTCCCCATCAACTTTTTTCTGCCAGTATCCATTAGAGGCATCCAGCTTTGTGAAAACTTTTGGATTCTGCATACCTGCAAATATTTCTTCTACTGTGGAGAGTTTGTAGAGTTCCCTTTTAAAAGCTTTGTTTAAATCTTTTGGGTCTAAACATAAGCGTGTTGAGTTAATGTCATATAATAAATGTTGCTCGTGGATGTATTTTTTTGTTTTCAATTATTACTGTTCATTTTCCAAGAGTAGGAATTTTTGTCTTATTATAGACACGGAGTATGACTGAAGTTTTCTTTAATTCCGGCCGAGGAGAGAATGTTTTGAAAATTTTGTTTGGCAGTACATCTATATCTACTCCAGAGTCTAGTTTAAAATTAATTTAAAAATTATTTACCTTTATTGTTGCAGTCCAACGGTCTGATTCTGCTTTTTTTTTTCTTTTTACTGAGTGTATTTCTCTCTTTTTTTTTTCATTTCAATGGAGTTTAGCAGCACGTATTCAACGCACGAGTCTGAGTCTTCTGACGAGACCTCGATTTTTTGTATCTTTTCTTTCTTTGACGTACACATTTATTGTAGGGTCCTTTCTTTTTACAATTGTCCCATGTTTTATAAAATGCGGGGCAATTTCTTCTTTTGTGGCTTCTACTACAATAATTACATGCGTTATTATAGTCCTGAGTTTTGGCAGAGTTCCTGTCATTTCTGGGATAGTGAGTTTTGTATTTTTCGCTATTTTTTCGAAGTGCTTACTACTTCGTATGTTCGCTATTTCAGCTGGTCTATGTTCTGAAGTAGTGTCTAATATCTTCGTTTGTATTTTTGTCTCTCTGGCGTTTTGACTAGTTTGAATCGTTCCCTGTAAATTCAAGTTGGGTTGCATGAGAAGTCTTTCTCTGAATTTAGTATCTTTTCTCCCACATATTAAGACATGTTGGATAAGACTTTCTGTTAGTTGCCCTAGTTCACTTTCTTGTGCTTTGTGATGAAGTCCCGTCACATAGTCGCCGAATTTTTGGTCTTCTGCTTGTTTGCAGGTAAAGAATCTGTCTTGCAATTGTCAAGTTTTGTTGAAATTTATAAATTCGGCAGTTAATGTCTGCTCGAATCTGCTTGGCTATTTTGAAGTTGTGCCGTTATCCCCGTCCCACTGTTATTTAAGTGAGACCCTCAAGGGTTTGCTCTCTTCTTTTGATTTTTTTTTTTCAGCACGAGCAGAAGACTCTGTTTGGTTCGCTCTTTTAGCTTTGTGAGATCTTGTTTATTCGTCTTCGACTTTAGGCAGTTTTTTTTAGCAAAGTGGCTTGAGTAAAAGGTCCATTAGTCTTAGGCTAAGCCTCTTTACCATATAGGGTTTTTATTGTTACTTGTTGAAACAATAAGCCTACTGCAGGCTATTTGTGGTTTTGGTATGTTGTTCCCTTCAAATGAAAGTTGAGTCTAAGATCTATAGGTGGTATTATTTGACATTTTACCGATAAAGGAAGCAGTTGGTCGGGCCAGAAAATGCGGTAAAAGCCTCCGTACGCTCAACAGAGGAAAATTCGAGTTGACACTGAAAATTCATCTCTAAGAGGAGAAAGGGGTGGTCTACTCGAAGTTCACTTAAAGAAATAGTAAACTTCGTTTTCAACAAGTCTATACAGGAAACTAGAAAAACACGGTTGTCTAGGCTGATTATACAAAAGGAGACGCCGAGAAAAAGAATAAACCCTAAAAATTGACTTCAAAATGAACTTTAACATAACCGAAGAATGGTATTTTCTCATTAACAAAAATTAAACCGACAGTTATACCCTTCATTTTCTTCTTTTTTTTTTTGGGTATGATATTGTTGTTACTTGAATGTATGTTATTTTTGATACCTTAAATTCAATGTTTTTGACAACCATAGGGGAAAATATGCAAAGCTGGATTTTGTAATGTTTATTTCTCTTGAAATAAATTACTTTGTGGGAACTGGTTGTTTTAGACACACTTTTCTTTCTGGTAGCAAAAATAAGCTTCCCTTTCCCTTTTTTATCTCCTTTATTTTTATACTTTTCTCTCTCCCTTTGTTAGGCCTGATAGGTACTACTAGATAATTTCTTGGGCTGGGCAGAGATGAAGCCTAGCATATTTATTGAATTGAGCACATTTCTCATAGTTTTTTTTCTTGGCTGACAGTACACGTCGAATTTATTGAGTACAATCTGAATAATTATTTTATCTACTGGTGAGTCGAAGGTGAACATCGAGTAAATTTCTCAGATTTTTGCACCAATACATGTATCAATAGAATCAAAATTTGAACTTTACCGAATTTCGTAATGCTTTCCGTGGCTTGTATGTAAAAGTTAAACTCGTTCTTCCATATCTACCATGCTGCAGCAAGATTTTCTTGGTCAAAATTCAAAGGTTTTAGAGTTGGTAAGCCTTCCATCTTATTTTCTTTCTTTGTGCATTCTTTTAGAGGTAAAAATGTATTTGACTTCTGACACTATTTAATATGCTCAGAGAATAAGTAATGGGTAGTACTGAAAGGAAAGACGAACAAACACATGCATCTGATTCAAGGATTTATTCTGTACTGATCATATGTGATAACAGCAGCAACAGCAGGAGCTGCTTGCAACAGCAGAGGGTGTCTAAGCAACAGCAGCAGTAGTGTTGTGGTTGTAGCAGAAAGAATTTCGTATTTTTGTTTGGCGCGTGAATTAATTTGACCGTTATGGTCGTCGCATATTTTCACCCAATGATGATGACTTATCTTATTCAGCCCGGAGTATTTTCCTGGGCGACATAAAAATGGTGAAAGCCCGCCAAACTACCTCTTCCTCAGAACCTTTCGAACAGGACGGACGTACTTTCTGCCCGCTCTCCATATAGCAGCAGAATCACAACACCATGAGAAAAGCCGTCTAATTTATGGACCTTTTGAGTTTACCCTGCTAGACCAAGGGTTCCCAGTTGAACATGAATTAGATGCACGTAATCTGCCACTTACTGGAACACCTTTATGTCGCCTCTAACTTTTGCTGTGTCTACAGGGACGCGCAATTCCGCTCATACATCCAGCTACCTAATTTCCGGGCAACATTATCTTGAGACTTTCATGCCACTCTCCAACAGCAACCAGGACCACACTGGCCCAGCGGTTAGAGTGTTCGCCAATGGCCCGGGAGACCTGGGTTCAATCCCAGGTCGAGTCATACCAAAGACTTTAAAAATGGTACTTGATACCACCTTGCTTAACACTCAGCATTATAAGGTACGGTTCAAGGGTAAAGTGGAGCAATCCTGGGAATGGAGTAGCGCCCTCCCCTACACCTTGGTGTAGTAGCTATCGAAAAGGGAGCCTTCGGGTCACCCTCGACTATGGTCGCTAACTTTACTTTACTTACATCATTCTTGTCCTTAAACAGCAAACACGATTTTTGCTATGTCTATCGCGATGCACATTCCGCTCAGACATTCAGCATTACCTTGACTGCAGTGACGCAAAATTCGGTCAGGCATTTAGCTGCTATAATTCCTTCTCAATTCAATAACTATTTCCTTCCTTTCTACGAGACCTGCAGCATAAAGGTGCCCTTTATTCTGGTTGTCATTAAATCTTCTTGAAAACGTTGCGGCATCTTCATTCTTCTTATTATTTTCCAACAATTTAGCGAGGATATAACGTAACAATTTTTTCTCGCTAAATTGTGATGTATATAAAAATGTTTGCACAAACATACGCAAACACACTTATATATATATATATATATATATATATGGGGGGGGATTTTCGCCATTGAGGATGAAAGCTGGGAAATAATTGAACGAAATCTCTGATATAACCCAAGAACATGTACTTTTGACCTTCGTTGGTCATTTTCGAGGATGTAGTTACACTTCGTTCGTGAACCTGAAAAGGTTAATAAAAAAACTCAACTCCAAATCCTTGTCTGTCATCTTTAATAAAATATACCAAACAGAAAATCAGCTGGTTATCTATCTATCTATATATATACTGAGAGAGAGAGAGAGAGAGAGAGAGAGAGAGAGAGAGAGAGAGAGAGAGAGAGAGAGAGATTACCAAAAACTTTAAGATTTTATCATCTATCTTTATGTACAGTTGCAAACCACACCGGTTTTCCAGCGTCCCCGTGGTGTTTGCATTGGGTGGATGTTATTGTACTGATCACTTCCCAGGCTTAGCAGAGCTGAGTTTATCGCTTGGCGTCTGAAGCCTCTAAAAGAGAATGCCGGCAGGATCATGCATTTTTTCTAAAAGGCTGCGCATGAGTCTCGATTCTTGCATCCCTTCCCCCTCCACCTGCACACACACTATGAAATGAACTTGTATCAAATCTGACTCGGTGAGAAGTCGGATAACAATCATCCATTCCATCTCTTGTGGTGAATAAAACTGTAACGGTTCAGAGGAAGTAGATACATATATATAAATTTTCATCAGGGACGGATTTAACCAACACTAACTCCCAATTTAAAAACCTATCAGAGTCTACATGTGGAGAAATCAAAGATCGTTGACGGCGAATAACCCACGTGATATGCAAGCCAGCTTGCAAAGAACAACACCTCTCAACCTTATCTGGTGTGGGAAGAGAATATATATAGCTCTTCTAACCAATCAATTTCCTCTTTATCTTGGGACATTTTGAAAGGAGACAACGGTGTTAACAGTCAAGAGAAAAAGTAGTGTGGAAATTTTATCGGTAAATGGGTTTATTAAATGGAGCGCCAACATTTCTGGGCCAATTCGGGGCCTAATTTTTATTGTCTTGTTTTTTTACTGCTGGTTAGCTTTTGTGTTTGGTGATGATCTGTGAATGACAAAGAAGCATTGATCTGATTGGATAGAGTCTCTGGGGTAGGGTTCTGTTGCCCCTGGCTTTACCCGCCGAAATCAACCATAATCAGTTGGAAACAGGAGGCCTTAGAATTTAGCTGCGTTTTTCACTCCTCAACTAAAATGGAGCTGAGTAACAAGAATTAAGTCAACTTGAAGGATTTAGTGTTTCTTTCAGAATTCCAGAAGGGAATTCAAAGAAGGCTTGAAAGCCAAAAGGAAAAGAAAGGAATTGAGAAGAATTTTAATCCACGTGAAGAATTTTGTATCACATTCAGAATTCCAAAAGAGAATTCAAAGAGAGCACAAGTTTAAAAAGAAAAGAAAGAAAGAAACCGAAAAAGGAGGTTTCTACTACATAAATTTATATTTTAGAGGAATTGTTTCTCTAAGAAAAAGAAATAACGATTTTAGTTGACTCCAACAACTACTCAAGTCTCAGACGCCATTACTTGCTGTATCAAGAGAGAAGACGACGGACAAAGAAAAAAAAAAGAACATTATTAGAGACATTAGCTTGAAGAGGAAAGAAAGACAGAGTGGCTTTTTATTAAAAGAAGAGAAAAAAGAACATTTTTAGGGACTTGGCCTCTAAGAAAAAGAAAAGATTGAACGTGTGAACTCTTGTTTAGCTGGAGGGAAGAAGTAGTGACTTCTTTCCCTGTATTGTGAGTGTTGCAGTAGGTGAAAGATTTTTCATAAGTTTAATAAAAAAATTTTTTTGATTTGTGAGTTACTTGTCATATTTGCATTGGGACACATATGTAACTAATTGGAATGTCCTTTTTGTCATACTAAACTACTTTGAATTTTAAACAAGGATCTCTCCCTCCCCTTTATTTTATTTTATTTTTGCCTTCATATTATTTGTAATATTATTATTGTTACTAGTGTCCAATTTTGTTGACTAAATAGAATTACGATATTAGGCTGTAGCAGAGAAAGGGGCGTTAGGAGAACATGGTCGAAGGTATTCTGTCTTAACAAGCTTATCACATCTTTATTGCCTGTATAAATTGTACCATAATAATAATATATCTGAAAGACAATTTTGTAGCACTTAAACATATTGTTTGTTGCTTTTTTCTGTTTTGTTTATTTTTGTTGACTTTTCGTTTTACTTAAAATTATTGTTCGGTACCTCCCGATACGAAGCATACACGTTGACAAACACAAAACTTACCCAACAACAAAACTATAGCGTGTTTTGTGGGAATTAGTTATTTTCCCTAACACTATAGATTTTATGGGCACAAGAAATGAATTATGAAACTATTCTTTGGTAACACAACAACGAAAGTTCTTTATTTGCAGCTTTGAGGAGGTTTGTTCTTGGCGCTGCAAAACTCGTGGTATTTAGGCTTGTGGGTTTTTTGGAGACGCGATAGCTTAGCGGGATGTTGGAAATGGCAGCGTGTCGTTGGATGTGTGAGGGAAGTATTCAAGGCCACCGTGTAGCTTCGTGTGTCTGGTGTTTCGGGGAGAGGCGTGCGTTGTCTCCATTACAGTGTACCAGAGGTGAAATGGGAACTTGTCGAGAGCGGAGTGGCGCTCGAATCGACATAGTAAATTTCTGTGGTGCTTGTGGAAGGCATGTTGAACGTATCTAATTCATATTCAACTGGGATTCCTTGGTCTAAAATATTAGACGCAAAGAATCCATAAATTAGAAGGTTCCCTCGTTGAATGTCCATGTTGCTGCTGCTAGGGTTAAAGCCACGGTGATATGTCCACACCGGGTGGCTTGTTTAGCTATAAGGCATCGCTAAGCAGGGGCGACCAGAGACATGTCCGTTCTAGTCGCCGCCTCCAGCCGAAGAGAGTGTGTTTGGCCGCTCACCCGTTTGGTAGCCGGAAATGAAGGTCCGGGCTGAATGGGATATGTCATCCTGATTGGGTGAAATTCGGTGTCGAATTAAATAGCGCGCCAAAACAAAATATGAGATTTTCCTCTTCTCTACAAAACTAACCACCCGGTGTTTAATCTTTTAAAAAAATTAAGCTTAAGTTAAAAAAAAAAAAAACAAGAAAAGAAAAAAGAAAAATAAAGGAAAAAACCCCAGTAATCTCCAAATAGAGAAAATATCCCACCTCCTTTTTTAAAACTCAGCGTGTCGATTTTCCAACCGATTTTTGTGTTATATTTAACACAAAAATCAGTTGGCAAATCAGTAAAAACACACCAAGAAAAGTAGACACTAAGAAAAGTAGACATGTTTTTCTCGTTGTCGTCATTGTCGGTATAGTTAATATTATTAGAATTATCATTTATTTATTAATTCATTTTTATCCGGAAAATATTTTCCAAAATTAATCAAAATAAAATAAAATAAAATAAAATAAAAAGAAATGAATTTATCGTGCTTATTTCATCATCAAAGACAACAATAAATTTCACCGTGTTTGTTGCCATGACGATGCTAACTTCCGCTTTGTGTGGCGTGAAAGAGACTTGATTTTATTTTTACAAGGAAACCTTGAATTATTTTTACCTTAAAATTATGAAACCGAAGCGAACAGTTAAGTAAAGAAAAAATTTTTTATCCCAGCTTTTTCTTAAATAAATTTGTTTTTGTTTGTGTCTCTGAAAGTATATTGCGTTGACGCATACATCATCGTCGTCAAAATCATACCCTCTCCACAAAAATGGTCAATATATATCACTGGGCATCATAGATTTTCAAGAACGACACAAGCCGCTTAAAAAAATTAACTCATTATTGGAAAACAAAGAAAAAAAATTCATTAAAAATATAGCATGTTGGTACCACATACGAAAGAACCCGTCTAAAAAAAATTCGTTGATAATCAATTTTAAGGTAATGCACACACACACACACACACACACACACACACACACACACACACACATATATATATATATACATAAATTTATATGTAAATATATGTATTTATGTAAAAAGTATCAATTTTGAAGGTATAAGATGTTTTAATTTTTAATTTAGAATTTATAAAAGTGAGTGTATATATATATATATACATATGCATATATATATATATATATATATATATATATATATATATATATATATATATATATGTATGTATGTATGTATGTATATTGTAAGTTGGTCTACCATAGTCGGGGGGTAACTCAAAGGCTCCCTTCTCAATAGCTACTGCACCAAGGTGCAAAGGAGGGTGCAAGTCCTTTTCCTGAATTGTTCCACTTATCCTTGATCCATACCTAATAATGTTGTGTTAAGCAAGGAGGCATCAAGTACCATTTTTGGTACCACCTTTGGTATGACTCGACATGGGATTGAACAGCAGACTTCCGGACCATTGCCGAACATTATGCCAATGAGCCAGTATATATATAGAGAATCAGTGATCAGTGTAGAGATGGAATTCTTGATCTACGCACATTGGTGATGTCTATTGACTGAATAAACATTAAATCTATTTCCTAAACTTTCTTGTATCATGTGATCACGTGACTTTCTCATCTCGTGAAAAACACATTCTCAAACGACCTTAAGGTCATAATTCATCCATCAAACTTTTTTGCCACACTGGTTTAGTCTATGATCGTTTGAAACTTATGGGGTTCCTGATCTTTTGGTTGATGTTATTTGGTCTTTAGTTTCGTAGGTTGTGAGTATTTGAGTTGTGAGTATTTGTGTTTAGCGTATCTGAGACCATTGGTTTTCCTCTCTACGTCATAACTGGAAAGGAATTACTGAAGGAAAGTAAAAAAAAACAAAACAAAGATACCGTTCAAATTTCAGCTTTATTTTTGTGTCCCATACGGCTATTCTATAGTGAGGAATGTCTTCCTAGACCATTAGAAAACAGTGACGTCTCCCATACAAGGCATTGAAATGTATTAGTCGTTTTCAGTGGGTGATAAGTCCAAATTCGGTGGGTGTTCTTATAATGTTTGTTTCGGTGGCCTAGAGGGTAGTGTTCGCCCATGGTTCGGGAGACCTGGGTTCAGTCCCAGGTTGCATCATACCAAAGACTTTAAAAATGGTACTTGATACCGCCTTGCTTAACACTCAGCAATATAAGGTATATATCAAGGGTAAAGTGGAGCAATCCAGGGAAAAGAGGAGCACCCTCCCCTACACCTCGGTGTAGTAGCTATTGAAAAGGGAGCCTTATGGTCATCCTCAACTACGGTCGCCAACTTTTGTTTCGGTGGTGCAGCAGACATAGCTAGGTTTCAGGCTAGAAAACCTAATCAGTACATGTGTTCACTGCTGGTGGTTGTGTGAAAAACAATTCCTTCAGTGCTACGTTGTAGGCTGAAGTGAGGTAGAATTTCTCTTTTGCGCAGGGACAGTCCTTTTTTGGGGAATGCGCCACCCCTACTATCACAATTTTTATTTAGTCAACAAAATTGGACACTGGTAACAATAATAATGATATTACAAAAAATATGAAGGCAAAAATAAAATAAAATGAAATTAGATAAAAAAAGGGGAAAAAGATCCTTGTTTACAATTCAAAGTAGTTTATTACAATAAAAGGAAAGTCACTCCAGTTAGTTGCATATGTGTCCCAGTGCAAATATGACAAGTAACTCATAAATACAAAAAAGAAGTAAAAAAATTATTAAAAATTTTTCACCTACTGCTACAGTCACAAAAAAGGGAGAGAAATCACTACTTCTACTGTACAGCAAAACAAGGGTTCACAAGTGTAATCTATTTTTTTCTTAGAGACCAAGTCCCTAAAAATGTCCTTTTTTTTTCTTTGAGACCAAGTCCCCAAAAATATTCTTTTTTTTTCTTTTAATAAAAATCCACACTCTGTCTTTCTTTCCTCTGCAAGACAATGTCTCTAATAATGTTCTTTTTTCTTTTTCTCTTTCTTTGTCAGTTGTCTTCCCTCTCGATTGAGCTAGTAATGGTGTCTGAGACTTGAGTAGTTGTTGGAGTCAACTGAAGTAGTTAATTCTTTTTCTTAAAGAAACAATTCCTCCAAAATATAAATTTATGTAGGAGAACCTACTTTTTTTGGCTTCTTTCTTTCTTTCTTTTCTCTTCTTTTTAGCGTAAGCAATAGAAACCTATTTTCTTTGGTTTCTTTCTTTTATTTTATTTTCTGCTAGTGCTAACTTCAAATTCCCTTCTGGAATTCTGAATGTAATACAAAATCCTTCAGGTGGATTTAAATTCTTCTTGTTTGTTTCTTTTCTTTTCTTTTTGGCTTTCAAGCCTTCTTTGAATTCCATTCTGAAATTCTGAAAGAAACACTAAATCCTTCAAGTGGATTTGATTCTTGATACTCAGCTCCATTTGAATTGAGCCTAATTCTAAGACCTCCTGTTTCCACTGACCAGAGACTCCAGCTAATCAGATCAAAGCTCTTCTGCTACACCAAACACAAAAGCTAACCAGCAGTAAAAAAAGATACAATACAAAATAGACCCAAAAGAGACCCAGAAATGTTGGTGCTCAATTCAATAAACCCATTTACCGAAAAAATGTCCACACTACTTCCTGTCAGGGGCTTCTGGGAATAGGTACACTTTTTGAATTTATTTTATTTTATTTATTTTATTTTTTTTTTCTAACCCTTACAAAATAACGACACTAAAATAATAGATTTTGACATTCTATTATTTAACATATATATGCGTGTGTGTGTGTATATATGAGTATATATATATATATATATGTATATATATGTATGCATATATGTATATGTATGTTTCTATGTATCATTAATCCCATGTTAATTATACATCAATTGCTGTTAGTATTGAGCACATAGTGGATACTCCTACCCTTTGGATTTCCAGTTGGATCATATAAAAATATATAAATATTATATATATGGAGAAATATTAGATTTTGGAAAATCTGAGAAGATGAGAAAAATAAGTGGAAAAGTGGATAAACCATTGTCAGTGTTTTGATTTGTCCACTTTTCCACTTATTTTTCTCATATATACGTATATATATATATATATATATATATATATATATATATGTATGTATATGTGCATAGATATATGTGTGTGTGTGTGTGTGTGTGTATGAATATATATGATAATCATTTAAAAATTGAAATAAAAAAAATCAAAGTACAAAAGTAAATCATTTGACTAGGTGACATGGCACCTTTTTTTCACAATTCATTGTTGGTTGGTTGGTTGGTTGGTCTTACATCTTGTCAATCTTTGTTGGATTATTTAATACTGAAGTCAATTTTTGTTGTTTTTTTTTTAACAACAGTATAGTTTCAAGTAACTAATAATAATGATTTGGAGACAATTATAGTTCAAAGTAGCAATTCTTACTACAAATTATGTTTTACACCCAATTACAGGTTGTTTAAGAAGAATGTATATTTCTTAATCTAATAACATGACTAATTCTCATTCAAATGATCTCAAATTTTAGTAGTATGTATAGAAACAACTAAAAATTCTATGTCCAATATTTTTTTCCTTTTTAGAGATAGAAATACCAGAGGTCCCCACTCTTTTTTAGGGTGTTTGTGACCTTTCCTCTCCAGTTGTTAGGTTGCATTCGGTAGGCCGTCTTACCTCTGAGCGGTTCTGCTGGGTGTGCCTCGGCACTGGAGATTTCCTCCGGCCTCAGGGGGCCATCCCCCCAGGCTTTTACCCCCTTCAGGGTGGGGGGTGTTACTGCCTGGCACCTGAGGCGCCCCAAAAAGGAGAATGCCGACGGGGCCGAAGGTATTTTTGGCTTTGCCGGACGCGAGTGGGCTTCAGCCCTGCGACCGGACCCACCTTAAAAACAGCCTTGTGCCATATTCGTGCGTTGGTGGGACGCATCGATAAAAATATTAGAGATAGAAATACCATTCACTGGAAAAGTAATTTAAACAAAAAACATAGAATTTTGAGGAGGAGGTGCCTGTGGTGTAATGGTTATTGTTGCAGGAAATGGACACGGCAACACAAGTTCAAATCCTGGATGAGACTGATTGCATTTCACATAGCACTAATACCCTTGGGAAAGGTATGAATCCGATTATTCTCCCTCCAGCTATGGGTAAATAGTAGGGCAGACTAGGTTCTACAACCTTGGTGAGGCAACTAGTCAAGGAGAAGGAAAACTCTGAATTCAAACCTGTTAAACTCTGCTTAAAAAAATTGACCTTGTGTCATATCCTGCCCGAGCGGAGAGGTAGGTAAATATGATAAAACATAGAATTTTAAGTTGTTTCTACACATACTGTCCAAAATTGAGATCATTTGAACAGGAATAAGTAAAATTTTTTGATACCAAAACTCTATCAATTTTTCTGAAACACTTTCTATATATCAAATGTAATTGAATTTTTTTAAATACTCTGTATATTTTCTATTTGTAAATGGTCTTTCTTTTCCTTAGTGGATTTTATTTCTCCTTTGAAATTATTTTCATTTAATTTCTATTTATTCATTTTTCTTTCTAGGGTGGTCAGTCATGTAGCTTGGCTTTAATTGCCGCAGCCTTGCAAGATCATCGAACAAGAAGCAGACCATTCATGAAGCAGGGACCTAATATTTTGTCAGAGGCAGGCACAACAAGATGGCTACCCTCACAAACAAAAGATATTAAAGCAGTTGTTGATACAGGACTGAGTAAGTTTTTAAAGTTACTAAAACTACATCATATGAGAGTCACCTGAAAAGCTCATTGGCTGACTAAGATACTCTCATGAGGTTCCATTTTTCAACATAGTCCACCTTGCAGTTCACACATTTCTTCTATCAGTGTTGCAGTGCTTAGATCTCATTAGTCAAAAAAGTCATCAAGATATGTCATCACTATATGAACTTTTTAGCCAATGAACTTTTCAGACTAGCTTTGTTGGGGCTTGAAAGACTTTGATGCTTACCAATTTTGTTCTCAGACCAAATGATACTTATATATCTTTTGATGGATATTTTGCTCATCAGTAGACATCAATGTTATAGATGAGTAAACTGTTTGATTCTGGCCACTGATCCTTGAAGCTGTTCTGTTAACATCAGGTGAAACATGTGATTAAACTGTATTTGGATTCATCAGCCTTGCTTCACATCTACCATCCTGCATCCCATGGTTTCTCTATAACCCTGGCATAGATAGGACCTTAAAAGGCATTATCACTTCAGGCCAATGTCCTTTGGTCTATTTGTCTGACTTCCTCCTTTTTCCATTTTAGGAAGGTTCCAGAGTATCTTACAAAGGACCAATGGTAATGAAGGAGTACTCTACATATAGAGAGCTCTAGAACAGACATTTGTTTAAGTTACCTTTCCTGGATCCTTCCCAGTTTTTGGAGTGAGCAGTTCTGCTCTAAAGAGAGAGCTCAGACATTTACAACCTTACTGAACATGCTACTATTCTGTTAACAATGTAGCGATGTTAAATGGGCCTTGAGCCACCCATGTTCAGATTTGTGGATATGTGCTCCTAGCTCATTGAGCTTGCATATGCTGCTCATTGTCCGTCACCATACAATTTGAAGGGATATCGATACATTTCGATCGTAATGTTACATGTTTATATGATACATATAACATTCTCTCCAGAAATCTGATATCCAGTAGGGACAGATGGTGAGAGAGAGTCAAAGGAATCCACACTGTAGGCATGTCTTGATGAGGATGAAATTTATATTCAACACTGCACTTGTTGGCCAATATTCTTACATTATTCAATTCTGTCCAAGACTCTCAACTCACTTAAATTAGCTGCCTCGCTTGTAGAAACCTTGTAACTGAGCTCTCAAAATTCATTTTAAAAAATTAAGCATTAAACACATTCAAACTTTGTCCCAGTGTATAAACATTTTTGTTTAAAGCTATCTTATCATTCCATTGAAAAAAGATTGTGAATGGTCACTTTATTAAGCATATTTTATGAGTATACAATGTTATCTTACTGAGAATGAAATATTAGGGTTACTGTATATAGTAAAATACTGCTTAACTTAAAATATTGGGCTTACTGTGTATAATAAAATAGTGTTCAAACTAAAATATGATGTTTGTTTTGGTTTGGTTTGGTTTGTTTTATTTTATTTTATGGCATATCAACTTCCATTAATACCAAAGCAATCCTTGTAGTGGAACAAGAGCAATACTATTTAACCCATAGCTAGGGATAAAATATTAGGTTCATTGTGTATAATAAAATTGTTCAATCTAAATTATTTGGCTTACTGTGGATAATGAAATATTGTTCAACCTAAATTATTGGGCTTACTGTGTATAATAAAATAGTACTCAACTTAAGATTTCTATATATGCTTTTAATATTTACTGTGTTAACACTATATTATGTAATCATTAAAGTGAATGCATTTCTATAGTAAAGTCATTTCCAGTGATTTTTTTTGCCTTTAATTTTGGTCTTAATAACACAAGGATATGCAATGTCTATCAACTTTTTTTTTCTTGTCAACAGAGCCAAGAGTTGAAAAGCCAGGCAAGTTTGGAAATGAACTGGAACTTGAGAAGGAATATGTACTTGATCGTAAACAGATTTGTTCACTGGGTAAAATATCCGTATTCTAGGATTTTTTGGGGTTAAATAGATTAAGAATTGCTTATATTTGATAGGACTGTGAGCAAAAAACACTCTTAAGAAATAAATCTATCTAAAAGTAAATATGAACATGATTCCCTAACCTCTGGGCATAAAATAACCCTAGACAGTTTGAAATAATGTTAAAATCAATCAATCAATAAATATTTAATTACTAAATGAATAGATATGGTCAAATTCTTGTTTGACTCTGATATGAAGAATTATCATTATTATTCATGGAAGTACCATGACTAGTGGCTATTTGGGTTCTAAGAGTTAAGAGCTGTCCCTAACAGACACCTAAATTTTACTGCTCAGATATTGGCAATATTTCAATTTTGCTTTATATCTTGCTTATGAAAATAAAAAAAATTTGAAAAAAACACCCAAAAAAAACAAAAGAATAAAAAAAATAAAAATAGAACAAAAGTAAATAATTGAAAAAATATAAAACAAATAAATGGACTACAATAAACAAAAATAAAGCTAAAAAAAAATAAAATTCTTTTACTTTGATTTTGCTATTTCTTCTAGATAACGTTGCGACTATATACCTGATTTCTTGCAGAATGAAAGATGCTCTTCCTCTCTGGTTTCTTGGATACTAAATATTAACCCAGCTTTGATTTTAATGGGTTTAAATCTCCCCTTCCCCAACGTCTTTGCAAACAAGGAATTGTTTAGATCCAAGAAATTTCTTTGAAAATGTCCACTATTCATTGTTGTACTTTTATTCTGAAAATTATTGCTATAACAGATATACATTGCTGAAATTTGGTTTTGCATATTCAATGATTTTACGACAATCAGCCATGCAGTGCAGTGATACTTTTTTTTTAGGTGCTAGAGTTGATAAAGTACTTTTTATTTCTTATATCCTTTATCTTCTTATATATATGTACTTATTTATGGAAGTACCCTGACTAGTGAATAATAATGATAAAAAATTTCTCTTTTTGAGTTTTAATTGATGAAAACAGAAAGAGATATTTATTTGATAGACTGCAAAAACATTCCCCAAAAAAGTAAAATATGAAAGATTATGCAAGTCAAAATTCATAATGATTATGATGGTACTGGTTGGTTGGTTGGTTTTATGACATGTCAACCCTTGTTGGGTTATTTTATACTGAAATCAGTTTAACAATTATGGTCTCCAATTATATATGATACAAAAATTTATCTTCCCAATCATTTTAAAGACTTCATACTCAGTTGTAATATCAGTGTGTTTTTAGAAGCAAATTGATTTCATAGTTCACAGTGATTTTAATAGGTGAACATGATAATTAGTTACAATATGAATGTTTTTAAGAGCCATTGTATTTTATAGTTCAAAATCATTTTAAACAGGTAAACACTTAAAAAATGAAAATATGAATGTACAATGCAATTCCCTAACCTCTGGGCATAAAATAACCCAAGAAGAATTGACATGGCATTAAAAACAATCAATCATTCTACCAATCTTCCATTCTGTTAGATATTTTGTCTATATATTTATTCAAAAATACTAGTCATAACTAATAATAAGAATGACCTCGTTTGAAAAGTCTATGATTCTGATCTACTATTTGTCGGAACTTAGTTCTGACTGATCCCAATGCTTTTTTATATGGCAGCTCAGAAACTGGGCATTGCAGATTGTCCATCTATGTTATCTGAGAAAGACTGGAAAGGAATCAAGGAAAAATCAAATGGACGCTTGGATTCACACCAGCCTTGTGCCATTTGCAAAGAGAAATTTGGAATGGATGCACAGGTGAGATAGATTTTGGAACATTTTCATTTGGTTGCAGAGAATGTTTAGAACTTGAAGTTTGACTAGCATTTATAAAGAACTGTTCCTTTGGTCCTTTTTGTAGCTATCATCATAATCATCATCATCATCATCATCATTAAAGTATGCACTGATTCCCTTGACTCTCTCTTGCATCTCGTCCCTATCAGTCTTAGCTCTTTGTAAGTCCTATAGAAGCCATCCAGTGTATGCACAGAGCTGATGAATATAAGTTTTTGCTGGTTGGCCAAGTCTGGTGTGTCCATGTATTGGAGTCCATTGAAGTAGGTTGCTTATGAGTTTACTTTTACTTCACCGGCAGTGCCCAGTATATCTTGTCTGGCTTACTTTGATAGTTTGTAAGATAGTAAGTGGCCATACAGTTTCTACTTTGTAGGATGCTGCTTCCAAAATTTGTTCAAAACAGTATATATCATCATTGTATAGTTCCCATCTAACTTTTTCTCCAAACATTTCATGAAAATTTGTAGTGCAACCATACAGTAGTACTGATATGGCTACAACTTGTAATCAGACAAATCTTTAGAATTTCATATAAACCTGAAATACCTTAACATTCAGACAAAAGCTGATTATGGACATCACTGAAATGTAAATTTGAAAAGGTATTAGGTTGAAAGAACAGAACCAATTAACAATGATGAGAATAAAGCAATTCTCAGTTCAATCTGCAACTAAATGATAATGATATATTGCTGCCTGCTCTGTCGGGGGGTTCTTAGAATACACTAATTGTATTCCCTACAGAGGAGTAAGGCCCTCTTAAAAAAGGGGTGTCCTGGGTATGACACTAAACTGCATCTGATGGTGAGGCCCTAGTTCTGGGGAGTGTGGAGTACCCCTCTATTGCCATTACTCCTAGGAGTTGTAGTACTTGTTAGGGTCTCATCAATAGGTCAAACAGATGTTTAAAAACTATTTATGTTTGATAGGACTGTGTGCAAACAAAAACCTTTTTAAGAAACAACTATGCAAAAAATTTAAAGTTTAAAGTTCAGCCAAGCCAGCTGGTGCTGTAGAATATGCTGACTGCATCTCTGAAAAGGAGTAAGACACTCCCAACCACCCAACAAGTGTTCTGGATATGACATTAAACAATCTGAAGGTGAGGTCCCAGTAATGCTGAAGCCCTAGGGAATGCAGAAAACCCCTTCAGTGCCATCATTCCCAGGTCCACACTAACCTGAAGTAGTAGCACCTGATAGGGCCCTATCTATGGGTCAAAGAGAACAGTTAAACTGAGTGTAAACAAATGACTAATGCAAAATCAAATTGTTTGAAATATAACTTTTTGAACATTTAACTGTGTGTAAACAAATGACTGATGTTTAATTGAATTGGTAGTGATACATAATACTTGGAATCATTTAAGTTTGTTGACTTATGCTAAAATGAATTGTTAGAAATAGAAGTTTGATCCTTTAATAGCATGTATCTAAAAATGTGTTTACAAATTATATATTTGATATATATGTAAAAACAGGATTTGGCATTGAATAACCAACAATGGTTGATATGCCAGAAAACTAAACCAAACCAAATCTAAACAGGTTGACAAGCCATATCAATCAATCTGTCATTTTTCAACATCTTCTAGTGCACAGAGCATAATAAATAGAAAAACAATAACAGTTTTATTTCTTACTATTCTATTGACTATCTTTGACTATTTACTGAACAGTGATTTTTATAAATGTTGGTTGGTTGGTTGGTTTCTTTGTTTAATGGCATATCAACCTTTGTGGGTTATCTAATGCCAAAGTCATTCTTATAGAAGTACAGTAGTTGGTTGGTTGGTTGGTTGTTTGGGTTTTATGGCATATCAAATTTTATAGGTCATTTAACGCCAAATCCATTTTTATTCAAATAGATCTATTTCAAACAATTCAGTTTAGCATGAGTACACAGTTTAATTATCAAAACATTTCTATTTCAAGTTATTCAGTTTATTCAAACAGTTCTAATTCAAACAATTCAGTTTAGTATAAGTACAGTTTCAACATCAAAAACAGTTCCATATTAAACACTTCAGTTTAGCATAAATACACAGTTTAATTGCAAAAAACAGTAAACTCAATCCACAGTTTAGTTCTATTTAAGCCATAGATAGAACCCTTATCAGGTGCTACTACTCTGGGCCAGTGTGGACCTGGGAGCGATGTCAATGAAAGGGTACTCCGCATTCCCCAAAGCTCCAGTATTACTGGAACCTCACCATCAGATTGTTTAGTGTCATATCCAGGAAACTCGATGGTGGTGGTGGTAGTGGGGGGGTCTTACCCCTCTGCAGAGAAGCAGTCGATGTATTCTACAGCTCCAGCCAACTGGGCAAAAGAACAGTAGTGATATCATTTAACCCGTGGCTGAGGGAATAAGGGGGTTTATACCTTTTCTAAGAGTATTGTCTGAAAGTTATCATAATAGCAAGAGTGGAGTTCAAACTCACTGACTTCAAGGCCACAGTCCAGCATTAAGCCATGGTGACTACTCTCCCGTGATTTTTGTTAATATGGTAGATAAATGAGTAAAAATGCAGGAATCTAGCTGTTCACCTGAACAGCAAAAAAAATCTTTAAAAAATCAGTAAGAAAAAGATGGTTTTTATAATTATGTAAAATAAATATCAAAATGGGTTCTACTTCTTCAATGATTAAAAAGAAAAAATATCATTTATAGAATTCTCTATTCAATATTTGATTTGTACTTGGCATTTTTTTCTTTTTTCTTTTTTTAGGTATTACTGTCTTGCTCTCATGTCTTCCACAAGGTAAGGAAAATTTGGCCTATTTTCTCAATGGTCAATTTTGTCAATAATGAATTTGGCCAATTTTGTCTATGATCATTTTTGTAAATAATGAATTTAGTCAATTTTGTCAATGGTCAATTTTGTAATATAATCAATTTAACTAATATTGTTAATAGTCAGTTTTGGAAATACTGAATTTGGTCAATTTTGTCAATGGTCAATTTTGTAATATAATCAATTTAACTAATATTGCTAATAGTCAGTTTTGGAAATACTGAATTTGGTCAATTTTGTCTATGATCAGTTTTATAAATAATGAATTTGGCCAACTTTTTCTCAGTCTTATTTATTGTTAACTGATTTTCACAAAAAAATGTTTCAGACATTTAAGCTCAGAGTATATCACCATTGTTGAATGAATTATTCTTTGCTTAAATATTTACATAATTTTTGAGACCCTTTAAAAATTTTCCAACTGTTTGATACTATAATTTATATAATTAGAAATTATTTTTTTTTACCAATGAGATAAACATTAGCAAATTCAAAAAAAAAAAATAGTGAGGCACAAGAAAGTGTTAGAAACAGATAAAGTTCATTCAAATGCATTACTCTCACTCCAGATTTGTCTCCAAGCTTTTGAGCGATATGCAGGGAA
Source organism: Sepioteuthis lessoniana (assembly GCA_963585895.1). Classification (NCBI taxonomy): domain Eukaryota; kingdom Metazoa; phylum Mollusca; class Cephalopoda; order Myopsida; family Loliginidae; genus Sepioteuthis; species Sepioteuthis lessoniana. Next base: position 23,018,324 of record OY757939.1, read on the forward strand.
AAAGACTTGTCCACTCTGTCGTCAAAATGAATATCAGACAAGAGTTATTCATGAAGGCAAGAAATGTCACTATTCCCAATGTGCCACAATGTAAGTAAGCTTATGTCCAATGATTTTTTTTTCAAGGGGAGAAATAAAATCTGTAATAAAATTGTAGGATAGGGGATAGCAGCAATATAAGCATAAAGATATATTTTAAAAACTGTTTTTCTTCTTCTGATTGGTTTGTGTTTTTGTTATAGAATTCAGGCAGCCTGGAGAGGTTACGTTGTTAGAAGCTGGTATCGTAAATTAAGGGAAATAACTCCGCCTCAGAATCCACTTTTAAGGAAGAAATACTTTGAGAAAAAGGTATAACTGTTTTTTGTTGTTTGTTTTTAAATTTTTCTTTTGATATGCTGTCTATAGACAAATATCCTTTAATTATCCTTTTTAAATGAATCAGAGTAACTACCCCATCGACAAGGTTTATGATGTTGATATCCAATGATACACTAACGCTGATAAAAGTGGAAGTATAGCCCAGTTGGCTGGGGTTGTAGAATACACCAACTGCATTTCTGCAGTGGGTTAAGGTCCCTCCCAACGAGTGTTTGAAGAGAACTATTTGTGTTAAAATATTTGGAACCATTTAACTATGTTCAAATAATTGTAATGCTTATTTGGAAACAAATTAGGTTTGATTCATTTACTTATAAGATTACCTATAAACTATTTACTTACAAATCATATGTAAAACCATTTAACTGTATGCAATCAAATGACCTCTGGCTCATTTAAAAATGCTTTCTACAAACTATGTATTTACAAATCATATATGTATAAAGAAAATTTGGCATTAAATCACCTACAATGGTTAATATGCCATAAAACTAAACCAAACCAAACTAAATAGAAGGAAAGACAAGATAAGCACATTTAATCTTGGATTTCTTCCATCAGACATGAGGAAATACAAGGAAAAGATCCAAGATAAGGCTCTAACTGCATCAACGTGGATCTGGCAATCCCATTGAGCGACAACAATCTGACAAAGTCTGGTGGTGTCGCGAGATACTGCTGGGGCTCACTAGGCTAGTGGTAATGATGCTTTGGCCACGAAACAATGCCTGAACCCAGAGTCATTATCTGATGAAGGCTTTGTTAGAAGCAATGCTGTTGTATAAACATCAATTATTGTATGATACCTAATAACATTAGATACTTACATAATAAACATACAAGAAGCATTAACAAGAATGCATAAATGTGTTCCAAATGATAAAATGTACTCATATTCTCTTATGAACAATCAACTTGTCTAAATTTCTGAGACGAAGCTTGTTGATTTTTATCATTAAGGTTTTTCGGACTATTGTCTTCATCTTTATTGTTATTTCCACAACGTTTTGGCCAATATGTCCTCTGGCCTTCTTCAGGTGTTTGTCGAACTCGGGAACCTTCACGGAACTTCGAACTACATCCTTTATTGAAACCACGGGGGTCGCAAACGGAATCAGAACAGGTGACCCCCGTGGTTTCAATAAAGGACGTAGTTCGTAGTCCCGTGAAGGTTCCCAAGTTCAACAAACACCTGAAGAAGGCCAGAGGACATATTGGCCAAAACGTTGTGGAAATAACAATAAAGATGAAGACAATAGTCCGAAAAACCTTAATGATAAAAATCAACACTCAGCATATGAAAAAACATAAAAGTCTTTCTCATCTTCAGTAGTTTAGCCATGTAGATTTTACATTTTAATGATGAAATGAGATAAAGTTCATTGCCTGAGTTAGAGATAAAATCTTTCTCTTCAATGAACTAAGATAACTAGGCATGTCTTAACTGTTCAAAAAATGAAAAGGGAAGTCAACAAAATTCAAGGGAGACAATTATTCATTGTGCTTTGCTGCTGAATGACATCACTAATGTTATGAAAACATATATGTATATGAAATGTTTTATTTGTGACCCTTCAAAATTGCAGTTCAAGTTGTATTAGTTCTAGGATCAGTGTTGGTGTCATGGAAAGGGGGAACTTGCTGTATAGGTAACTGTTGGTTATCCTTATGATAATGCCCAGGCTTGTGTCCAAATCCAAGATTTTGTGAGAGAATCTGATGCCATCAACCCACTAAAATCACAATGGTTAGTTTAATTATGCACAAGCTTTTTCTTTTAATTTCTTTTATACATTGCAGCTGAAAGATATCACTGATCGGATGGTGAAATCCTATGATGTCAGTGTTGATGAATTCCTTGCTGAAATTGATGAAAACATTGCCACTCAAAGACAAATTATAGGTTCTTATGTCGACTGTTATATTGATCCTGAAGAATGGAAGAAGATTAAATTTAAGGTGAGTAAAAAATAATCTATGATCAAGTATATTAATGTAGACATATATTTAAACATATTTAGTGTAAAAGTTTATTCAACTGTTTATTTCACTCAGTTGAGTCAAAAGTTTTGCAATATTTTGGTAATATGAGGCACAATTTGACAGCACCAGATGCTTTTGCCAAGTTCATGAAGGTAATAAGCCGCACTGTGCTGAGAGATGCTAGACTTGCCTGATAGTCTTTGAGTGCTACTCAAATTTTCCTCTATGATTGGAATCCACTGTTTTAGGTCTACCTGAGCTTGCCTGATCATTGAGGTTCTTATAGCGTAAGCAAAATTTCTTCAACCATCTGGTTACTTTACTGTGATCAACTGCATCTTCACTATTTGTTTTTAATTCCTTCCATGGAATTATGACCCAGTACGAACTCAAAAAGCATAATTACCTGAATTACCCCACATTGCACATTCATCTATGCAACTTTCAAATTACACATGGAGTGAAGCAATGCACAACATGTCAGCACACCAACTAACAGAATACAAACAACCACAGTGAGTACCTACTATGGCTTGAACTGCTTTGGTCTATATTCATGCTGTAAACTAGTACGTACCAATGTATTGCAAATTTTCGACTCACCCTAGTATTTAAACATATCTTACTTTAGAAGTTTATTAAATTGTTGATTCTATTTTCATATGTTAATTACAATTATTATCAAATGTTTGTTAGATTATCTAAATAGATTTTAATTTCTTCCTGTTAATAAACAGGAAGTGTTATTTTCCAATTGTTTATGCCTAAAGTAAACTGAAAAACCTATTTTTCTCTTTAAACTTTGTTTTTTGATCTGGGTAATAAATTTCCAAAACATGATGGAAAACTCTATTTAGGGGTGGATACATGAAACTTTTCACATCTTTAACCAAACTGTTTGGCCCCCATACAATGAGATTGGCTGGAGATCCCATCATCATTATATAAATATAAGTGTGTATGTGTGTGTGTATTTACCAACCCCACTGCATCAGCAAGATGTGACACAAAGTCAATTTTTTAGTAGGGTTTAACTGGTTTGAATGCAGAGTTTTCCTTTTCATAGACCAGTTGCCATACTATGGTTAAAGAGGTCAGTCTACCCTACTATTTACCCATAGCTGGAAGGAAAATAGTTGGATTCATACCTTTCCCAAGAGTGTTAGAACTATGTGAAATGCAAACAACCTCATCCAGGGTTTGAACTCAGTTCACTGTGTCCATATCCTATGATGATAACCATGACACCATATGTTCCTCATTACCCAGTTGGCGGCGGGTGGGGGACTGCAAAATACACCGACTGCATCTCTGCAGCGGGGTAAGACTCCCCCAATGAATGTCTTGTGGCCCTGTCAGCTAGGGCTGTAGAATACACCAACTGCATCTCTGCAGAGAGGTAAGACCCCACCCAATGAGTGTCCTGTGGCTCACTTGGCTGAGGTTGTAGAATACACTGACTGCATTTCTGCAGAGGGGTAAGACTCCCCTAACGAGTGTCCTGGATATTACACCAAACAATCTGATGGTGAGGATCCAATAATGCTAGAGCTTTGGGAAATGTGGAGTACCCCTTCATTGCCATTGCTCCCAGGTCCACTCTGACCCAGAATGGTAGCACCTGATAGGGTTCTATTTATGGGTTAAATAGAACTAAACTGCATACTTATGTTAAACTGAATTGTTTGAATTAGATCTGTTTGAATAAACTGAATTGCTTGAAATAGAAATGTTTTTGACAATTAAACCGTGTAATCATGCTAAACTGAATTGTTTTAAATAGAACTGATTATTTGTATAAAAATGGATTTGGCATTAAATAATCTACAAAGGTTGATATGCCATAAAACCCAACCAACCAACAAGTTCCTCAAAGTATATATATATATATATACAGTAGGATATTTTTAAGCTTAGGAAGTGGTGTCTTAAATATTTCAATTTCTTAATTAGTACACCAAACCTGAACAAATATCTTTCAAAACAAATTCAAATTAACAACTTTCTTAAAGTGAGACATTGTCATAAATTAACAAATAACAAAATTCATATAGCCATGTAAATAACCCCACAATATAAACTAGAATGCCTCAAAAACTAGATCACCCTTCCCATCATACCCCACACGATACTATATAAAGGAATAAACACCAGGTGGGAACCTCTTGCTTTGATGATTGCATCGGTAAGAAATTGGCTGTCACCAAGTTGTCACTGTCGACACTATCCTAACTTAGACCTATATATGTATATAAGAAGATAACTGTATAAAAATAGATATTGTAGAAATTACCACTCTTATGTGTAGAAATACAACAATATTAATAATACTTACTGGCCCAGGGATTCTAACTAGAGTCCAGTCAGCAGACAAAAATAAAATGGGCTGTAACTCAATACAGAATCCACACAACTGCTAAACAAGCTGGTATATATATATACACTAATATATCCATTCTTGGGCCAGCGACCAATCACCATCCAGGGAATGGACTTGACCACATGTGCACAATGGAGTGCCCCAATGACCATAAATTTCTCCTTCTTCTGGAGATTGCATTTCAGCTCTAACTAAGCTTGTCAACATGACAAAATGCTGACTTTGATAACTACCAAACTCAACTATTTTACAGATACATTACCTTTTATATATTATATTAACAGAGAAAGAATTCCCATTGTTATAAATGTGCTCAGCTGCAACATCATAGTAAGTGAGTTCAAACTTTAATCATGCTAATATGTTCCCTTTTGGACTAATACCTTTCCTTGGGATATTAGACCAAAATTTATTCATTTATCCCCACAACTCTGGGTTTATTAGTACCACTATCATTCTTTGACAAGGATGGCTTTGGCAATTAAACAAAGAAACTAAACTAAACCATTTTAAGAAATTTATTTTCTTTTTTCCTTTTTCTTTTTCTTGTACATTTCAGGCCCTCCAACGTGGTAGCCTAGAATGTTCGATTTGTGTTACCAGCATTTTGACTGATATGAATTCAGAATCTTCTAGCTTGCCTTCTGTCACAACATCCATTCCTCATGTAAGGAAGGAACCTGAAAAGCACCGGGCAGCACTACTTCTTTCTTGCACCCATGTTTTTCATCAGGCATGTTTGGAAACTTTTGAAGCTTTTACAGAAGGTCTTACCCAAGCTGTGTGTCCACTGTGTCGATCATTGTACAATAAAAAACTCCTGTCATCAGTTTAAGACAAATTGAATTGCTTTGGTCAACATTACAATGCTTCAATTTTGTATACTATTATATCATCACAGCAAAAACGACACCCTCAACTCTGAGTTAAATAGTACCACTAGTTATAACATGTTATATATGGTTATAACATTGAATAATCCACAAAGATGATGTGCCATTCAACGTAGAAAGCAAAGCAAACCAAAAATGACAAAAAAATACTCAGATTTATATTAGCCCCTTAGTGTTAAAGCAATTCGCAATTTAATTTAAAACCTAATAGCATGGTATCTGTGATTGTGCTCACGTCAGTCATTATAATTTCACAAGGGAGATAAATATTAAATGTTAATTATATGATATTTTCCATTACTTAAATATTCATTTATAATTAATTATAATAAAAATTCTATAAGTACTCAAGTAAGTCAAAAGTTTTGCTATATTTTGGTAACATGAAGCATAATTCAGATGCTTTTGTTGAGGTTGTGAAGATAAAAAATCACACTGGATTATGAGATGCCAAACTTGCCTGATACTCTCTGAGTGCTACTCACCTGATTTGTCTCAATGGCTGGGAAAGCAGAACCCTGGAATCCATGGTTCTAGGCCCACCTGACCTTCCCTGATCATCGAGGCTCATGCAAACCAAGCAAAATTTCTTCAATCCTCTGGTTACTATGCTATGATAATCTGTGTCTGCACCTTTCACACAACAAATGTTTTTGGTTGTTTCCACAGCTGTTATGGCCCAATTCAAACTCATTAAGTGTAAGTTTCCAAATTAGACTATGTTGTATGTTCATCTGTGCAGCTTTCAAATCACAGTGTAAAGCAATATTCAATATTAGTTGTCTGAGTTTCTGAGACGAAGCTTGATGATTAAGGGTTTTCGCTCTGTGTCCAGCAGGAGACATAGTGTAACTGTTATAAGCGTTGGTTCCCTAAGCTTCTAAGGAGACAATCATCTGGAGGTTGCAGGTTCAATCCTGACTGCAGGCGAGTAACAATGCAGGAATACTTGTACCCGGTTATGGCTAACAGAATCAAACAGGCGACCCCCGCGAATTCAATAAAGGATGTAGTTCAAAGTTCCATGTAGGTTCCCAAGTTCGACAAACACCTGAACAAAGCCAAAGGACATATCAGCCTAAATGTTGTGGAAATAACAATAAAGATGAAGACAATAGTTTGAAAACCCTTGATGATAAAAATACACAACAGTGTACCAACTACCACAATACTACCAATCACAACATCTACCTTCCATGGCTTGAATTGCTTTGGTCAAGTAGTATATGCACCATAAACTAGCACATAATAAAATATTGCAAAACTTTTGACTCACCCTAGCATATTAGCAAATTAGTATTAAAGCAATTTACAATTCAATTTAAAATTTAATAGTGTGGCATTTATGATCGTGCTCACTCCAGACATTATAATTTTTCCGGGGAGATAACTATTAAATTCTAATTATAGTACTACCATGATAAAATCAACCACAGCGAGTACCTACCATGGCTTGAATTGCTTTTGTCACATGATATAACTAAAGTTAAGTTAAGTTGTCAACCTTAGTCGAGGGTAACCAGTAGGCTCCCTTTTCAATAGCTACTACACCGAAGTGTAGGGGAGAGTGCTACTCCATTCCCTGGATTGTTCCACTTTACCCTTGATCCTTACCTTATAATGCTGAGTGTTAAGCAAGGTAGCATCAAATACCATTTTTTGAGTTTTTGGTATGACTTGACCTGGGATTGAACCCCAAACACTCTACTCATTAGGCCAATGGCCTGGTTCACATGGTATACATACTACAAATTAGCATATACTATCAAAATATTGTAAAACTTTTTACTCAACCTATTTGCACTTTTGTGTTAAAGCAAGTAGCAATTCTATTTAAAACTTAATAGCATGGCATTTGTGATTCTGCTCACACCAGTCATTATAATTTCTCAAGGGAGATAACTATTAAATGGTAATTAACTGGCTATTTTCTATTACTTGATTATTTATTTGCAGTTAATCATAATATAAAAACTACTATAAATAGTATAGGACTTGACATTGAACTTAATGTCTGATGACAAAACTTTCAAGTTAATGACATTAAACCTGAATTTATTAGGAGAATGATGCTGATGACTTTTTAAGTTTGGATGAATATTTACCCGTGAATCTTACAGTAATTCCCCAAATGCCTTTTTTTTAGTTCATCTACTATGACATAACTCAAGGAGGATTTGAGCAATGGGTAGCATTATCACTGACAACTACTATGTTAGTGATACTGATAGTCTGGTAGGTGAAAGAAAATATAACTCACCTCAAATATAGGACCTTCTGATGTCAATGACGACTGCTATGTTGATGATAGTGATGAACTGATTGTCTAGTAGGTGAGGGAAAACACAAAAATACATCTCACCTCAAATAAAGGACCTTTCTATGTTTATTCTCTATACTTTGTTCAGTTACCTTAGAAATGTGTGTGTGTATATATATATATATATATATATATATACACATATACACACCCCTCTGCACAAGTAGAATGCAACACAAAGTCAATTTTTAAAGTTTAACAGGTTTGAATTCAGAGTTTTCCTTCTGCTAGACTGATTGCCTCACTAAGGCTGAAGAGCCCAGTCTGGCCTACTATTTACCCATAGCTGGAAGGAGAATAGATAGATTCATACCTTTCCCAAGAATATTAGCACTATGTAAAATGCAAACTGTCTTATCTAGGATTTGAACTTATGTTGCCATGTCCATTTCCTATGACAGAATCCATGAAACCACGAACACCTCCAGGCCATAGAACTACATAGAAACAGGGAATAGCCACTGGCTGTTCAGGTATAGATTTACTGGTCTTTCTTTGTTGCTAGAGAAACCATATCCTCTTGTATCACTGAGATCCTTTTCTTCTTAATCCTTACACTGGCTTCTCTTGCTAATATCTTCAGTCACAAAAAAAGCACTTTGGGAAAAGTCTAAGTTTCTTATGGGTGTTCTTAGAACAGCAAACCCCAACATCTGTCTGTATTTAATATCCACATCGACTGTTGATGAAGTTATAATGATTTCAGCAACCTTATCTTAATTGCTGTTTTTATTCTAGCATGTCATATATAGCATATCTTATTGTATTTAATCTACCAATCCGTCTTTTATCTTTGTCAACTTGCCTTTCTTCCAGCTTTTTTAATTACTTATCTATTCACATCCTGTAACCATTTCACTTTAGCACAAGCTAGATTTTCTACCAAATTTTCTCTGGTGACTAACAAGAACGAAGAGTATGCCTTTAGCAAATTAGTTTTTGAAAATTTCAAAAGTTTTTAGCAAAGTAGTTTAATTCATATTGTAAAATATAATGCTCGACTAGATCTTTTCTTTGTGCCCATTAGATTAGCTAAACTGAATCTTTATCTTTTTGTTTGACTGTATAAAGAAGGCATCTTGCTGAAAATGTCCTTGCCAGAAACAAACAGACTTTTTTTGCCATAACATTTTCTGGTCACCAGAAGATCAAGACTTGAAAAAATCTTGTTATCGTGTTTATATTTGTAGTGCAAATAATGCTCATGAAGGGCTATAAACATTAACTTGTCTATGATGTCTATTAACTTCTAAGTCCTCTCTGAAACACAGTTTTGTGTTTTGCATGTTTTTATTGCTGTAATAAAAAGTATGATAGATAAATTTATGTTCAGTCTATTTAACTTAAAATCCCACCATAGGGTGTTCTTTCAGCTAGTAATAAAGAATGTAGTAATTTATTTCTTTGCTTCCTACATGTGTATATTTGTATGCCTTTGCAGAATTTACATACGTACTACCAACTTCATTATTTGTTAAATAGCTATAAGGTAATCACTATTCACAGCCTAATGGACCCAGTTGGGTGGGGTTGTAATGCTGGAGCTTTGGGGAATGCAGAGTACCCCTTCATTAGGGTAGGTTGATTTTTCATTTTTTTTTAAATATGAAAAAGAATAATGCACTGAAAGTTGTATATATACCTATTAAATACTCATACCAAAAATTAGATCTGAATCTTCAACGTTTTTTTGCTAATTTGAAAGATTTTGAATAAACACGAACTGAAAAGTCCTCGTTTTTTGCCAGATTTGGCCTAAATATTGATGTAAAAACCAAACAATTTCAGTATCTAAATTAGGAAATCTTATTTTATTTTATGGAAATATAATAAATAAATTATAACCAAACTTTAAATTGAAAATTGAACCCCTACCCCACCCTGCTTTACCTGTGTCGAATTTGAAATGCTATTATTCAAGCAGTAATATTCAAATATATTGAAAAAAAAATTTTTTTCCTGATATGAATTGAAATACAACAAACAAACAAATATGGAAAAACAAATAATTGTTTAATAATTTTTAATATATGGAACCAAATAGTTCCATATATGAGCCCTTAGATGAAAACGCTGGTCTCAATTGTTGGCATAAAATTTTTGGAAGTATGTGCTGGTGCCCTGCTACAAAGCCATACACGGATTGAGAAGCCTCCGTTACTAACTTAACTGCCCATTCCACACCTTGGGAATGTGAAGGGAAACCTGGCAAGTTAATCTTTTCACCAGTTAACAGTGAATTCTGTAATTCATTGTCAGAAAAGTTTAGTGTGAGTGGTGGCTTACAGACTCCATTTACTGACAAATCAATTAAATCAGTCCAGTGCACAGCTTTAAAGTTGATCATTGGGATCTTTTAAAATCTTTTCTTGACTCGCTTCCCTCTTCTGAAAGAATATAAAAAATAATTTGAGTTTAATTTTTAAATGCAATTTGTTCTGCTTTAATAATATCTGGTGAAATCAGATGTAATCTTTAAAATGTTTCAATAAATTGGCACAAGTACTTCAACCAGTTTTGTATGAATAAATATTAACTTACCTAATGGCCAAAATTCTTTTTATACCCTCTTCTCTCACTTCAGATTCATCAAATTTCACCATTGAAAATAAAACATTCTCCGGAAGTAATGCAAAGGCATTATACTGGAGGTTTTTTAATGTAATCCTTTGAACCTCAATTGGTTTCTTTCGTATCCTGTCAATCATATTGTAAATATAAATTTGCTGGTGATGGAACTTGTTACTTTTTTTATATCAAACCAGCAAATAGCATAAACATTCACAATAAAATTTATCAAACTATATAGTTTGGTCGAAAGATTCTGTGGATATGTCCCACGAGTCCATAGGCACATGAGCCTGATGGCCAAAGTTAACCACCTTGCCTGGTTTAATGGACCAATTTTCCACCTTACCTCTAGAAATACCAACTGTATATTCATAGAGTAGTCTTTGGTCACTACTAAGTCTATCCATATCTTTCATTCCAAAATGAAATTCCAGGGGATTCTCAACAGCTGAAAAAGATTTTTGGGGTAAATTATGGCAATCATTTGCACATAATTTACCCAATGGACCATTGAATGTAGTGGGACTTTTTGTGGTACCATCTAAATGTTTGAATAGAGCTTTAAATGGAAGTTCATTTTGATGTAAGGAGCAACCAATAGGGTGAAGATTTATTTATTTATTTTTTTTCTAAAAGTGTGACAAGTCCACCTTCACAGCCTGTATTTGCATTCGTGTTGCAACAAGGACAGCCTTAATAGTGCTCAAACTTTTAAATTTCTCCTAAACATCAGCCACTTGCTCCGCAAGAATGGTACCAGTTGCACCAGTATCAGGAAGAACCCTGTGAGTCAAATATATACTCTCATTTGGTGTCTCCTTTGTGATTGTCAAGTGGCATTCAGGTCCTTTGGCTTTTTCCAAAATTTTACTTCCATTTTCCTCCACTGATTCCTTGTAGTGTAGTGTGTCTTTGTCTGTCCTCCCATCAACTCCTATACAAAGAAGATTCTCCACATTTTCATTATGCTTTTCATAGGCATTTGTTTTCACTTTAGCCTTTGCTCTATTTTACATTTATCCATATAGATATTCTTTATATCTATATTAAGGATAAAAAGGCCAATAGCCCTCAAATCCAAGAGCAAGGCATGGGCAAGGCTGGCTCCAAGATTAGAAGATATATCACCCCTGACTAACTCAAGAGCATACCTTGGAATTTTTGTGAGGTTGTAAGGCACTTGGAGAGGACTATCTAGCTGTTTATAATCCTCTGTTTCATCACTTGGAGAAGATGAACAAGAATGGGAAGAATCACTCTGAACATATGATGTTGAAGCTATTGGTGGGGATATCTTCATACTTTTTTGTTGGCTTTTTTTGTCAGAGGACAAGTGCAGATGATGTGCTTAGTCTAGCAATTTTCTTTGGTACATTTGACATTAATATTGGCATAAAATGGGCAGGTTGCATGAACATGATAATATATCAAACAATGTCCCCAACTTTTCCTTCCAGAATTTTGTTTAGGCAGCAAGTAGATGTTTCCTATTTATTTGCTTTGCCTTCTGAAAGCATAGAATATTCACCTTGTTGACAACACTAATTTCCTTTAACAAAAGCAAACGAGGGTTGACGGCCTTCCAAATATCTATTACGTCCTTTGCTATTAATTGAGAAATACCAAAACAAGAAAGGTGGGGATAAGTGTTCATTAAAAAATAGCTGTATTGAATTATTTGTTGACAAGTTTGTGGCTCAGTTTTATCCAATGGTGATGATAAACCTGATAATTTAATTGCACCTTTACTTTGAGTGGAAACTCCAGTGGTTTTTCCAGCCATTTTTTAATTAAAATATCTGTAAAAAGAATATATATATATATATATATATATTGTCAGAAAATACATGAAAATATTTTTTAAAAATTGTAAATAAATTTCGAAATTCATTTAAAAAAAAGTAATAATGTTTACCTACCAAACAACGGTACTGTAGAGTTTAGTTCCAAAATTAACTCGTAAACCAACTTTTCACAAAAAAAACCACTAAATTTTAAAATATAGATAAATTACAATAATTATAAAAGGTTTAAATATTTTAATAGTATGTCTACTTTGCGAAATATATATAGTTGCGTTAATTATAAGGGTAAAAAACATAAACAAACCGAAGTACTAGGGAGAGATATTTACCACCGGTAAAAGCCGAAAAAATATCCAGTAAATAAAACGAGGTTTAGTAAGTCGTTATTTGTATTTTAAACTATATATTTTAATGTATTTTATTTTTGTTTTTGGTCATTTAATTTAACATAATATGAAAATGGATAATAAACTTAAAAATATCAATTATTTAATAAATTTTATTATTTAATTTTCCTTTAGTCTTAGTTTTAATTTTATGGATACAGGTTTCCAGCGTCACCGATATCACGACTAAAATCACAAAATATTATGTCTTTAAAAAATACGAAATTTTGGAAAAAAATATTTCATGGGGTAATTTCTGATGCTATTTTGCAACTTTCACCGCATTATTCTTTTTACAGTTCCAAAATCGACCTACCCTACCCTTCATTACCATTACTTCCAGGTCCACTCTAACCTGGAGTGGTGGCACCTGAAAGAATCCTATCTATGGAGCAAATAGAATTATTTGACATTTTAACTGAGTGCAAACAAATGACATGCTTAATTGAATTGCTTGAAATAGAACTGTTTCATCATTTAACTACGTGTAAACAAATGACTGATGTTCAATTGAATTGTTAGCAAAATATAGTAATACTTGGAAGCATTTAACTTTGTTGACTTATACAAAATTGAATAGGTAGAAATAGAACTACTTGGTCCTTTAACTGTGTTTACAAATATTTGATATATATGTAAAAACAGGATTTGGCATTAAATAACCAACAATGTTTGATATGCCATAAAACCAAACCAAACTAAATCATAGCATAACATAGAACAAACCTTGTATATAAAATAGGAATTACCTGTATTATATGTATTGCTAGGAATGGTTTGGTCTGATCAATATATTTTCGAGCATTTATTTTCTGTTTAGGATTTAATTAACTGATTGATTGATTTTAACGGCATGTCAACCTATCTAGGATTTTTTTTACCACCAAGATGGATTCTGGAATTTTCATGTGATCACAAGGTGTCTGAATGACGTGTGTGTGTAATCCATCTTTCATTGGCCTTATATGCATGGATGAGCTCTTCATTTTGTTATATGACCAAAAGAGATTTCTTCTCATTTATCGTACACACAAAATAATAATTGCAACTAGTGCCCACGAGAATCAATGCTGAGACTTTCTTCAAAATGGAAAAAGGAGCTTCTGTGCATAGGATCAGCGCATAGCAAAATGTCAATGAAATTTGTCAAAAAACAAAAATAATTAAAAGTAATTTTTCGGTCAATCCGTGACCTTCACAGAAAAAACAAAGAAAACCCAATTTGATCTGATCAGAAGAGAAAAACGATATAAAAGACAAATTTCTCAACAGATCAAAAGAAGGCAGACAACACCAACAGACTAGAAACTCCAGCTCTGAGAAAGATAGAGAGATGAAACTCAAAACCACGCATCACCCACATTGACGGAACTTTGAAGGAACGAACTAAGCCGTAAATCACCAAACACCCCTCTCCTCTCCGCATTCCGAACATCTGATTGACCACATGCGTGTAAGTCTAACAATCCTACCACTATTAAGCATAGGACATTTTTCTACCTTTTAATTCCATATCAACACATACAAACCCTGTTATTTTGAACTTTTTACTTATTTGTTTTCAGTACAATTGTTAAAATTTTTACATGCCTTCGTGTTCTTTGTTTTTGCGACTGTGTTTTTGTTCTTTTCTTGCAACCATACGGTGATATAACAATTTTAAGAGTTAACTATTTAGTTGAAAAAAAAGTCAGCATGATTTGAAGTTTAAAAAGCAAAGTATATGGATATTGTTAATTTTTTTTTGTTTTGCTTTTAGTTCTAAAGAAGATAGATCTAATCAGAGTTTGTTCCTTGATGCTGGTGTGATGTAATCTCATTCAACTTATCACTCGTTACTTGAAGAGATGATGGGCACTGCCAAATAACCTTAATTGTCCTGAAAGATGTAATAAAACCTGGAGCAGGCAGTAAAAGACTGTTGTATTTCTTCTATGTTGAAATTATTGAAGAAAACACAAAACTTCGATTCAATGATGTTTTATTTTGGTGTGAGAAAATCAGGTTTTTACATCAAGTTGTAATTAAGCTTTGTTGTCACCTCTTAATTTTCGTGGATACAGAAGCGGAAATTGCTGAGTGATATTCACCATGGATTCTAGTCATCCACTTGCTTGTCCCTCGTGAACTGTAGTAGTCCACTGACTCCTCTCTCGAGTCTTCCTTTTTGGGAACCTGCTACAAAGCTACTATCCCTAACTCCTACTCCTTCTCTTCATCTCCTCCTTCCAAAAAAGAAGCGGTTCCTTATTTTTGCTGCCCAATTTTGAATTCTTGGCGTCAGTGTGTCTACATTTTTCTATTTTTAGAACACTCGCCAATTGCCATTTTATCAACCTTAACAAGACTTTGGTCTCAACATGAATTCAGATAAAGATAAATGTATTCTTAATCCTTTAACACTGTTTCTAACAATCTAAATCATGATTTTAGGTACCTTACATCATTTTGTTAAATATCAAAAGTAAGCACAAACATATCTTCTCAGCTGTGGATGCAGCTTGGTGGGTGAAGAAGTCATGTGAAGCTGAGCTTGTTTGCTCCAGTACGAAATTAGAGAAACTTCTTTTCTTTTTCTCCGAAGAAATACCTAAAATAGTGAGTGAAAAATAGTCACTTATACTCCAAGCAAACCAATCCATTTGAGAAATGCTAGGAACACCAATTACCCCAACAGTACTGTTGTGATGCTGGCAAAAGAAAGACACGGGGAACACAAAAAGGCAGATAGAAAAACATATATATTCAAGTTACAGAAACAAGATACAAGTGAACTGGGTTAGCTAAGAGTCCAGTTGGGTAGTGATTTAGTCCATTGTGCAAGTGGTATTACATGTGATTAAGTCATGTGGGTCTGGATTGTCTCTGGTGAACTCCTGTCAATGCTCCGTTGACGTGTATTTATGGAGGAGGGTGAGTCCATTATGTAGGGAGTACAACAAGTACCAAATTATACCTGGGAGATTTTTCCATCATACATTTTGCTAAGTAAAGAGTATCATGCTGTTGAAATCTTTACTCATTTGACTTATACATTTGATTAAAAAGATAACATTGCTTGTATTGAAGATGCTACCTATTATTGGTAACACTTGGTACTAAAGAGGATATTTAGTTGTGTTTCTACTGACCAAGATCTAATATTAGCATTAGTATATCAATTGATGCACTAACAATGAACAAAACGGAAGGAAAGACAAGATAAGCTCAGATAACTCATATGACATCTGTACCATCTTCACATATGATCACTGACTCTTAATTCTCATAAAGGAAGCAAAAAGAAACATCTGTGCATGAAGAGATTCAAGTGGCAAATGCTTGCGTAAGATTGTCATGATATGGCTATGTGTGAAACGTACATATAATGTTCATAACATATATACATAGAACATAGGAATCTCGAAACACGAAAAACACTTACGACTTCTTAGTTCAGGCACAAAACTTTTTATTACCTTTGAGTTTAAAGGTTCTTTGACATAAGGAGAGAGATACACATTCTTTCTATTGTGGCTTTTCCATCTGCCCCCCCCAACACGTGCGCACCCATCACAAGGCCTCCGCGAGCAAGCGAAAGCCAACCGTCTTCTTCTGAGGCAGGACTCAACTCAACTACCTGACTTCTTCAAATCTCTCAAAATCCTCCTCACGCTCCCGGTGCGTGACGTCATTCGCACTTCCTAGCCTCATTTCCCATCTTGGGTTTCTATTGTGACATCTCTGAGTGACACATCCACTCCGTGCACGCGAACACCTACATTAATGTTGCACCTAAGTAACCCATGCACTGAGCCGAAAGGTTCTCAGCCTAACTAAACCCAAAGGTGCCTGTGGTGTAATGGTTATCGTCGTAGGAAATGAACATGGCGACTTGAGTTCAAATCCTGGACGAGACTGATTTCATTTCACATAGCACTAATACCCTTGGGAAAGGTATGAATCCAATTATTCTCCCTCCAGCTATGGGTAAATAGTAGGACGGACTAGGTTCTTCAGCCTTGGTGAGGCAACTAGTCGAGGAGAAGGAAAACTCTGAATTCAAACCTGTTAAACTCCGCTTAAAAATTGACCATGTGTCATATCCTACCCGAGCGGAGGGGTTAGGTAAATAGGGACTAAACCCAAAGGCATAAAACAAAATCCCTCAGCCATTATATTACACTTGTGCAACACAAATATCACTCTCTGAGTGATTATGATTATACTCCAGTGACAAGCCAACGCAAGATAACCATTTATCACAAACACTGCAGGATATAAAGATAATTCCTTCTCACATGAGCAGCTATGTTCTCTCATTGACAATGCCATATTCCTCTGTGAGACCACAATACTCTTTTGCCATACTGTTGCTCTGCTGACATATGCTTTGGAGTTACAGCTACTTATAGAGTAGCAGGATTTATTATCAGAGTTCACTCTCTTAGATCTGACAGGTTTTGAATTTAGAGTTTTTTCTTCTCCTAGACTGGTCATCCTACCAAGGCTGCTATTTAACTTATAGCTGGGGATGGTTGAAAAGAGATAGATTTCTGTGTTTGAATAAGTCTGAGGATATCACATCCACAAATAACACATATAGGACATTTAATACATATATATAAAAACATATAAGAAGTATTAAAACAATAACTACACAAACGTATCCCCAGAGATGAAATGTGCACATTCTTCTTTGTAAAAAGAAATAGTATATAAGAAGAGGACAAAAATGGAGAAAAGTCTTATTTGTCCTCTGCTGTTTTTCAATAGTGATGCAAACATCATTTACAGGGTGGCAAGACCAAGTCTGTTCAATGAATAAAGATATAGAGAGCTTATCCATTCAAAGAATGGGAACAAAAAAAGAGCTAGAAAAGATTCTGAATTCTCTCATTGTGTGATGACAGCTACTCTAAGTCAATACAAAAAATATGAGAAAACAAAATATTCAGGTTATGTATTTTTTTTTATATAGGATAATATGACTATATTTCAGTTTTTTGTTAAAAACAACTTCAGAATGATTAATAGCTGATGTTAGAATGCTTCATCTTAAAAATTTTTTTTAATTTCTATATTTTGCTTGAAAATATTTTTCAGATGAAGCATTCTAACAAAATGAGTGCATTGACAGAGGCAGAAAAATAAAGCTTTCAATTTATTTTTACAGAAATTACAATAGATATAAGGTGTACAATAACACTATTGGGTAGAACCAGTCTTCAGTTACAAAATGCTTTTTCTTCTTTGTCTTATATTTGCTATAGTTTTCAGGGAAATATATATAAAAGGCATTATATATATATATACATGTGTGTGTGTGTGTGTGTGAGTGCGTGTGTGTGTGTGTGTGTGTGTGTGCACGCACGTGAGTATATATATATATATGTATGCATGTGTGTATATGTGTGTGTATATATGTGTGTGTGTGTGTGTGTGTATACATATATATATATTTATGTGTGCGTGTGTATATATATATATATATATATATATATATATATATGTGTGTGGGGGGTATATATATGTATATATATATATGTTTGTGTGAGTATGTATATATATATATATATATACGAGGATCATTAAATAAGTTTCCAGACTTTTTTCGTATGGGCTCTTTTATTGATAGTACACACATGAAACTCTAGTCCCCTTCAAAGTAATCTCCTTCGGCTGCAATGCACTTGTTGTACCGTTCCAACAACTTCTGGAAGGTCCCATGGAAGTGTGAGTGTGTCAATGACCTTCGTCACAGCCTCTTTCATCTCCTCAATTGTCTCATACAACAACTGCTGAGCTTAGGGAATAAGCATAAGTCACAGGGAGCAAGGTCTGGACTATAGGGAGGCTGAGGAACTGTCTTGATGCCCATCTTGGTCAAATAGTCTGTGACAAGGATGGAGATGTGGACTGGTGCATTGTCCTGGTGGAAATGCCATTGGCCCAATTTGAAGAGTGCTGGTCTCTTCCTAAGAAATCTCTTCCTGAACTCCCTTAAAACCTCAACATAGTAACCTAACCCTAACCCTTTGGCCAATCAACTGTGGTGTATTGACTTCCTTACTCCTCCCACACCTCTCATCATCCCTCACAGACTCCCTGCCTTCCTTGAATCTCTTATGCCACTCAGAAACTGATGCTTGATTCATGCAAGATGGTTGAAAAGCAGTCTGAAGCATTCCATTCGTTTCTATGGCATTATTTCCAAGTTTAAAACAGAACTTTATTGCATATCATTCTTCTAAAGTGTCCTCACATCCAGATTGGATTTTTGAAATTCACCAGCTGTGACAATCAGGCTTTAGTAAGGTGTATTCCAATTGCTGCAGTAGCTGTTTATTTGAACCTGAAATCATAAAAATTGGTCAGTCATCTCATAAGATGTATAGCAATAACATATTGAATTTTCAAGAGTCTACAACAATTTTAAATGCCTGTACAAAAAAAGTCTAGAAACTTATTGAAGGCACCACATATATATATATAAGTAAGTAAAGTTGGCGACCATAGTCGAGGGTAACCCGAAGGCTCCCTTTTAGATAGCTACTATACCAATGTGTAGGGGAGGGCGCTACTCCTTCCCTGGATTGCTCTACTTTACCCTTGAACCGTACCTTATAATGCTGAGTGTTAAGCAAGGAGGCATCAAGTACCATTTTTTGAGTCTTTGGTATGACTCGACCTGGGATTGAACCCAGGTCTCCCGGGCCATTGGCGAACACTCTAACCCCTAGGCCAATGTCCATGATATTGTTTGTTATATCTATATATAAAGAGTGTTCAAAACTGGTGATATTTGGGTTAGAATAAGCGTAGAAAAAGAATCAATGCCAATTGAAGATAGGAGAGTTCGTTTTATGATAAATCTTTGTAACTTCAAAATGCAATTTTTAAATTCCTTATTAAGTTTAGAATTTTCGCTTATTCACTTGAAGGAGACACTTTATAATCTCTTTTTAGCATGTCGGAATAATATGTTTTGTGCTATCAGGGCATAAAAATTATACAAGGTATACTGAAAAATGTATCAAGACTGAAGTTGTATTTCCCAAGAAAGAAAAAAACAAGAAATTAAACGTTAAATCTGAAATTTCTTATTTCTCATCAAATGATACAACAGTTACTTCCCTTAGTAAATGAAGTAAATGAACTTAACTAATCCAGAGTGACGTCCCTTCTTACGTATTTTTTTGTTTGTTTGTTTTGGTTTAAACTCTTTCTGGATTATTCAATGCCATAATTAGATTCATTGGTAAATGTTTGATCGTTTTTATTAAATCGAAAAAATTCTCTTGTTTGTCCATAATTATTTGTTTACACACAGTTATATAATATCGAATATCCTTATCTAATACACATAAAGAAATAGAAACTCATGATCAGAGGCAGTTTTGTTTAGCCTTATAACTGTGTGCAAACAAATGATATAGACAAATAAAAAAAAAAGGTAATTTGAAAAACGATGAGTTGGAATGTTGAAAATATAGTAATAACTCTAATCAAACATTCAGAAATTAATCAAATTTCAGCATTAAATAACCCATAAAGAGTTGATATGCAATTAAACAAACCAAACATATTTCATTAGGCTGTAAGTGTTCTGGGTATGACATTAAACTGCATCTGATGGTGATGACCCAGTCTGGAAGTTTGGGGAATGTGGAGTACCCTTTCATTAGCATTACTCTCAGATTCACTCTGATCTGGAGTATTAGTACTTATTAGGGTCTCATCTATGGGTCAAATAGAACTGTTCAATCTTTCACAAAGGATTATTATTAACATTAAACAGATTTATTAGTGTTAGATAGCAATACTTGAAGTCATTTAACACTGAACAAATAGAACTATTAGTGTTAGATAGCAATACCTGAAACCATTAAACTGTGTGCAAACAATAAATAGCAATACTTGAAACCATTCAATTGTATGCAAACATGTAATTAATATAAAATAGAATTATAAGTTTTGGATTAAGATACATGAAACCTTTTAACTGTGTGTAAATAAATGAGACCTGACTTGTTTAAACATAATGTTACCAACAAACTATTTTGTGTATATATATATATATATATAGGATTTGGCATTAAATAACCCACAAGCGTTGATATACCATAAAACACAACCAAACCAAACCAAACAATTTGTTGGAACATTTGGAAACATTTCTTGACAAATGGTTTTTAAATATTTCTTCCACCAATAGAAATAAAATATTCCATACATTACATAAAACCTATAAATATGATCAAAAACCTCAGTGGTAAGGTTTCGTATCTGTCACAAATTAATACTCACATAGACATGTCAGCTTGAATTATGCCCTTATTATTCCATGAACAAGCAGTATGTAGAAGAGATACAAAGTTGAAGAAGCCTTACTTGATAAGACTGGGTAAGATGACCATATTGTTTTACCATTACCTGGCCAAGTTAAGAGACTATTCAAAGACCAAAGGCAAAAGAGGTTGAAAATAAGTTTTTGTGACATCGTATGGGGCTTCATTTGAGACATGAAAATTATCTGAGGGAGATAATTATTTATTGTCTTTTAAGTGGTGAGAAATTGTATTCTTAAATTTGTTAAATCGATGAATTTTGCGAGAAACAACAGCCCTTTATTTACTTTTATTAACTATTTATGATAAAATATCATTTGAATGGCCAAAATATTTACTTTTCTCAGATGATAAGCCCCCAGAAATTCTCAAATCTGTCCTTGACCTTGAACACCATTCTGAGTCAAAGGTTAGCCACCGAGTTGGTATGGTATTTGTCATACGTTCCACCGACCCGATGAGTGTGACACAAGACCTTTTTTAGGTGGGTCTGGTCGCAGAGCCGTAGTGTAGATACACCCAGCAGGTCCAAAAGTGCCCTGTTCCCCATCCAGTATTCCCCTAAAAAGGGGCGCCTCAGGCACCAGGCGATAAACCTAGCCTCTCCAATGAGGCTCGAGGATGCCAGTCTTGGTGTACCTCGACTGACTCGGCGAACATGGCCTACCAAAGTGTGCCTGGCTGCCTGGTAAACTTTTGGTTGCTGCCTGGGTGTTTATTGAGCATTAGCCGCTGTTGCTCTGCTGGTCGAGGGAAATATTTCTGTACACAGGAAGTCCCCTGATAAAATATAAGTAATGATGAGATACTTCATTATACTTTGAAGAGGAACTTTTGGGTATATATTTTATCCTGTGGTAATAATTTTTGTCTCTGAAAGGCTAGCAGAATTAACTCCTTTCGAAAAATAGTTTGTGTGTTCAACACCTAATATTTGCACCAAGTACGGAGACCATCTTCACCTTCGAGACACGCTGTTGCCACAAACTAACAGACACTTTCGACACCCAATAGAAACCCTATCGATGTGATACAATAACTGCAATTACAGCTTTTGCGTAAGATTTGCTCAATAAAACCTGGATTTAAACTTATTCACTTGCTCTATCATTTGTCCAGTCCTCGGTCAATCAACAACAACACTCATCACTATTTGTGGGATTGATACATTCACACATACTGGTCCCACGACAAGCTCATGGACTTAATAAATAATAGTTTATATCAATATTTCCCAATGTTTTCTGTGCTACTTCTTGGGAAGCTTTAAATGTCATGAGGTAGGGGCAGTATAAAGAAATTTTATAGGATAAAATTTGCAATATAAAGAAAATTGAAGAGAATAAAATTTCCTGTATAAAAGAAAATTTAGAGTGATTTGTAGGAATGACACTAAAGCCAAATTTAGTATTTAACTGGGTAATACTCTTAGTGGGCTTTAGTGTGCAATATTAAATGGTAAGTTCAAATGGTAAGTTCTGAAGCTTTCTAGTTCGGATACTGATTCAAAAAGATAACACAGACAATAAAGTTTTTAAAAAGGAATTTTATACAAAAGAAACAAGAAAGAAAGAGATAGAAAAGATAGTGTTGCAAATTTTTGTGCAATTTGCGGGAACTTATCTGAGACAGTGTCCGGGAAACAAAGTTCTTTGAATTTGAGTATTTTTCTTTCCTTTTTTTAGTTTTGTCGAAATGTTTCGGTTTTCATTTAACTTTGGGTCTTCTGTAAAGTTATCTTTTAGCAGAATTCTCAGTTGAATTTTCTTTGAATTGTTTAACTTGGTAGAATTCCAATGGTCGATTTTCGTTTATTTTACTTTTATTTCTTGGGAAGCTTCTTGCCTGTTAAATACTTATCGGCTATTCAAGAAGCAAGTGACAGCTGGCTATCTTTTCCTGCCTTTACAGTTTGGTACCTGAATTCTTACTAAGAGTCCCCATAGTAGTTCTCGACAAATAGTCGGTGGTAGCATTTTGGTGCCGTATTATCTGAGATTACTTCTTCCTTTTCCACTCTGGCCAAATCAAGTGCTGCACGTGGTTAGTTTAATTTTTTCTAGAAATAAACTTTTATAAGAGAGTCAAATTTTATTACAGCAGAGCATTTAGAGGATTGGCAGGTGATGAACAGATTTGTATATCTGTTGTATACTACATGTATACACATGCAAAGACAGAACACAAGTGAAAACAGGCAAATACAATACAGGCATAAACAGGTGGGCTCTGTTGTTCAGGTACGAACGGTTTTATTAACTTCTGACTTCGGTTCTTCGACACGAGGAGATAGACACAATTCTTACTATGCTGACCATACTATCTGACCCCACCAATGCGTGGCACATCTTGCGATGTCCAAGACCTCAATCTGTAGAGATCCGAAAAACTTAAACGCTGCTACAACAGTTGAGAACTCAACTCTCTGCCCCAATGGCAGAAACTCAATTGTCTGCCTGCATGGTCCAATCTCAACCCTCAATTGACTCTTTTTCAAAATCCTCAAATTCTCGGGACCATCTCTTCCAGGCATGACGTTATCCACACTCCAGCCTCATTTCCTGTCTGGGGTTTATTATGACAATGGTGATTGCCATATCCTTTACGCGCGAGCGTAAAACTGTACCCAATGACTATGCACCTGTACTAAGAGCCGAATAATTCAAAGCCCTACCAAACTGAATAATAAAATATAATTAACGAAAAAATGATTAATATAAAAAATCATTCCTTAATTATATAACATATCATCATCAGTGAAGTAAAAATTAAAGACGAGTAGCAGATCATGCTGCCAAATTTGATTGTATTTTAATAGATTTGTTAATTTTTATTCTAAAAATGAATGATTTTTAAAAAGTATGGAGGACCCAGTGTGTTTTAAATCCCAGGAGGAATTCCATTAATTCCAGTGTAGTAAATTGATTTTTGATCAAGAACAGAAACTGTTTATATCAGATTTGGAAAACTCCCTGCAAGTTATCAGCTACAGGGATCACATTAATAAACAGTATGTAGTATTTTAACAATTCTTCTTTCCATCATATCAATAAATAACGTGTGTGGGGAAAGTCCTCATGTAGTTGGGGGCCGATGTACTCTGATGCAACATTGTAGTAAGCGAATTTGAACTCCATTTTCTCTATTACATTCACTTTCAGAAGAAAATTCTGGGGAAAGATATGAACCTCCTTATGTTCCCTGCTATTGGTTCAATAGTACTGCTCCTATTCTTCTATAAGGATAGATTTGGTATTAAAAAACCCACGAAGGTTGATATGCCTTTAAACAAAGAAAGAATGAATGTGTGTCATTATTATTCCTTTTTTATTTACATTAATAAAAATTTACCATAAATAATAAAATTGCTTACATTCATTTTAAATCAAATTGCAACCATTATCTATATTGTCTAAGGATAGAATGGGGGGGGGGGCAGTAAATATCAATTTTTTTTTTAGGGGAGACATTTGCGAAAAAAGGTTTGGAAACAAATTAATATTTCAAAATAAAAATATATTAAATGTTATTTCCCTTAGTATTTTTTTTTTACATAAAGCATTCTCGTAATTTATTTTTATTGGTATTTTCTTTCGGCTTAGAATGAATTGTAATGAAAAAAGCAAATAAAAATTTAAAGAAAATATTGATGAAAAAGAAAGATTTAACAGTGACAACTAAATTAAATAATGAATTATATATAACAATTAACAAAATTAGAATGAATAATAGCGGTTATCTCCCTTGTTTTCAATTCGTCTTTTGCCCGTTTATTTAGCTTCCTACTAAGCTATAATGTAACAGTTTTTATTTTCGTATTTTTAGGGGGGGATAAAATTTCTGTTATTTTTATTAAAAAATAATATCAATCCTAATTATAGTTAAATGTTGAAAGTTTTAACGATTTTATGTATATCCCTAAAGAGGTCGTAAAATTTTTTCGAAACAGTGTTTTCGGAACCTAGTTACTACCGGAAAAGTAAAAGCCGCCGTTATTTGAGATTGTAAATTATGTTTATGTCGCCTAAGAGGAGATTCGCAATGAAAGGGAATGTTAGAAAAGAGCTTCACCTTATGCAGTTGCAACAAACTTTAATGAAATGCAAATCACAGAATCTTTTGTCTCTTTTAGAAGAATGGAATTATTTATCATCTTCTCATATTAAGAATTTACAAGCGATGCCAAATGTTATGAAAGAGATTGCTGTAACAGAAATTATAAAATTATGTCAAGTAAGATTTTTAAATTTTTTATTTTCGATTCAATTCTGTTTTTATATTGTATTTATTTACTTATTAATTCTGTAATGTGTTCAGTAATTTTCGTTTCAATGTGTGTGTGTATATATTAGAGATTATATATATATATATATATATATATATATATATATATAATCTGTAAAAAGTAGTTATAACTTTAATTTGTCAAATAAAAGTTATTGTTTTCAAACCACCTGTTTAAAACTTCAGTGATTTTTTTTTTCTCGGAATATGTCGGTAAAATGGGAAGCTACTAACACTCGGTTATTTCAATATCGTGTGTGTATATGTAAAAGTTTCCAGCACCCTTTTGCAGGCACTCAATACTTAAAAAAGCAATACCAAAGTAAGTACCGGCAAAATTAATTTGTTTACCATTTTTTAAAAAATAATTATGAGACGATTACAATAATTTAGGCGCTTGTTTGGAATAGCATAGCCAAGAAAATTTCCATTATTTCTGCGGTAATGTACCCAAACAAAAAAAAAATATATAGAAATATAAAGTGGTTGGTCCAGAATAACACGCTAATAAAATGTCTGTTGTGATGTACAATAGATTATATTGTGTTATCACCCTGGTTGGCGGCTGATGAGGCTAGGGTATCGCACGTGCTTTCACACGTTGTATGATGAAAAAAATAAATAAATAAAATAAATAAATATTACATTTAACTTCCTGATGAGAGTAAGTTTCAGTAATTTTTTTCTGAATAATCATATCTCAAAATTATATATTTAACTCGTTACAATTCACGAAAAATTACTATCTTTCCCTCCCCCAACCATATATTGCCGATATATAATTTGTGTGATTTAAATGTAACTGTTTTATAAAATGGGGAAAAAAAAAAATGAATTAACCGAAACTTATTTTGGATATTGAATATATGTAATACATTTAGGGAAATGTTTGCTGTAATCTACAATGGCCAACTTTGAATTTTGTTTAATGTTTTACAAACCAATTTACGTATTGAGGTAGAATTCATTCCCAAGGTATTAATTTTAACCCTTACAATCCCACTGGGACACTGGTGTCGAATTTTAATTTTAACCCTTAAACTGTCATACGCAAAGCATAATTCTGCATATTCAAAACTTAAAAAAACATTTAATGGTGAAAGGGATAAAAAATAAAGATTGAATCAGTGTCCAATTATACACTATCTACTACAGGCATGAGCAACCTTTTTCGAGGATCAAGCCACGTGTGACATGGCTCATCATAAGGTAGGCTACTCTACTAAAAAACTTCTAGGTAATTTCTCATTGAAGGTACCTCAGCCATTTTCACCACAAAAGACCGTATACATAAACATCTGCTTTAGAAATAGGGAAAAGTTGTTTTTTTTTTCTTCTTTGGTTTAAAAGATCTTTTCAACAAAAAATGGAAATCCAAAGCAGGCCATTCAGAAAATTCTGTGGGCCACATATGACTGACTGATTTACTTCTTTGCTTGATCCTGTAATTTAAAGTTGATTTTTCACAATAAAATGAAATAAAAGAAATGGAGACACTTGTGCTATTATGGTTTTATTGTAATAGGAAATGGACATGGCAATCTGAGTTCAATTCCTGGAAAAGGTTGTTTGCACTTCACATTGTGCTTATACCCTTGGGAAAGATATGGATCCAACTATTCTACCTCCAGCTATAGGTAAATAGTAGGGCAGACTGTGCTCTTTAACCTGGATATGGTAACTGGTCTTAAAATTTGACTTTGTGTCACATCCTGCTCTTGTGAAGAGGTTAGGTAAATACATAAATAAAAAAATAAGTAAAGATTGAAAATAAATCTTTATTTTTTTTTTTATATATGCTTCTGTTGTTATTCATTATTTACATCTAGCTTGCATTACTTATCCTGTAGATTGGGCTTAAAATATGCTAACGGCAGGTTCTGCAAAAGTATATTTCAATCATACATCCTAGATGCATCAGGGAGGTCTTCAGTGATGCACTGTTTCATCGCCGATTTTGGGTTATATCTGCATTATATCGGCTCCGACAGTAACCCTGGCATGACTCTGGAAGAGCCAAGCCACCTCCTTGATCGCGACGTGCTACACTTGTGCCTCTACCAAAGCAAAAAAAAGACTAATAAGGCCGGACTTTGGCCGTTCTTATAGACATCTGTCCTTCAGTAAACAGCCAATGAAAACAGGGCATTCCACACTCCTCTATTATATATAATACCATCTTTACCTCATCTGGTTTCGACTGACGACTTCCAGATTCAGTACCGAGGTAAGATGTTATTTTTAATACTCGTCCACGTCCATGATTTACACTCCACAAGACTTACACAAATCTCCCGCCAAATCTATCCCATACTAATACTTCCAAACTAACATGAAATAAGCCCCTACTCAAAACACCTCCTCTCTCAAGGAGTGTCCTGGGTATGACACTAAACGGTATCTGATGGTGAGGCTCTAGTTCTGGAGATCTGAGGAATGTGAAGTACCTGTTGCCATTCTAGATAGAAAATCAATACTGTTATGGGTTGAAAATTTTATCTGGAACAGCATCATTCTAACATAACATGAAATGAGCAGAAAAAGGTCTCTGTGCAGTAATTACAGATTTGCTAGTCTTAAAAATTTTTTTAAAGCAAACAAACTATGTGCACTGGTCCATCTATGGGTAAATAATAGGGCTGCATTGCTTCTTTAGTCTTGACAAAGCAACCAGTCTAGGAGAAGGAAAATTTTGAATTAAAACCACCTGTATTCTGCTTAAAAATTGACCTTATGTCACAGCCTGCTCATGGTAGAGGAGTTTGGGGTAAATACCTATTGTTTAGTTTAGCAAAGGACTTTTTTCTGAACCCTTGCAAAGTTATCAATTGTTGGGAATATTCTTCTGTTATTTGACCAAAAATTCTTCTAAGCTGTAGCCATGTCAGTACTATTGTATGGTTGCACCACTTGGAGAAAAAGCTAGATAGGACCTACTCAAGGATACTGTGTGCTGTTTTGAAAAATCCTGAAATTAGCACCCTATAAAACAGCAATTGTACGGCCACATACCCTCGA
Source organism: Sepioteuthis lessoniana (assembly GCA_963585895.1). NCBI lineage: Eukaryota > Metazoa > Mollusca > Cephalopoda > Myopsida > Loliginidae > Sepioteuthis > Sepioteuthis lessoniana. The sequence goes on from OY757939.1 coordinate 23,046,675, forward strand.
TCTCATAAATTATCAAAGATGAGTAAAACGTGCTGGGTATGAAAGATTAACTCATAAGCAAGGTTATCCTGTGGAATTGTTCACATAGACACAGCAGTCTTGGCTGACCTGCAAAAACTTACATCCACCAACTCTGTGTGGATACTGGATGCCATGTAGAGATTTTATTTTACCAAGAGTGATAAATGATAGAAATAATTAGATATGAAAATTTATTTCGGTTTGATTTTTTTTTTTTTTTTTTTTTGAGGGAGTGAGTGGATAGAAATTTAATCAAATACAGAAAACATTTTAATTCGATGCTATATACATTGCATGTATATATTTATCTTAATTTTCTAATGAAGCAAAGTTTATTTAATTATATTGGTGACAAAAGAAAAAGTAAATAATTTTTTCCAAATAAAGTTAAAACCCTTTTCAAAGATGATCCTAACAATTCCTGAAAGTTGGACTAATTGCAGAGCCTTAGTGGTACAGACAGTGAATTATAAAATTTTTACTATTATCTGTTTTAAACAAGATGGTGCCATCTTCATATTAAATGATAAGCCTCTAAAATTAGACCATTTCACGTTCCTTGGTAGCAATATCTCATCTACTGATGATATATTCTGAAATGGTCTATAAAGTGATGTCAGCATAGGTATAGGAAAGGCATGGATTGCTATCCACAGGTTATTGACCATATAGAAATCTACTCTTTCTGATAAAATAAAATGGGAATTCTTTCAAGCTGTAGCTGTATTAGTATTATTGTATAGTTGCACCACCTGGACTTTAATGAAGTACTTGGAGAAAAATTTAGATGGAGATTACACAATGATGCTGCATGCTATTTTGAACAAATCCTGGAACAGCCCTGTCGGCTGGGGCTGTAGAATACACTGACTGCATCTCTACAGAGGGGTAAGGCTCCCCCCACCCGGTCCACTAGCTCGGAGTGGTAGCACCTGATTGGGTCTTATCTATGGGTCAAATAGAACTGTTTGACATTTAATCTGAGTGCAAACAAATGACTTATGGTCAATTGCTTGAAACAGAACTGTTTAATTAACTGTATGTAAACAAATGAGTGATGTTTAATTGAATTGTTTTTAATACATAGCAATGCTTGGAACCATTTAACTTTGTTGACTTATACTAGATTGAATTGTTAGAAATAGAACTTTTTCATCATTTAACTGTGTGTACCTACAGAATGTGTTTACAAATCATATATTTAATATATATGTAAAAACAGGATTTAGCATTAAATGACCAGCAATGGTTGGTATGCCATAAAACCAAACCCAACCCAACCCAATCCTGAAAACTGCATTGCAAAAAACTGCAGCTGTATGCTCAACTGCTTTCGATCTCTCAAACCATTTAAGTAAGACAAATAAGAAATGCTGGGCACTGCTGGAGAAACAAACTCTAAGTGAAATTCTCCTGTGGACTCTCACTCATGGATACACCAGTGATGGCCATCCAGCAAAAACTTATATTCATCAGCTCTGTGCAGACACTGTATACTGGCTAGAGTGATGATTGATAGGGATGGATGACAAGGAAGAGTCAAAGGAACCCATGCCATCAGCAAGACTTGATGGAGACGACTATATCACTTATATAATATGAGAATGAGTTAAAGTTTTGCAATATTTTGGTAATAAGAGGTACAATTTGGCAGCTTCAGATGCTTTTGTTCAGGTCATGAAGCTAAGCAACTATACTAGGCTGTGAGATACTGAGCTTGCCTGATATTCTCTGAGTGCTACGTGCCAGATTTACCTCTGCCTTAGAACACAGCCTTGGAGTCCATGTTTTAGGCTTACTTGACCTTGCCTAATCATTAAGGTTTTTGCAACCTGAGCAAAATTTCTTGAACTGTGATCAACTGTATCTTCACCTTTCACAAACAAATGTGTTCTGTAGTGTTAGGGTCTTGTTTGAACTTTTATTAGGCTACATTTTATGTTCATCTGTGTGGCTTTCAAATCCCACATGAAGTGTAGCAATGCATAATTTGTCAGCACACTAACATGATATTACCAACCACAGTGGGTACCTTTCATGACTTAAACCGATATGATATATGTGCTACAAACTAACATACCAAAATATTGCAAAACTTTTGACTCGTCCTAGTAGTATGTGAGTTAACATTGGACTCAATGTCTAATAAAGGAACTTTCAAATGAATGACATAAAACTTTGTTTGGAGAATGAAGCAGATAACAGTTGAAGTTTGGATGAATATTTACCTCTAAATCTTACAGTAATTCACCAAATGTCTTTTTGGCTCATTTACCATCATTTGCCCAGTCAGCTGGGGCTGTAGAATACACCAACGGCACCTCTGCAGAGGAGTAAGACACCCCCTCCCCCAACAAGTGTCCCGAATATGTCACTAAACAATCTGATGGGGAGTCTCCAGTAATGCTGGAGCTTTGAGGAATGTGGAGACCCCTTCATTGCCATCGCTCCCAGATCCACTCTGGCCTGGAGTGATAGCACCTGATAGGGTCCTATCCATGGGTCAAATAGAACTAAAATGCGTACTTATGCTAAACTGAATTACTTGATATAGAACTGTTTTGATATTTAAACTGTGTACTAATGCTAAATTGAACTGCTTGAAATAGAACTGTTTTCACATGTAAACAGCGTACTTATGCTCAACTGAATTTTTTGAAATAGAACTATTTTGACATTTAACTATGTGTGGACAAAAACTATGCTTATACTTAACTGAGTTGTTTGAATTAGAACTGTTTGACTAAACTGAACTGCTTGAAATAGAAATGTTTTTGACAATTAAACTGTGTACTTATGCTAAACTGAATTATTTGAAATAGAACTGTTCATTTGTATAAAAATGGGTTTGGCATTGAATAACCTACAAAGGTTGATATGCCATAAAACCCAAGTAAACAAACATCTACTATCACATAACTCTAGGAGTTGTGTGTCCTCATACCAACATAATACTACCAACCACAGTGGGTATCTACTATGCCTTGAACTACTTCAGTCACCAAAATATTGCGAAACTTTTGACTCACTCTAGTATATTAGCACTTTCATGTTAAAGCAATTTGCAATTCAATTTAAAACTTAATAGCATCGCATTTGTAATTGTGCTCACTCCAGTCCTTATAATTTCTCAAGGGAGATAACTATTAAATGTTAATTACTGGCAATTTTCCATTACTTGATTATTTATTTACAGTTAATTATGATATAAAATCTACTGTAAATAGTATAGGACTTCTGATGAGAAAACTTTCAAGTAAATGACATTAAACCTGAATTTATTAGGAGAATGATGCTGATGACTTTTTAAGTTTGGATGAATATTTACCTGTGAATCTTACAGTAATTCCCCAAATACCTTCTTTTTTTTAAGTTCATCTACTATGACGTAATTCAAGGAGGATTTGAGCTATGGGTAGCATTATCACTGACAACTACTATGTTAGTGATACTGATAGTCTGGTAGGTGAAAGAAAATATAACTCACCTCAAATATAGGACCTTCTGATGTCAATGACGACTGCTATGTTGATGATAGTGATGAACTGATTGTCTAGTAGGTGAGGGAAAACACAAAAATACATCTCACCTCAAATAAAGGACCTTTCTATGTTTATTCTCTATACTTTGTTCAGTTACCTTAGAAGTGTGTGTGTGTGTGTATATATATATATATATATATATATATATATATACACACACACACACATATACACACCTCTCTGCACAAGTAGAATGTAACACAAGGTCAATTTTTAAAGTTTAACAGGTTTGAATTCAGAGTTTTCCTTCTACCAGACTGGTTGCCATATCAAGGTGGAAAAGCCCAGTCTGCCTTACTGTTTACCCATAGCTGGAGGGAGAATAGTTGGATTCATACCTTTTCGAAGAGTATGGGTGCTATGTGAATTTTTAATTAAATACAAAACTAGGTGATTTAACATCACAAGATATCATCCTTTTTAGTCCTGATGATGGTTCATTAGAACTGAAACATTATAACGTTGACTCTCTTTTACATTAAATTCTTTTTTATGGATTACCTTGTTTTTCAATTTTCCTCCATATTGTCGGATTCACTTTCATTATTTACTTCCAATCTATAAATAGTACTGGACTTGACATTGTGTAGTGAGTGAAATGACCTACCTCAGAGTTTGACCCATGGGACTTAATGTCTGATGAAGAAATTTTCAAATGAATGACAGTAAACCTGAATTTATTGGGAGAATGAAGCTGATTACTATTCAAGTTTGGATGAATATTTACCTGTTAATCTTACAGTAATTCACCACATATCTTTTTTTGTTCGTCTACCATGACGTAACTCAAGGAGGATTTGAGCTATGTGTTAGCACACCAATATGCTAATACTAACCAAGGAAGGTTTACTTGTAACTACCCATGATTGTTGTGTGTCAGATACATCCTGTGTATTCATATTTATTTTCTAATGAAGAAAAATTTTTATTCAATGGAATTTCTATTTATTGTTTAGATTTATTGCTCAGTAGCACAGCACATAAGTAATCATAATTTTATTTTTAGCTTAAGCTACTGCATTTCTTTTGTTGCAGTATTTTTAGAATATATTTCTGTACAATACAGAATGGCATACTGACCCATTTTATTGCTTTAACCTGTTTTGTTTATGCATTGAAATTCATTAGAAGAAAAAGAAATATATTGATTTCAGAACAAATGCTTGTAAAGAAAGCTCACATGGTAAAATATTCAATGGGAACTGTTTTAATGTTTCATTTGTTTTTGTTTTTTCTTTAATTCAATTTAATTTAATTTTTTTTTTTTTTCTTAATGATTCTTGATTAAAGCAAATTCAAGGCTGAGATTCTTGTGATTATACTGTCTGGGTTATCTGGTGTGATTGCATAGGTAGATGAGAATAAATTTTCTATTAGATAGCTGCTCAAATGGCACTTCAACTTTAATAGCTTTTTTTTTTTTCTTTTAATTCAATTGTCCACCTGCCAATGAGTATAGATCCTGATAGTGTAGAATCCCTCATGTGTAGTTCAATAATGATAATCAGTGGGAATCCATGTTGCTTCAAGAATAGGTAATTGAACAGAATTCAGAGGAAAACATTAATGGATTTTTTAATCTTATTAAAATTATTATTCATAATTAAGTTTATAGGAAGTTCTTAAAGATGGAGATGTAAATTAATTACATAGATTTATTGTTTAGTTTGGACTATCAATCTGGACAAAAAAAAATGTTGGCATCTATTAGTCTCATAAAATCTTGAATCTGTGTTGAAATTTAGGTGCAGACCTGGATTAGCTTGTATGGGAGACTGGCTGTTGTCTATGCAGCATGTCACTTATGTTGGCCAAAGGGGGATACAGTCTGGCGCCTGTCATTGCTGGAGTTGCCAAAATGAGGGTGAAAATAATGTGGGATTATCGTTGGGACTCCAGCTCCTAGTTATCCTTTTAGTAAAGTTGGGCGGTTTGGCAATTTATGTTTCGATATCCGTTTGTTTTGTTTCCCTTGAAACGGTTTTCGGTTTTTCAGTTTTTAATTTAGGATTTTTATTTTCTAAGGAAGCCATTCATTTTCTTGTGTAATGATAGCATTTCCTGTTGATATCTGATTTCGTTTAAGATTGACAAATTTGCAATTTAGTCTGTTCAACTCGAAATTTCTCGTTTATTTCTGGTCCAATCTTAAAAATATAAAATATTTATATGACTGGAAAGAAAATAAAATAATCTTTTTAAATAAAATAAAATCAAACATTTAGGTGAAACTGGCAACTATTTTTTATTTTTACTCACCATTTTGTTGTTAACTTAATTTTACCACAAAAAGTATTTTTTGAAAATTGAAACAAATCGATTTCAGACATCATGTCGTATTTCCTTTTTTTTTTCCTTTATAAGAAAACATTTTATGGTATGAAAGATTTCTAAATGTCTTATCTGTCATATTTTTCTTTATTTTTTCATCTTCATTTCTTTTGTAAACAAATAGATTTCACATTTATTTCCTAAAACTAGTCGATTAAATGTTTATATATTTTTTTCAATCTTTTTCTCTAACAAAGGTATAAATGTTGATAAAATTTAAATTTAAATTTCATTAAAATCTGAAAGTCGTCTTCAACACTGTTTCCTTGGATATGGTCATCAGTAGTGATAGCACGAAATTGAATGGTTTCAGTTTTGTAAAAAAAAATTCAATGCGGTTTCATGGTGTGAACATGAAACCGAAAAAAGTCAGTTTTTTAGTTAAACATCCCATGTCTACCTTCTAGACTGGTTGTCTTCCAAGGCGAGAGAACTTAGTCTTCTCAATTATTTATGATGGGTGGATTTGTGTTCTTTCCCTAAGATATCACTGCCCAGACTCTGCTAATAGAAAACAATTGCCCAAACGACTTCACTCTTTGAGAACAGTTGTAGAATCAGAGATTGAAATAAGCAGGGCTGTAACAGAATCCTACTCGCCTACCCAGACCTTCCTCTACAGTTACTGTGCCAAGTCCTGCCTATCACAAATTGGCTTCATTCCTTACTAGCATGCTTTCACCAGATGAGAAACACTTTTCTAAATTTTCATTTGTGAAGTAAAGCTAAGAGAGTGCAAAATAGAACTTGAACTCACTTTGCCCATTCCATTTTCCGTGCCAATAACCATTATGCCATTTGCCAGGGCTCCAGACTAACTTTTTCATCACGTTTCCAGAAAACAATTATAATTATCCCAGAATCAAAAGGGATAGTTTGCTTTTTTTTATACTTAGTTATCATCTATAGTTGTTTGTAGCATAATAAGAACAGTGTTAAAACATTTAATAGATAATATTTATTTTGGTGTATTTAGTTTTAAAATAGTGGTTTCCATGTTCTTTCACAGATTTGAGAAAAAAAATTGCCCCAAAAGAATGTAAAAGTCCAAAAAGATTTTACCATTTAATAGTTGGTTAGACTTATTTTATTTCAAAAAGAAATTGATTGTCATGTGAGGTGTTCAGACAAATATTCTAGTATCCCTGGGACAGCAGGTCACTGTTAATTTTGAGCCTTGACTCCTGCACCTCTGCAGGTTTTTATTTATTTATGTTTATTTAAAAAAAAATTTTTTTTCATTTTCAGAGGTTAAATTGCACTGCAGAAGATGTAGCTTTGTTAGACTTGCTGTGTAAGTATTAACAGATTATAAAAACTCATTCTAATTTAAAAAAAAAAAAAAAAAAAAAAAAAAAAGTTCAGTAATCTTGAGCAAAATTTTTTTTTTTTCCAGAAGTTCTAGTTTCTTAATTTTTTTGAGAAATTTGTATTGGTATACAAAAGTTTCCAGCTCTTTTTTTTATGTACCCAAATTCATAACATTATTCACCCACCAAAATATTTTCTCTCTCTCTCTTTTTTTTTTATGGTTTAATGCCACCTTTCAACTAATATCAGACAGACTGATATAGATATGAGATCATATAAATTTATAGTATCATTATTCAGTCATCAAAGCATTTTCCTTGACTTTCTATGGCCTAATTCTACCTTTCGGCTAATATAGGTAGATATGAACTAACAGACATAGATATATTAAGGATGGAAGAGTTTGTGGTATAAATGGTTACTGTAGTAGGAAATGCACACAAATGACATGAGTTAAAATCCTGAATGAGGCTGTTTACATTTCATATAGGTTAATACTCTTGGGAAAGATATGAATCCTATTATTCTCCCTCCAGTTATGGGTAAATAGTAGGGCAGACTGGGCTCTCTAGCCTTGGTATGGCAACCAGTCTAGGAGAAGGAAAACTCCGAATTCAAACTTGTTAAACTCCACTTATAAATTGACCTTGTGTTGCATCTTGCTTGTTCAGACGGGTTGGGTAATTATACATCTATATTCAGAATAAGATAGATATGTCCCTGTATGTGAATACTTGGCATCAACCATCAAAATATTTTCCCTGGTTTTATTGAAGTGAAGTATTGAGCAAAACAGGTGAGAATCTGAAAGTGACAGGTCTGGAGAATGTGTGACAGGCAAAAGAACTTACTTAACTGATCATTTCCCATGCTATATTTGCAACATAAGGATGGATAGATGTGTGTTATCATGTAGCAAAAATCTCTCGCTCAGTAAAAGATCCTTCTTTCATTGTACTGTTCAAATGAGCCAGTTGCTCATTGTAGTTTTGCTCTGTAGCACTGTCTTGATCCCAGGAATTTGTAAAAAAAAAAAATCCTTTTGAATTTCATCAAACACTGAGAATGATAGCGTGTTAGCCTGAAATTTGATTTTCCCAACATTCTTTTATAGGATTGGTAAATTTTCTAAAGTCTACTTTTTTTTGTATTTAAAAGTGAAATAAAAAATGATCAAGATAATTAAAACAGATAAAAATGGCTCAAAACCTACACAAAATAGAGGTGCTAATGATGTAATGATTACTGTCATAGGAAATGGACATAGCGATACGAGTTCAAATTCTGGATAAGGTTGATTGCATTTCACATATCGCTAATACACTTGGGAAATGTATGAATCCAATCATTCCCCCTCCAGTTATGGGCAAATAGTAGGGCAGACTGGGCTCTTTAGCCTTGGTTAGGCAACCATTTTAGGAGAAGGAAAACTCGGAATTCAAACCTGTTAAACTCTGCTTAAAAACTGGTCTTGTGTCACATCCTGTTTTTGCTGAGGGGTTACATGAATACATTCACAAAATGACCCATACATGTCTTTCCAAAATACCTGTGGCTCTCAATGACAATTTTCATTTACATGAAGCAGAAAGGTTTCACTGGTTTGCATGTTTTTTTTTGTGTAAGCGGCCATTTGTAATATGATTTGCACACATGCACACCTTTTAATATTATTATCACTTATGCACATGCATTGGTTGTGTGTGTACATTAGGGCAGAAGTCTTGGAATAATGTCCATTGGGAATAAACTAGAATGAGATTGCTCTTGGTTGGAGCTCAAAGAGCAGACCTTTGTGAAAGAAAATGATGGAATGAACATTGTTGTCAAAGAAACCCAACTTCATTGTGAAGAAGGAAAATGAGTTCTCCCTGTCTTTGTTGGTTAGAAGACATGAGAAACAAGTTTTTTGGTATTGTTTGCTACACTATATGGGGAAGTCCCTATGGCGTTGTAGATAATGTACTGGACTGTGATATTATAATAAGTAAGTTTGAACTGTAATTGCACTCTTATGTTCACTTTCGAACTAATTATATTTACCAACCCCTCCGCTCGGGCAGGATATGACACAAGGTCAATGATTTTAAGCGGAGTTTAACAGGTTTTCATTCAGTTTTCCTTCTCCTAGACTAGTTGCCTCACCAAGGCTGAAGAACCTAGTCTTCCCTACTATTTACCCATAATACCTTTCTCAAGGGTATTAGTGCTATGTGAAATGCAACCAGTCTCGTCCAGGATTTGAACTTGTGTCGCCGTGTCCATTTCTTACGACGATAACCATTACACCACGGGCACCTCCCAAACTAATACCCTTGGGAAATGTATGAAACCTTTTATCTCCCCAGCTATTTGTTAAATAGCACCACAACTGTTCTTTTATAAGGATGGCTTTGGCATTAAATAACCCATGAAGGTTGATATACCATTAAACAAAAATTAAAAGAAACTGAGCTACACCATATAAGATGATCTTCTTTAAATTTAATTGTCGTTTCTATTGACACAAGTAATAACAGGAAAGTAATAAGGAAAATGGAAAAAGAGTTAATTAAATCACTTCCTCTAAGCCAGGAGTATCTAATATGTTGATTATGATTGACTGGTAGATTGCATGTCATTTATAAAAAAATTTCTAGATGTTAACCTATTATCTTTCCTCCATTTGGCATTTGACATACTTGGTGCTCAGTCTGCTGTTACTTAAATTTTTTTCATTCACCATGTAGAAAATGTGTAAGTCACTGCAAAACTACAATGAGCTAAGTGAACTAGTTAACCTGCCAATTTATATCTATTAAAGAAGGGATATAAAGAAATGAGTAGGGAAGCCATTGCATCAAAAATTGCCTCACTGTTTTATAATAGAAATTATCACTCGCGCAAATGCAAATGACCGCGCGTCTGTTTGGCCTGTCAGGTAATGGGATCAGGTAGGAAAAGGGAAGAAAAATGTAGTCTAGAATGTAAAGGCAAATTGAATAAAACTACTCACAAGCGGCATCGCGTCTGTTTCGATCATCAAGGAAAAGAATAAGAAGAAAAGAGGAATGAGAGTTTTTGTATTTTATTTATACTTGTCGTATTAATTTGCATATTAGAGGGAATGGAGATTATAAAAAGACCAAAATGAAAGAGAACAGTCAGTAGAGCTTTTGACAGCTGAGAGAGACCAGAGACTTTCTGGGATGAAACGAATTTGGTGCAGCAAACTGAGATAGAAAGACCCTTGTTTTTAAATCTCATGTTTCACTTGAATTAATCTGCAGTAGAGAATGCAATGTTGACATGACAGACTGACATTCATTTAAAGTTCAGGGTTGACGGACAGTTTGGAACTTACTCACTGAGGAAAAGTACCCAAAAATGAGGAAATGCTTCATTTCCTTGACAGCAATGTTTGGCTCTACTTATCTATGTGAGCCAGCCTTTTTCCGTATGAAGATTATTAAATCCAAGTTCTGTTCTACAATGATTGATGAATATTTGAAAGCCTGTTTGAGGCTGGCTACTTGCATTGACTGTCCAACCCTCACTGACTCCATTTAGTGCAAGTCTTCAAAGTAAGTTAGTGAGCATAAATGTATTCCATCGCATTATGTTATAAGACTTCATGCAGTGATACAAGGTATGTAAACATTTATGGTATATATAAAGTATACTCAGTACATATATATAATTAACTATATTAGCTGTAGCGAGAGAAGTCACGCAGAAAACACTTTTACAACGCAAATAACATGAGAGATACATTTAAAAATAGTTATGTAGATGACATCTTTCCTGAAAGAATGAAAACTTTCAAAACAATGTAACAGAAAACTTAAACTTTATCCTACAAACCTACTCCAAATCCACTTAACAACAAACAACTGCAGACAATTTACTATCAAAATCAAGGCAGATCCTTGGAAAAATAAAAAAAAAAAACAACAAATTTGAGCATCCCCCACAATTTACCTCTTGACATAGAATAATCCTAGATGAGTTGACATGTCATTAAATTAAATCAATCAAATAGACATAATTTTCATTTTAGAATCTTGTAATAAATCTATTCTTCATCACCATTGACAACCTTATTAAAAACATAGTTCAAAGGTGATTTTTGGAACTTATTATTTCAGCCAAATGAATTATTTTGATGTAAATGTTTACTAAATTTTCAAGCCAGGCAGGGAGTCCCTGTGGTGTAATGGCTAAAGACCTGGACTGCAGCCTAGAAGTGAGCGAGTTCAAACTTAAGTTGCACTGTTATGTTCACTTTCGGACAAATACCCTTGAGAAAGGTCTGAACCCCCTTATCCTTCCGACTATGGGTTAAATGTTGAGGGGGTGTCCTGGTGGTGTAATGGCTAAAATGCTGTTCTGTGGAATAATAGTAAGCAAGTTTGAACTCCAGCTGTGCTATTATGTTCACTTTCAGACAAATACCCTTGGGGAAAGGTATGAACCCCCTTATCCTCCCATTATATAGAAATAGAATTGTCTGATCATTTAACTGTGAGTAAACAAATGACTGATATTTAATTAAATTTTTAATGATACATAGTAATACTTGGAACTTATGTTTATAAATCAAATATAAATCTCAAATATGTATGTGTAAACCAGATTTGGCATTAGATGACCTACAATGGGTGATATGCCATCAGACCAAACCAAATATGTTTCATCAAATCTAAAGGGGGTTTCCTTGTGATGTAATGGTTAAAGCAATGGACTGCGGAATCATAGTAAGTGAGTTTGTACTCCAGTCGTGCTATTACATTCACTTTCAGACAAATACCTTTGAGAAAGGTATGAACCCCCTTATCCTCCCAGCTATGGGTTAAATAGTACCACTACTGTCTTTTGAAAATGACAGATTTGGCATTGAATAACCCAAGAAGGTTGAGATGCCATTAAACAACACCACCAAACCACAAAGGTTGATATGCCACTAAACAAAGAAATCAAACTTAAATTTTCAAGCAGAAATTATTATAACCTAAAGTTGTCTGTATCAAGTTTAAATTTTCTTAAATTTTTAATTGTGAAATTTAAATTTTCTTAAATTTTTAATTGTGAAATATTTTCCCATAATCATGAATATATTCCCTTATTGACTGGGTCATCCAGTGTTTTCCATATCACTGGTCACAATGCACTCTTACCTGTAGCAAGAGAAATCACACACATGGCAGCTCAAAGCGTGCACGCATATGTCTGGCGTGTAAAATGGGAGAGAGAAATAGGCGATTGGGAAGATCGAACTCACATCCTCCCAATCATGAATCTTGTTTGACATCAGCGCACATGTAAATTACCACATTGTGCGATTAACCCGGATGTGACATTTTGGCATGATTATATAAGTCCTGCCTGAATGCACTGGAGGCAGAAAACGTTTTGAGTCTTGACCATGCGCGACAAGAGAGGAGCTCGGGTGTAGGACTGCTGGAGAACATTGTTGAGGAAGAAAAAGGAATATTTTCAGCATAGAAATTCAGCTGCCCACCTTCTACTAAAGAAATTGATTCCATGTGTTCTTTTCTTTCTGTTGCCGAGGAGGCGTACCATTCACCCCGTCTTCTTTTATTGCCCTTCTCTATGTTGTCCCCAAATCATTTGACAATTTTGTCTTCCTATCATCATGGAGATCTTTTGATTAGTTGTTTCTGGCGTCTTGGATACTACTTGACAACTGCACAGGTTCGCTTAAAAAGATAAGTATGCAAAAAGAAAAAATTAACAATCCATTTTTAAAAGAAAAACAAAAAATAAACTCTGTATATTTATAAAATTCTTAGTATTTTGATGAAGACTCCAACTGTTCAGTTCAAAGATTTTTAAAATCTTACTATTCTTTATTTTAGGGTTTGTTTTATGAATTTTAACAAGGTTAAGTTTTGAACAAAAATTACATTTGTGCTGTTTTGAATAAATCTTGGAAGCAGCACCCTACAAGACATCAGCTGTATGGCTACTTATATCTCATCTCACAAACCATCCGAGACAAGACATGTTGGACACTGCTGGAAAAGTAAGGATGAAACAGTATTCTCCGATAGTTTGCTACACATGGACACATTGGTATTGGCAAAAGTTATTTTAATCTCAGCAAAAACATGTTTTGAGGCTATTCAAAAGGCAGCAAAACAGTGCTCCAAGCTTGAACAGAAATCTCTTATAAAATTATTGGTGACTGAGAAGTGGAAACCATGTGAAATTTACAGAAGAATAGGTGATGTGTATGGAGAAACTTGTTTTAGGCTAAACATGGGTTTGCCATTACAAGCCCAAGTTGAAAAAACAGTCCATTGAGTAGAAACCTACTGATTCTCCTATAAAGAAAATGTACCAGGCACAGCAGTCAATAAAGAAGGTCTTGCTGTGACAGACTTGTGAGACATGAAAGGACCCGACACTATTGATTTCCTCAAAAATGGTGCAACTGTAAACAGTTCTTACTATTGCCAAATCCGTAGGCAATAGTTCCCCTTATTTATTGAATGACCCTTGTATTAAATGGCATTGTTCCTCTGACAATATTATTTGCACTTCTGTTTGTCTTTAGATTAGATGATTTGTGTTGGAGAGTTTAGAATTTGGGAAGATCTGTTGACTGAAATCATTCTTTTAAAAAGGGCTTGAATAAAACCTCAAACTGAATTTGAGAAGACTATACAACTTGAAAAATAAATGATTTCTCTGTTTATTTTATGATGAAGATAATACTGAGCTAATTCAATCTTTAGGTATAGTATATAGCAAAAATCTCTTGCCCTGAAAAAAGATCTTTTCTTTTTCATTTTATCATTCAAGTCAGCCAGTTACTTATTGTAATTTTGTTCAGTAAAATTTTGACTAGGTCCTAGCAATTTGTGAAAAAGAATTCCTTTTGGATTTTAACAAAGAGTGAGAATAACAAGGTGTTAGCCAGGAATTTGATTTTCCCTTAATTTTTCATAGGATTGCTAAGTTAACTCAAGTCTGCATTTTTGTATTTAAAATTAAAGTAAAAATTTTAGATAATTTTATTTACTGACTCCAAGTATACTTGCTTTTCTATATCAATGAAAAATCTCCAGCTAGAATGTCTTCTATGTATTCACCCAACCCCTTCGCTGTGAGCAGGATGTGACACAAGGCCAAGTGGAGTACACTTTTTCCTTCTCACATATATATACACACACACACACCTCTGCACAAGCAGGATGTGACACTAGGTCAAATTTTTTTAAAGTAGGACTCAACAGGTTTAAATCAGAGTTTTCCTTCCATACCAATGTTAAAGAGCTCAGTCTGCCCTACTATTACCTATAACTAAAGGGAGAATAATTGAATTCATACCTTTTCCAAGGGTATTAGCACTACATGAAATACAAACAGTCTCATCCAAAATTTGAACTTGTGTCACTATGTCCATTTCTTACATCAGTAACCATTACACTATGAATGCCTCCTTCTCATATACTCATATGTCTAACAAAGGTTAAAGAACACAGTTTGTTCTACTAATTACCCATAGCTGGGAGGGGGATGTAGAAGAGATGGATTCATGCCATTCTTAAGGGCACCAGACCAGTATGAAGTGATATACAAACAGTTTTGTCCAGGATTTGAATTTGGTTGCTGACTCAGTTTTCAATGTCAATAATACTTACACTAAGAGGTCTGCTGTAATGAGAAACTTCAATTATATTATACATAATTTGAAGTACTATGCCGTTTCTCATGTTCTAAGATGTAAAAGATGCAGATTGCCCAGTTGGCTGGGACTATAGGACATGCTGACTGATCCTCTGTAGAGGTGTAAATCCCTCCCCAACGAGGCCAGCCCAGTCGACTGGGGTTGTAAAATATGCTGACTGCGTCTCTGCTGAGGGATAAGATCCCCCCCTCCCTCATGACGAGTGTCCTGGATATGACATTAGACTGCATCTGATGGTGAGGCTCCAGTCCTAGAGTTTTGGGGAATGTATACCCTTTCATTGACATTACCATCAGGTTCACTCTGACCTGTAGGGTAGTACCTGTTAGGGTCCTATCTATTGTTCAAATAGAACTATTTAATCACTCACTCTAATCAAAATCTTTTAATGGTGTGCAAACAAAATGGTTAATATTAGAAATAATTATAAGTGTTAAACAGCAATACTTGAAAACATTTAACTGTGTGCAAAGAAATGAGCTCTGTTCATTTACAAATCATATATATATATATATTAGGTTGACAAGAAAATTCTTGCAGTTTTTAACTTTTAAATTCAGATGAACATATCTCGGCTCAAAACAAAAATTTATTGATCGAAATAAGCACCATCAGAATCAACGCACTTTTGCCAACGCAAAACAAGTGTATTTATGCCAGTAATGTAAAAATCTTACGTTCTGGTGGCGATGAAGGCATTTTTGATATCGCTTAGGTTTTTGAAGCATTTCTCACGCAGAAAGTTGTCAAGATGCTTGAAAAAGTGATAGTCGGTAGATGAGAGGTCTGGAGAGTATGGCGGATGAGGTAGAGTTTCGTAGTCCAATTTGTTCAACTTCTGCAGGGTCGGTTTAGTAATGTGCGGTCGAGCATTGTCGTGGAGAAGGATTGAGCCTTTTCTCTTGACTAATGCTAGGTGTTGTTGTCGAAGTTTCTGATGCATTTCATCCATTTGTTGACAGTACTTCTCCACGGTAATGGATGAGACCAGTCGCAGACCACCAAACAGTCATTATGACCTTCTTTTGGTGCAACTCTGGCTTTGGGAAGTGTCATGGAGCTTCGTCGGTGTCTAACCACTGAGCTGAGTGTCGCCGGTTGTTGTAAAGAACCCACTTTTCATCACAAGTTACCACCCCTGTTGAGAAACGGATCGTTCTTGTTGTGTAAAAGAAGGGAAGATGACACTTCATAACTGTGTTTCTTTTGGTTGTCGTTCAATTCGTGAGGCACCCATTTATCAAATTTTTTTTGTCTTTCCAATCTCTCTCAAGTGGTTGGAAATCATCATATACGTTACGTCTAATTCAGAAGCAAGTTCTTGAACAGTTGTGCGTGGATTGGCTTCAACTAAGGCTCTTAATTGATCGTTGTCAACATCCGATGGCTGACCACTATGCTCATCTTCAAGACTCTCGTCGCCGCCACAAAATTTCTTAAACCACCATTCTGCTGTGCGTTCAGTAGTGGTTCCTGGGCCAAACGCTTCGTTGATATCACGAGCTGTTTCAGCAGCTTTTCGGCCTAGCTTGAATTGAAATAAGAAAATTGTGCAAATTGTTTTTTGTTTTTTTTTCCATCTTGTATCCAACATTCTAAAAAGAAGACATAATTGTTTTAAAACTATTGTAATTTAAACGATTAGAAAAACGCTCTTTAAAATGATATATAAAGTAAAGGTATTATAACAAAAACTTATTTGAAAATACATCATTTGAAATCAAAATTAAAAATTCCGCAAGAACTTTCTTTTCAACCTTATATATATATATATATATATATATATATAGGATTTGACATTAAGGGTTGATATGCCATAAAACACAACCAAACCAATCAACACAATCCCCAATGATGTTGACACATTGTTATGACTGTTAACTACATAAATGTAAATTATTCTTTAACTTCTAGGTATAAAATAACCCCAGACAAGTTGTCATGCCATTAAAATCCCTCAACCAAACAACCTAAAGGATGCAGAATATGGTTTTCAATCTGCACATCTGGTTATTGGGGTGTTTTTGACACCCTTGCACCCAGTGGGTAAGAAGTGAGGGTTCTCAATAACAGCAAATGACAAGACCAGCAGAATATACAAAATATTGCACCAACTAGAATACCTATAATCTTTACCCATTTTCATTGTTTGTTTTTGTTTTGCTTTTTTATTTATCTATTTTTATTTCATTCATTTATAGATCATCAAATGTATGGCACTGGGGAGTGGCATGTTTACAAAATGTCTGGAACAATTGGTAAGTAATAAAAAAATTTTCATGTATGTATGTTCGTTTATTTAAGGAACTCAAGTATTTAACCTCTTTTGAACTCTTAGAACTTTTGGATTTTAGATACCCTGTACCTGAGCTCACAAAGTTCACAAATAAATATTGAGCACAAAATACATCCAAATTTTGCTTCAAGTTCAGACATCTTTGTTTTAAGCAGGTCCATCATTTTATTTGAGAAAGACTGTGAATAATTGCTATACTAAGCTTTTTATTATTTATAATTGACATGATCTAGAACTTGAAATATTGGTATGTTTTGGTTTAAAAGAAAATTAACTTTTTATTAAAAAATTGTTTGGAATTTGTGAGCAATACTATGATAGAGTAAAAATGAGTTTAAGAAAACCTCTATTATTCTTATATTATGTACTCTTAATTTATAAAGCTAAAAAGATATGCTCCAAAATGGAATGGGTGTAAAAGGAATTGATCTAATCAAGGGCTAATATATAAATCTTCTAGAATGTTTAATATATTCATTGATTATAAGCTTGTCTCTTAAACCAAGTCGCCAGTATATTAAATTTTCACTAGGTGTCCAACAAATGTGGCCTTGTGCCAAACTAAACTTAATATTTAACTGTAAATGTACTGAATTAAGAATTTTCAAAAGTGATAAATAACTTTATTAGATGGGATTAAACCTGTGTTTTGTGTCTTAACTCTTACAGATCAAAATTTGGCCTACAGCCTTTTAAATTGGATTAAAGTGGAGTAACTATTCATGCCAGTTTCATATAGAATGTATAGAGGAACTCTTAGTTTTAAAACCTTAAATGTCCAATTTAATAAGATTTGTTACTGTTTACAGAATGGTGTCTAGGCAAGTTCTTGGCATCTGAACTTCAGCCTATGAAGGACATTTGATTTTCTTTGGGCGTCCCATATTTCTGGTCTTGTGCCACAATTAACCTCAGCTTAGTAAATATCTACATTGAATACCTGAGATTTAAAGGGTTGAAAAGTCCCAGGAGTGAGGAACCTTTTAATGTTTAATTGAAATTTATTAACATTCAATGAATTTTGACTATATTTATGCCAAAAATCTTAAGTTTAAATTTTTAGTTCATAGCTTAATCCTAATTCAATTAATATATACAACTCCAGCAAATAGGTAACATCCCTAAAGTGAATCTGATGGTGAGGCTCCAGTTCTGAGAAGTACCCCTTCATTGCCATTACTCCCTAGTTGGGCTGTAGAATACACCAACTGCACCTGGATATGACACTAAACAATCTGATGGTGAGGTTCCAGTGATGCTGGGGCTTTGGGGAATGTGGAGTACCCCTTCATTGGCATTGCTCCCAGGTCCACTTTTGCTCTGAATGGTAGCACCTGATAGGGCCCTATCTATAGGTTAAATAGAACTAACTGCATACTTATGCTAAACTGAATTGTTTGAATTAGAACTGTTTGACCAAACTGAATAGCTTGAAATAGAAATGTTTTTGACAAATAAATTGTGTACTTACATTTAAACTGTATGCTTATGCTAAACTGAATTGTCTGAAATGGAACTGTTTTTGACATTAAAACTCTACTTGCACTAAACTGAATTGTTATATATAGAACTGTTTCGATATTTAACTGTGTGTAAACAAAACCTGTACTTACACTAAACTGAATTAGCTGAATTAGAACTGTTTGAATAAACTGAATAGCTTGAAATAGAAATGTTTTTGACAATTAAACTGTGTACTAATGCTAAACTGAATTGTTTGAAATGGAACTGATTATTTGTTTAATGATGGATTTGGCATTAAATAACCTACAAAGGTTGATATGCCATAAAATCCAACCAACTCCCAAGTCTACTCTGTTCTTGAGTGGTAGTACTTATTAAGGTCCCATCTAGGGGTCAAATTATTTGTATTCAGTAGGAATATTTAATGCCATATAACTGTAAATTATTTTCATTAAGAATAGTTACTTGAAACTATACTTTTTTTGATCAATGATTATTACTTACTTGTAACCATATAACTTTGTAAGAAAAAAAATTACTATTGTTAAATAGAAATCATCAAGTCATGCTGTTAGCACGGATTCCCTATCAGTTATTGCTCTTGGTAGGTCCTATAGATGGCATCGATTGTCCACATAGAGCTGATTGATGTCAGTGTTTGGTGGTTGGCCAATATTGGTATGTCCATGTGTAGTAGTTCATAGAACAACATCACTTATGAGTTCATCCCTGTTTCTCCAGAAATAATTAATTGAAACCATGTAATTGTTAGTATTAGAAATACTTGACACCATATAACAATGTGCAAATAAATTTGTCTTACATAGGAATACCCGATATCATATAACTGTGCAAAAACCTATTAAGAAACTAATACATGAAAGAGTAGATATAAAAGTTCAATGAACACAATTCTCTAATCTCTAGGCTCTAAATTATCCTTGACAGGTTGACATGCCATTAAAATCACTCATGAAAAACTCCAACCTTTTAATGACTTTCTTTCTGTTGCTTTTTGCAAGAAAGCATTAAGATATCAGGTTCTTACTTGTGAAGGTGTATTAATTAGTATTTTAACAAGGATTGTTCAAAAATTTCTAAGCCTCGCTGAGAAGGAGTTGGGGGAAAAGACAGTTTTTCATTATTTTTCAATATAATCCACCTTGACATCAATATATTTGGTCCAACAATGCTTGAGCATTACAATCTCATCATGGAAGAAGATGGCATCTTGAACTTCCAAAAACACCTCTTCAGCACATATAACCTCATTATTGTTTCCAAAATAGCAACAATTCAAGTCTGGATTTAAGTTTAACCTTAATCCAAAACCATACGGTGAATGGCATCAACTTGTTCATCAGTGGTTGAGGTTTTCAGACAACCTGATTGAAAGTCATCTTCTGTGCTGTTCCTGCTCTGCTTGAATTCTGTTGCTCACTATTTCAAAGTTGCATAGTAAAGGGAGTCCTCAACAAGTATCCGTACCATGTCCTCATTGATTTTTTTGGGTATCATGCCTTTTTTTTTTTTTACACAGATACTTTATGACTGCTCGGACCTCTGTTTTGTCCATTTTTAGATTTACCATATACCTCTTACCTTTGTATGGGCCTTACCTGCATAGAAATTAAGACATAAATCTAAATTAGTTTTTCTAGTTCTATAAGAAAGGAGAATGTGTTATCACAATAAAAATGTTACACTATGGCTCTTCTATCTAGGTGAGACTTAGAACTTTTTAAATGACTCTTTTATATAGTTTAGGTGTGTGTTTGTGTGATATATATATATATATATATATATATATATATATATATATATATATATATCTTCTGTGTTCATATATTGAAAGTTTAAGATTTGTTGCATTTTATCATTTTGTAAACTGAAATGAAAATAATGTATTTTTAATTCTATTTTTGCAGTTCATTAATATTTGTATTGTCTTTATTAAAGGTACAGTCAGATTACTTAGTGCAGACACATTGCAAGAATTGCTAAAACAAGCACTCAAACCATATAAAGCTGTAAGTAAATTTTTTATTACAATAATTGAAATTACGCTTTAAAAAAATTAGTTTTCAAATTTGAATACTGGCTTTATAGTTCATTTCCAGGTTTTATTGTTTAGCAGATGCTAATTATATAAAGTTTTGTATAGATTGAATTGGTTAGAAAGTTTTTATCATTAGAGAGGGTATTAGGAGTGTTTAGATTTAACAACATTCAAAATGATCAATTTTGATTGTACTATGACAGCTATCGTATCAGTGTGCATTTTTATTGGGTTAGGCAAAATGTTTGTTCTGATTTTGTCATTAGATGGCATTAAGAGTGTTTAGATTTAGCTACATAAAAATACTTGATTCTAGTGTTACTGCTGTGATATCAGTGTGTGTGTGTGTGTATATATATATATATATATATATATATATATATATATATATATATCTTTTTTTCTTCTTTTTTTAAAATTTTATTTATTTATTTATTTATTTATTTATTTTTTTTTTTCAATATTGATTTTATTTTAATACTGAAGATGAAAGAAGGGTGGAGAGGCAATATTTTTGGCAAATTATTTTACTTTACTTAAAAGTATGTTATGCAAATGTGTAATGGTTTGTGCAGTTTATAAAGCAGGTACTGCGAATAATAAAACATGTCAAAAGTGGTTTGAAAAGTTACATGATAGCGATTTCTCACTGAGGATATCTAAATCAAGTATAAAAAATAATTTGTACATGGTGCGGCAAAAATATCTCACACATTTTAAACTGTTACCTGTGTGGTACAAGTGAACTTAGGAAAGTGGTAATGGTGGCTCCATCTAGCAAATTTTTTACCATTTTTCTTTCTGATTTCAATTACAATCATGACTTGAATCAGTGCACACTATGTGTTTGCTATTGAAATGTTTTTTTAACACTTATCTCACAGTCTAGACATTTTTTGGAGTTTGAGGTCTTCCAGGTTTACTTTAATCAATGAATTTGTGGTTCTGAAATTTTCAACCCATAGCAGTATCTGTTTTCTATCTAAAACAGCATCACTCTGACATAACATGGAATGAGCATGAAAAGTTCTCTGTGTAGCAATTACAAATACACAAATCTTAAAAAAATGTTTCAACAGCAAATGCATAATGTGCACTGGTCTAAGCCATTACTGATCATATCTGAAATGAAAATGTTAAGACATTAGCTAAATGGAGCTTGCCTAAACTCACTTGCACCACACAAATTACAGTTTAAAATGTAGGAGGTATTTCTGCCACACCATGTACAAATTATTTTTAACACTTGATTTGGATATTCTCTGTTAGCTATTTTCATGTGTAGCTTCTAAATAAATTAAAACTTACAGGATCATATTTCCATGCATGATTTATTGAAATGTAATGTAAAAAACACATGCAACATAAGTTACTGTCATAGAAATGGAGTTAAGGAACTGGGTTCAAATCCTTGACAAGGTTGTTTGTGTTTGCCTTCATACTAATACCCTTGGGGAAAAGTATGAATCTTCTTCTCTTCCCTGCTATGGATGAATAGTTGGACAGTCTGGGCTCTCTAACCTTGGTAAGATAACCTGTCTAGAATGAAAAATTCTGAATTCAAAACCTTTGGAGTGTTGTTCAGAAGAATCTGTGGTACACTGGTGCATCATTCTTCTGTTATCAGCTCATCCAAAACATGTGGCTGATCCTACGCAAGTCTTCACTGTTATAAAGAAATCACCTATGTAAGCAGTTGACATCTTTGAACTATTGTGCATTCATCCACTGTGTATGATATAAGAGCCTTAAATGCTATGAAAAGTGGATACTTTACAACAATATGGAATGCAAGAGGTTATTGGACAGGTGAAATGAACATGTATTAACTGTAATCTGCCGGTCTTCATTGAAAGAATGGGATGCTGTGTATATGGTAAAATTGGAAGATTCCTCTACTGTGAGCTTTTTTTGGGGAAAACCAAATGCTCGATCTGGACAAATACTGTTCCCAGTATGATCAATTGACAACAGCAATCAACAAAAAGCATCCTGAGTTACCAGAAAGAATAGGTGTAATTAGGACTCTTGACTAACTTTATCCCCTGAAAAACAATTTTATGTATGTGACACAAAGTCAATTTTTAAGCAAAGTAAAACTGATTTGAATTCATAGTTTTCCATCTAGTTTGGTTTCCTAAACAAAATTAAAGAACCCAGTCTTCCTTACTATTTACATATACATGGGTTGAGGACAGATGGATTCATGCCTTTCCCAAGGGCATTAACATGAAGTGAAATGCAAACAGCCTCATCCTGGATTTGTACTTTGTTTGCTGATACCATTTCTAACAAGGATAGCTGTTATACTAAGTGCACTGAAAAACAATTCTGTTTCAAAATCAAAATGTTTTTTTTTTTTCTTTTTTTTCTTTTTTATTTTGCTGTTATTCATAGTTGTTACTAGCATAATAAAAAACACCATTAAATCATTTAGGTCTGGTTGGGTTTTATGGCATATCAACCATTGTAGGTTATTTAATGTCAAATCCTCTTTATACATATATATTAGATATATAGGATTTGGTTGGGTTGGGTTTTATGGGCATATCAACCATTGTTGGTTATTTAATGCTAAATCCTCTTTATACATATATATTAAATATATATGATTTGGTTTGGTTCAGTTTTATGGCATATCAACCATTGTTGGTTATTTAATGCCAAATCCTGTTTTTACCAATATCAAATGATTTGAAAACTCATTTTGTAGATACATTTTTAAACAAGCCTGAGCTCATTCTTTTGTACACAGTTAAAGGGTTTTGAGTATTTCTATCTAACATGAATATTTCTATTTACTATTTATCATTTGTTTGCACACAGTCAAATGGTTCCAAGTATTGATATGTATTATTATAATTCAATTAAACAGTCATTTGTTTACACACAGTTAAATGATCAGTTCTATTCCTAACAATTCAATTCAGCATAAGGCATTTGTTTGCACTCAGTTTAAATATCAAATGTTTCTATTTGACCCATAGATAGGACCCTATCAGGTGCCACCACTTCGGGTCGGAGTGGAGCTGGGAGCAATGGTAATGAAGAAGTACTTCATATTCTCCAGATCTCCACTGACTGGAGCCTTGTGATCAGATGGTTTAATGTGATATCCAGAACACTAAAACATTTAGGAAATAAATGATATTTATTTTGGTTTGTTTAGTCTTGAATTTGTGATCTCCATATATTGTTATTTTGTTTAAGAAACAATGAAACATCAATTAAACAATGAAGGTTTTTATTCTAAAAAAGACAATTTTTACCTTGTGTGAAATAAATACAAATTTTTAAGTCATTGAAGAAAATCTAAAACACTAATTTTTTTAATTGATGATACAAAAATGAAATAAAACCTGATTATTATGGTTTTTATTCTAGTTCATGTTAAAGCTTAACAACAATCCAAACCAAAATTAAAATACAAAAATTGATGTGGAGAGACCTCATCATTTTTTAATCATTCCTTAATCTGTTGTAAAAAAAACTTTCACAGATTTAAATGAATTTAA
This sequence comes from Sepioteuthis lessoniana, assembly GCA_963585895.1. Taxonomy (NCBI): domain Eukaryota; kingdom Metazoa; phylum Mollusca; class Cephalopoda; order Myopsida; family Loliginidae; genus Sepioteuthis; species Sepioteuthis lessoniana. The sequence continues at coordinate 23,070,910 of OY757939.1, forward strand.
AAAACAACAACCCAAAAGGATATAAAAGTCCACGAATTTTTTTTCATTTTTTAATAGTCGGTTTTTATTTTAAAAAAGTGACTCACAGGATGTCTGGCAAGAGTGCACAGCATCTCCAACAAATATTCTAGTGTCCCCTGGATAACGGGGCATTGATAATCTTGAGCCCTGGATGTAATATTCCATCGGGATAAAGCTAAATTCACTCTTCTTGGTAATTAAATAGAAATTGTTAAAGCTTAACTGGGAAGTTTTCACTCTTCAGCCATATTTAAAATGTTTAGTAGTCTATTCTTTACAAAATTCTTTTTTTTTTTTTTTTTTTTTTTTTTTTTTTTTTTTTTAAATTTCAATTTCTTAAAAATTGCAAGAGGCTCCTAGAACTGTTCTTTGTTGAGAAAGTTAAAGGCTCTGGTAGGATATGATTAAAAAAGTGTCTGAAAGCTGGCAAACAAGTGGAATAAAATATTTGCCTATGGTCAAGTGAAGTATAGCTGATTTGAATTCAGTTTTCCTTCTTCTAGACTGGTTGCCATATCAAGGTTAAAGAGCCCTAACCCTAACCCTACCTTTCTATTTATCCATAGTATCTTTAACAACATCCAGTGGTGAGACTCCAGTTATGGAGCTCTGGGCAGTGTGGAGTTCCCTTTCATTGCCATTATTCCCAAGTCCACTCTGACCCATAGTAGTTGTACCTGTTAGGGTCCCATGTATGGGTCAAATATATCTGTTTGAAAATTATTTGTATTAGATAGGAATATTTGATACCATATATACCAATACTTAATGCAAATTATTTGTATCAAGCATAGTTATTTTAAGCTATAAGTGTTTACTCAGGATCATTATTGTTACTTGAAACCATATAACTGCACACAAACAAATCATTATTAAATAGAAATAGTTTGTTTAGACTATATATTTATGTATAAATTAAGAATACTTGAAACCATAGGTGATAGATAGGTATACTTAATATCATTTAAGAAAAAGAACTATGCAAAAAATGTAAATGTGAACCTGTAATGAATGCAATTCCCTAAACTCTAGGCATAAAATAATCCTAGACAGGTTGACATGCTATTAAAATTAATCATTTTTCTCGTACAAATGACTATAGAAAAAAGTTTTATAAAAATGTAATAGAACATTCAAAATGTAGTTATGATTATAATCAGACATTTAGAAATGAATAAAATTTTGGCATTTTACAACCCATAAGGAATTGATATGCCTTTAAACAAATAAACCAAAGCATATTTACCCATCATTGAGAGGAGATGGAGTTATGCCTTTCCCTGAGAATGAAATGGGTAAATATATTGTTAAAAATAATAGAAATAATAAACTTATTTTTACTGTAACATCATAATGAAATAGTACCCTTGTGCGAATAGATAGGTTACTTTAAAAAAAAAAAGAAGTAGAAGAGAAGACAAGTTGACAAATTAAAACATCTCGTCTATGCTAAGGTATAAAAAAAATGTTTGATTTTGTACTCTGGACTAAAAACAGCAGTTAACAGGGACTTGCCAAAGTCACCAAACTCAATTCGCCATTAAGGTGATGGCAGTGGAAAGAGGTGCTGAGTGGATACTTTTGCTGCTTGCACAAGGATGAAGTCGGGGTTAGGTGTTCTATGAACCCCAATCAAAGACAATGGGTTTCTTGATTTGCTCTCTCTTTTGGTGGCAGACAAGTGTTTGTAACATGAGGAATGGAAAGAGTGGTCCAACTAGACTGAGGAAGCTACTCTGCATGTTATGTCCATTATCCATTTTCACCTACTTCTGTGACCTTAAAAACTGAAAGTGTCCTGGGGGTGACACTAAACTGTATTACTCGTTGATTACCATTACTCCCAGGCCCACTCTGACTCGGAGTGTGGGGGGGTGTCCTTGTTGTGTAATGGTTAAAGCGCTGGACTGTGGAATTGTAGTAAGCGAACTCGAACTCCAGTCACGCTATTACATTCACTTTCGGACAAATACCTTTGGAAAAGGTATGAACCCCCTTATCCTTCCAGCTATGGGTTAAACAGTACCACTACTGTTCTTCTAGAAGGATGGATTTGGCATTAAATAACCCAAGAAGGTTGATATGCCATTAAACAAAAAAAACAATCAAACTGACGCATAGTCGTAGTACATGTTACGGTTCCATTTATAGGTCAAATAGATCTGTTTAAAAATTATGCATATTTGATAGGACTGTGTGCCAAAAAAAACTCTAAAGAAACAATTACACAAAAAAATTTGAATGTGAACATGCAATGAACACAATTCCTTAACTTCTTGGCATAAAATAACCCTAGACAAGTCAACATGCCATTAAAATCAATTAATCAGAAACAGAATATAGAGAATAACGCTAACACTCAAGGTAATTTGTGTTTTTGTTTCTCCTCCTCCATCCAATATGAAGCCATCACCAATATAGCACTCGTTTGTGACTATGCTACATTACTTGGAGAAACCTTTTGGACAACCTAATAGAATTAGTTGTAAATTAATTATAGCTGACATAGACTATTCTCTTAGACATCTTGAAAGTATGTAATTTACCTAACCCCTCCACCATAGACAAGATGTGACGATTTTTAAGCAGAGTAAAGCTGGCTTTAATTCAATTTTCTCTCTCCAAGACTGATTGCCTAACCAGGGCTAAGAAACTCGGTCTGCCCTATTATTTACCTATAGCTGGGATGAGAACAGATGAATTCATACCTTTCCCAGGGGCATTCATGCAAAGTGAAATGTAAACAGCCTTGTTCAGGTTTTTGAACTCTGATTGCTTATTCTGTTTCTTATGAGGATAACCATCATCATATTTACCCAACCCCTCCGCTCGGGCAGGATATGACTCAAGGTCAATTTTTAAGCGGAGTTTAACAGGTTTCAATTCAGAGTTTTCCTTCTCCTTGACTAGTTGCCTCACCAAGGCTGAAGAACCCAGTCTATCCTACTATTCACCCATAGCTGGAGGGAGAATAATTGGATTCATACCTTTCCCAAGGGTATTAGTGCTATGTGAAATGCAATTAGTCTGGTCCAGGATTTGAACTCGTGTCGCCGTGTCCATTTCCTATGATGATAACAATTACACCACGGGCACCTCCATTATGCTAAATGCAGCATCTTAAGGGTATGCTGTTCAATTAAACCTGTCTAAAGGGGGAAGTCTCTGTAGTGTAGTGGCTAATCTACTGAACTGCAACATCATAGTAAATGAATTCAAGCTTTAGTCATGCTATTCACTCTCAGACTAATACATTTGGAAAAGGTATGAACCCTATTATTCTACCCAACTATGTGTTTAATTAGTACTTCTACTGTTCTTTTACAAGGATGGATTTGGCATTAAATAACCCATAAAGGTTGATATGCCATTAAACAAAGAACTGAAACCTAAACCCATCTGTGGTAAAGAAGAATCTGCAACATTGATTTGTTAGGACATGCATGTTTTGCTTGCTGTGAAATACAGAAGTCTATTTATTTAAATTTGAATTAGTATCATACAGTCTGACAGCTCTGTTCATGAAAAAGAATAATAGCTGTGATAAATAGAATGAATGAATTTTATGGATTTTTATTGAAGAGATTTGTATTGTGAAAATGGTGGTTCATCTTAAACCTCTTGAATTTAACTGAATTCAAGAGGATTGTATAGATATCTAATTCAAACCTTTAGAAATTTGACTGAATTGATAGTCATTTCTTTTGTTAAAAAATCTATGTAGGTGTTGGTGTTTTTCAAACTTGAATTTTCAGTTAAAAGAATTTGGAAATGTTTCAGTACTAAGCTCATTTTCAACTTGTTACACTGATATCTAGGATTTTATAGACAACATTTCTGTTAAAAATAGAACTAATTGAAATGATCGTTTTGTCATATCAATTGAGCAGAAGTTGAAAGAAACTCACCTAAACTCTTACTTATCCCGTCTAATCTCACCCTGTTGATGAGGCCTAGGATATGCTGAATGTATTCAGTGTAGAGAGAGGTAAGAACTCTTCTCTCCCCACAAGAAAAAAAAAAGCAAATAAAAGGTGTTCTGGGTGGGACATTAAACTGCATTTGGTGGTGAATCTCCTGTTTTGCAACTTTGGAGTGTCTGAAGTTACCTCCTTCATTGCCATTACTCCCATGTCCACTCTGACTCAGAATGGTAGTACCTGCTAGGGTCTCATTTATGAGTCGAACAGATCTATTTAAAATCATGGATACATTTTTTATATATAATAGAAGACTATAATTGTTAAACTGACTTTGGCATGAAATAATCCAGTAAAGTTTGATAGTCCTGTCAGCTTTGGCTGTAGAATATGCCAACTGCATCTTTGCAGAGGGGTAAGACACCCCCAGTGAGTGTCCTGATATGACGCCAAACCATCTGATAGTGAGGCTCTAGTCCTGAAGCTCTGGGAATGTGGAGTATCCCTTCATTGCCATTGCTTCCAGGTCCACTTTGACTTGGATTGGTTGTACCAATTAGGGTCTCATCCATGGATCTAATAGAACTGATTAACTATTTAACTGTGTGTAAACAAATGACTGATATTGAATTGTTGATGTTATAACACAATACTTCAAACCATTTAACTATGTGCTAACAAATGATTAATACTAAATAGAATTATTAGTGTTAGATAGTAATACTTGAAACCATTTAACTGTGTGCAAACAAATGAGCTTGGGCTTGTTTAAAATATTACCTATAAACTATTCGTTCACAAATCATATTTAATATATAAATATGTATAAACAAGATTTAGCATGAAATAACCTACTAGGATTGATAGGCCCCAAAAAACAACCAGGTTGACAATGTAGAGCTTTTGCTTTCATCAGAAAATGCTTTTTTGGTGCAAGTCTTATGAAAGATCTATTTAAGATTGTCAACATAGATGAGATTCTGTCCTTCTTGAGAGAAATAAAATTATATAAAAAATTATAAATGTAAACCTGATCACTACCATAGAAAGTAACCTCAACATAACCCCTGAACAATTTATTTGAAAGCAATTCTACTAAATGCTATCCTTAAAAGGAAATGAAAACTTTAAAAGAATAAAAATGTAAATATAGATGTACATATTTCTCTAACCTCTTGTTAAAGTAAAGTTAACGACCATAGTCGAGGGTGACCCAAAGGCTCCCTTTTCAATAGCTACTACATCGAGATGTAGAGGAGGGTGCTAATCCTTTCCCTGGATTGCTCCATTTTACCCTTGATACATACCTTATGTGTTTAGTGTTAAGCAAGGAGGTATCAAGTACCATTTTAAAAGTCTTTGGTATGACCCAACCTGGGATTGAACCCAAGTCTCCCGGATCATTGGCGAACACTCTACCAACTAGACCAATGAGCCGGTTTGTCATAAAGTATCTTCCAATGTGTTGATATGCTGTTTAAATCAACCAACCAACCAAGGGTTGATATGCCCTAAAACCAACCAACCATATTTTTTTTCTTGCATTGGGGAAAAGTCTATGGTTGCATCTGTCTTCTAGAAACCGCCATTTTATTTTTTATAATTTGAAGGATCATGTTTTTAATTTTCTAGCATGAAATGGTTGTAGAATGTTTTTCAACCTGCCTGATTGTGGGGTTGCATTTAATACCCTTTAGATAAGAGGTTAAAGGCTGCCTTCAGTGGCCATTAATGACGAGTCACATACTATTTAAAGAAATTATAATTAATTGCAAATAAGAGAAAATACTTTTTAATTATCATTTAGTTGTCATTTCTCTCAAAAAATTATGATAATAGGGAGTAAGCAGAAGTACAGACTTCGCACTATTATCATAATTTCTTTTTTCACATCAGTTATAACTAGTTTATTATATTGCAAACCGAGTTAGAAATTATTTTAATTCTATTGCGCTCACAAACGTTTTGCTATAAGGTGACATTTTTTTATGTTACATAAATCAGAATTTTTTTATACATATATTGTCAGTATCTGTTGATTTTTATTTGTATTGTTTTCCTCAAAGAACATAAGGATTTGGTAAGATTTAGAAAAATCAAATGAGAATATTTATATTTGCTTTAATACAAGGGTCGCTGAAAAATTCATAGGTTGACCAAGATACTCTCATGGAATGTGACCAAATGACATTTATTTTTCAACAGCCTTCTTTATGGTCCACACAATTATTCCATCAGTGTTCCAGTGCTTGGATCCCATTTGTCAAAAAGTCATCAACTGCAGATATAACATCTTCATATGAACTTTGTAGCCCACCTTTTTACATATATATAGTTGTTGTTGGCGAAACGTAGTCAAGGGCGACCAGAAGGTTCCCTTTTCAATTGCTACTACGCCGAGGTGTAGGGGAGGATGCTACTCTTTTCCCTGGATTGCTTCACTTTACATTTTATACGCACCTTATATTGCTGAGTGTTAAGCAAGGAGGTATCAAGTACCATTTTTAAAGTCTTTGGTATGACACGACATGGGATTGAACCCAGGTCTCTCAGACCATTGGTGAACACTCTACTCACTTGATATATATAGTGGGGGGGGGAAGTAGAAAGGGCTTCAGTCTAATAATAGTGTTTAATCCAACCCTTCCTGTAGAAATTAACAGCAAAATCAAAACTGGAGGAAGTTCCAGCCTCAAATCTCTGCCGACTTGGAAGTGTCCTTTGATAGTAAGAGTCTAAAAGAAGTTTGTGTAGTCATCAGTTATCTTGCTCTGCTTGTCGCTGAACTCTAACGATGTAAACTTGGTAGTGGCATAAGTATCATACAAGTATATATCACTATAATCCAACAATGTAGAGTTGTCTGACTACCTTATCTTATGCATCTTGTGTATTTTTCACGAGTTGAATTAGTAATCAGTATGTTTGAGTTATAATTTTGGTCATAAAGATGGTTATCATCTCAAAAGACGTGGTCGTCATCAAATTTTGATAATATAGTTTGCTATATTTATGAATGAAATACTCAATATCAGTGATCAACCATATCAGACAAATTGTCTGATGGGCAAGAAACTAACAAGTTACCAAGCATCATTGACCCTATGTCTATGCTATCCTAACATATAATGTGTGTGTGTATATATCTATTTACCCTACCCCGCCATAGAGTAGTCCCCATAACGTTGTGGTTAATTTGCTGGACTGCCACATCATTATAAGTATTATATGAAATGCAAAGAGTTTTGTCCAGGGTTTGAACTTAGGTTGCTGTGTCCATTTAATTGTTACACCATGAGTGCTACATGTATGACATAATATGAACTTTACAGTCTCTGAACTTTTCTACCCACCTTTTGTATTTTTCTTTAGTCTGTTATAACAATATTTTTTTATACTTTTTTTTTTTTCTTCCTTTCAAGGTTGTGGTTGTTAACCTTTACAAAGATGCCTTATGGAGTAGAATTATGGTAACTAATTACAACAGCAGGCTTAATGCCTACAAAGTCAGTGTTTCTTTCTTTGTCCATTATCCAAGTTTACCTTTTGTAGTTGTCAAACATATGAAAGAGCCTTTGCTCAGCATTTTATTGGAGGTAAGTCAAGCATTTTATTTAATCTTGAATTCTTTTCTTATCTTGATATTTTGCTTTGTGTAGACAAAGGTCATTCAATAAATGAGGGGATTTTTTTTTTTTTTTTTTTTTTTTTTTTTTTTTTTAAGAGCAAAATAATTTTTTTTTCTCTATAATTGTCAATTCTGCATTGTTTGGAATCAGTTTATTGCAAAAATTTTCATCTAGCAAAAAATACTTGTTTTGAGGCTATTCAAAATGGTGGCAAAACAGGGTGCTCTTGACTTGAACAGAATTCTGTTTTGTTTTTATAAACAAAAAAATATGTAAATACTAGTGAAATGAGACAGATGTGTGGGTGTACAACCACAAGACGGGGCATGCATCTAATGACCAGGAACAGAACTGTTTTAACTTTGTGTGCACCAGTCAAATGTATGTCTACCATATGTCATGTCTTTTTTCTGTCTCATGTGTATTCATTCTTCCAGTCCCTACAAGTCCCACAATGTACTGTCTACAAAAGGCAACTCCCTTTCTATACCTCAGGAAGAATAACTTTGGTATTTTTTTGTTAGGTCTGATCCCTAACAGAGGTCTGTCATCAAATTTTTGGTGGCTGAGAAGTGCAAACCATATGAAATTTACAGAAGAATAAGTGATGTGTGTGGAGAAACATGTTTTTGCCAAAATAATCTTTACTGATGAGCTAGCCAGTGGGTTAACCACTACAAACCTGAGTGAAAAAGACAGTCCATTGAGGGGAAACACATTGACTCTTTGGTAAAGAAAAATTTCTGGGCATAACAGTCGGTAAAGAAGGTCATGCTGAAAGTCTTCTGGGCAATGAGAGGACTCATCACCATTGATTTCCTTGGAAAAGGTACACATGTAAACAATACTGTCTATTGCCAATGCCAAAATTCCCCTTATTTTTTGACATATTTGTTTATACAAGATAATTTTGTAATGTAAAGATTGTGACCCCCCTCCCCCCACCACCACCACCACCTTCCACTTCTTGGTTGCCTTATCAACAGAGTTTAGAATATACTGATTATATATGTCAGACTCCCCTTCTCCCCAAAAAAGTGTGTGTCCTGGATATGACATTAAACTGCATCTACGTGGTTCTCAGGAGTGTAGAGTACCCCTTTTATTGACATCACTCTCAAGTCTACTCTGACCCTAGAGTGATTGTATCTATTAGGTTCCCATGTATGGGTCAAATAGACCTGTTTGTAAATGATTTGTATTTGAAATGTAAATATGAACATGCAACGTATGCAATTAACTAACTTCGAGGCCTAAAATAACCTTGCCTTTTAAAATCAATCAATCAATCAACCACCTCTATCAGTACTCTGTATAGTGGATATATCAAATTTGTAGAAGCATAATTAACAGATCAAAGTTTGACTGCAAAACCCCAGGAACAATGAAAATTGAGTGGGTGCTTGTTGATTGGCTTGAGGCAGTTATGTAGGATTTGAGAGATACAAAAATTAAGCAGTTGGCAATGGGTTTTCAAGGCAAAATCAAATAGTTGGTATTTAAGTGAAACTGCACCATCCTTGGGAGGAGGGTAGGCAACAACTTGTTAATGAAAATGTTTTCTTTTCATTTACTGACTGGGCAAAGCCATGCTAAATCTTCCTTATTGGGCCGGGGGTCCAAGAGAGACTGTATCATCTTGAAAATAAACGTGAGGAGTTTTTGCAACAGTCATTCTTTTCCACCATTGTGATTAAATGTTGAGTCATAGATATAAAAAAACAAAAAGAATTAGCATAAAATCAGGCTATAATTTTCTTATATGTTTATCAAACTAGTTAGATAATGCAAAAAAAAAAGTGTGCTTAACAGATGATCCAAAGCAGAGATAAAGCTTTTTATTTTTAATCATCATTCAAACAATAACTTAAAGTTGCTGCAACTACCATCTTTTTATTCTCAATTATTTTTTTAAGCAAAAATTTGCCTGTTCCAAGCACAAGTATTTAATTTTTAACATAATATATTAAATTAGAAAGATATGAAACTGAATAACTTATTTTTATTGCTTTCTATATAAAAATTAAAATGAGGATTGCTTTTAACATATTTGAAAATAAAAGAATAATGATAGAAATCAATAACACCAAGTTATTTATTATACCCAGTTTTGTTAAATCCAGTATGCAAATTATCCACACTATATGCTATGTAAAGCTTTATTTCTTAGTCTTATATTACACATATTGCAGGATTTTAAATGCATTAATAACATGGGCTGTTTTGAGGCAATTTTAACTTAGCTAGACTTTAATAATAAATAAGATGCTAATTAAGATTAAATGATGATTATTTGATAATCATTGAGAATATAATGTTAATAACTTAGGGTGGTGACATAGTTTCAATTACAGACACACATAATCTCCATTATAATAAGATTATTATAATTTACCAAACATCTTTTTTACCTGTCATATTAGTTTTTGAAAATTCTAAAAACTCGGGTGTTCTGGGTGTGACACTAAACTACATCCAGTGGTGAAGCTCCTATCTCATCATTGCTATTATTCTCAGGTCCACTAACTCAAAGTGTTTGAAAATTATTAGCATTAGATAGCAATACTTGATACTAAATAAGTGTGTGCTAAAAAAAATGACTACTATTAAATAGAATTTGCTATTTGAAACCATTAATTTGTTGTAAAAATTATCAATGTTAGATCCACTCTGTTGGCTGGGGATGTAGAATATGCCAACTGGTGGCTGAACAGTCTGTGACATAGGTGCTAAGTGGTCACGTGACCTGCAACTCTTCACCAGCCTAAACTAGAGCTAGACAGGTAGTTGTTGAGGGCCAATTTGATCAATCGGCTGGTCATGTCAAGCCCTAGCAGATCTATATGATTAAGTCCTGACAGTATTCTACAAATTATTTTTATGGCAAATGAAAACCCAACCCTTTTTATCTTAAAAAGGCTTGAAGGTAGTGGTTGAGAGTCAACTGCGATATGAGACCACTGTTTAAATTCAAGACACTAAGTTTTAAGTATCAAAAGCCTGAAATTTGCAGGGGCTTGAAATCCTCCTTGTGACACTAGTATAGTGGCTGGTGTATCCCTGTTTCAACCAAGGCAAATGTGTATCTCCCTTGGTAAATTCCCAGTAGAAGTTGGACTCGGTGGTTTTGGTAGAACACAGGGCCAGTGAATAAAAAAACAACAAATACAAACAAAACCCTAAACAAAACCTCTCTGAATGAGATTCAGAAAATGAAACATTAACAGAATTTCCCAAGATTCATTGTAATCAAATCACTGGAAGAAACTTGTTTAGTCAAACTCTCCCCTTTCTTGATTAAAAAAGGTTGTTTCCTGTGGAGCAAACACTCGAACTGTGAAAAAAATTTATAGCAGCAATCTATTTGTAGAGGTTGATAACAACATGCCAAGAACCTAATAAAGATTAAAACCTTCCATGACTTGAAGTGCAAAGTTTACTCACATGAAAAACTTAACACCTTTCAAGGTGTTATCAGAAACAGAGTTTATCGCTAGCCACAACAGAGGAAATAAAAACAGCATTAGGAAAGTAAGTGGTCAGACACTACAAAAAGATAACAATTTGAAGAGATGAAGAAATACAAACTTACACATGTGTTTTGACATTTAACAAATCCATAATTCCCTAGGAAAAAAAAGTTGGATACTACCTTGAAAAAATAACATCCCTGCATTTTTTAAGTGTTAGATGTCAGAAATATGGACACCACAAAGAGAGCTGCAGAGGGCATCTGACATGTGGAAGGTGTGGCTAAAAAAACCTAACCGCATGGAGGAGGAAGATTCTTCCAATGAAACCAAATGCTCAAACTGCCTTAGAGAACCATCCTGCCATTTTAAGAACTTGCAACATGTACAAAAGAAAGAGGGAAATCATGGAAGTGAAATAGAGAAGAAATATAACATTTCTAAAAGTGAAAAAAAGAATAGTGGTATCCTACATGAAAGTTAACACCTATGCTGATATAGCACAGAAGGCAAATCCAGTTAGCAACAACAACAATCAACCCAATAAATACAGAATTTTTATTTTTTTTTAAATAATACAACTCTGATCAAATGACTGGCTGAAATTTCAAGAACATTTAAAAAAAAAACTTAACTCATTTTAAATACCCCAGCCAAACTTGAACCTTCCCAAAATGAATAAAAAAGCCTAGTTTGATATTAATTTTATTTTGGGAAGGTTCATACAAACAAAAGCAATGTAACTCCAAAGGATCAACCAAAACCCTAAATAGTTCTGAGAGTGTAGAAAGTACAGATATGGAAACAGACACCACATTGCAAACCTCAATGTAGATAAAAAATATAAGATACATCTACAAAGCATATCCTTGTGAAGCCAAATTTAAGCAAAAATATTTACCTATTTGCTCACAAATCATATATATTAAAAATAAAAAAACAAGATTTGGCATTAAATAACACACAAGGGTTGATATGCCATTAAACAAAATAATCTAACATTAGATAGGAATTTGACATAACCAATTGTTACAAAACAGTAACTGTCATTTTTTTTGCCACACATCACTGGTCATTTTTTTCTTCACTGGTTCACATGCAATTGGTGCTGATAAAAAAAAAACTATGAATTTTGTTTTATTTAGTTTTCCTCCTCACTGACAGAAATTGCTGTGCCAGATATCCATATCCATTAATATTAGAGTAAAATGTTTGGGGGTATTTTAATACTACCATGGAAGGGTCTAGAACTCCCTTATTCTCCCAGTTGTAGGTTAGATAGTACTATCCTACAAGGATGGATTTGGCATCAAATAACATACCAAGGTTGACATGCCATTAAAAAAAAAAAGAAACCAACTGTGTGCAGATAAAACTATTTGTGTGAGATAGCAATACTGGAAACCATTTAACTGTGTTCAAACAAATGAACACTGGCTTGTTTAAAAATTATTACCTACAAACTATTACTTTACAAATCATATATATTTAGTATATGTATATATAAAAACAGGATTTAGTATTAAATAACCTACAAGAGTTGATGTGCTGTAAAACACAACCAAGCAAAGAAACAAAGAAAAAAACCTAATACTATCATAATAATTGTTACATTTGCACATAAATTTCATGCATTGAATGTAATAACTATTATGGGACAGAGGTAGTAAATTCTGCGTTTGATACCATAGGTTATTTAAAATACTAATGTTTAAATAATACTGCCAAGGTAGGCTTTTCTTTAATATAAATCTTGAAATTATGTCAAACTGTATATACTCATGGAAAATGACATTACAACATCCTGAAAAATGGTGCAATTTTGATCTGGGTGCTGGATGTGCATTCTAGTTAATAGATATATTTCAGCATAGAATAATGTATTACAATATGTTAAGTTATATATATATTTGAAAGTACAAGTCTTTGTTAATGCCTGAGAAGAATGTACAGTGTATTATCGGGCTCTGTAAGTTGGGCTTAGAATATACTGACTATAGTGTGTTAAGACCCGCTCCCACAAAAAAAAATGGAAGTCCTGTGTATGACACTAAACTGTATCCAGTGGTAAGGTTCCAGTTCTGAATACTCCTTCATTGCCAATACTCCCAGGTCTGTTCTGGCTTTGTAATGGTAGTACCTGTTAAGGTCCCATCTATTGGTCAAATAAATCATTTGAAAATTATTTGTATTGGATAGGAATACTTGAAACCATATAACTGTGCCAACTATTTGTATGAAGAAGAGTTACTTGAAGCTATAATTGTTTACAAATGTTGCCACTATTAGTTTCTTGAAACCATATAATTGCCTGCAAAAAAAGACTGACTTTAGGATTAATTAACCCAATTAGAGTTGACATGCCATAGAACCAACCAACTGTTTTATATGTATTTATCAACCTCTCCATTGCAGGCATGATGTGACATAAAGTCAATATTTAAGTGGAGTAAAGCTGATTTTCCTTCTCCAAGACGGGTAGCTCAACTAAAGCTAAAGAACCCCGTCTGCTCAACTATTTGGTTGTTGGGAAAATACTATCCAATTTTATTATTAACAGTTTAAATTCTTTTCTAACTTATTATTTCAACAGTAGTTGTGTTAAAAATCACATTTCTAATGATTAAAGTGTGTTCTTTGTTAATTTTCTATCACTTCTTTCAGAATTTGATTTTGAAGCTTATAAACCCTGAATCATGAACACACAAAAAAAGAAGAGATACATTTACTTCATGCATAAGTTCAAGTTTGGTCCGAATTTTATTTCATGACCATCCTCAGCTGCATGTTGCCAGGATGACTCTGCAGAAGCTCATTGACTTGAGATACGAGTCTTTTGCCTTATCCACCATCTTCCTCTGATTTCTCAGCCACTGACTACTATCTGGTCACTTTTTTTTATGAGAAAAAAAACAGTCTGTTCTAAATGAGAAGTAGAAACTAAATTTAATGATTTTATAGCATTAAAATTTTTAGAGTTTTATCATACAAGCATAAATCATCATCATCATGTTGTGCTGCTAGCATGGATATTCCTGACCCTCTCTCGCCACTCCTCCCTATCGTTCATTGCTTCTGGTAGGTCCTCTAGGCTACATCCCATATCCTCACAGAGCTACTTTATGTAGGTTCAAGCTGGTCATCCTGCTTTTGCTTTTGCTTGGCCATATGAGGGGGTTCAAAGGAGAACATCACTTATGAGCTTGTCCCAGCTTCTCCAGCAATGTTCTGCATGTCTGGTTCGTCTGTGATAGTTTTCGTGATGGAAGGTAGGTGGCCGTACCGCTGGTGCTTTGTGGGGTGTTGCCTCCAGGACTTGTTCAAAATTGTTCGCAGCATTCTGGTGTAGTTGCCGTCAAGCTTTTTCTCCATACGTTTAGTTAGTGTCCATGTAGTGCATCCATATAGTAGTATTGACACGACCGCTGCTTGGAAGAAACTGCATTTCATTTTATTGGTCAGGTCTGATTTCCATATGACCGATAGTCTATCGATAGCTGTCCATGCCTTTGTTAGCCGCGTGTCGATGTCTTTTTGGATTGATGAGACACTGCTTCCTAGGTAGCTGAACTTGTCTACAAGTTTCAGAGAGTTACTGCCTAGTGTGGAAATAAACAGGTGACAAGCGTAAATAACTTTGTTAATTGATGGCAGAATTGTGTTGATGTTCAAGGGTCATATTTTGACTGAATAAAAACTGTTTAAATTCATTAATTTGAGTTTATTCTAAAATCAGACATTATTTTCTGAACATTCTAATATTTATTTACCTTTAGCTGGGAGGCAAACAGATGGATTCACACCTTTCCCTAGAGTATTTGACTGAAATCTAATGCAAACAGCCTTGTCCAGGTTTTGAACTCTGGTCGCCACTTCCATTTCCTACAATTATAACCATAATACTAAAGCTACTTCCACATATTTGTAAATTTAATCTTGAACAAACTGAAACACATATTCAGTGTGTTGTAATTTTTTATTAGTATATATCTATATTTGGTAAATTTTCAAAATAAACGTGGATTATTTACCTAGTGGGTAGAGTGTTCACTAATG
This sequence comes from Sepioteuthis lessoniana, assembly GCA_963585895.1. NCBI lineage: Eukaryota > Metazoa > Mollusca > Cephalopoda > Myopsida > Loliginidae > Sepioteuthis > Sepioteuthis lessoniana. The sequence continues at coordinate 23,086,006 of OY757939.1, forward strand.
GCCCAGGAGATCAGGGTTCAATCCCAGGTCAAGTCATACCAAAGACTCAAAAAATGGTACTTGATGCATCCTTGCTTAACACTCAGCATTATAAGGTATTTATCAAAGGTAAAGTGGAGCAATCCAAGGAAAGAAGTAGCGTCCTCCCCTACACATTGGTGTAGTTGCTAATGAAAAGGGAGCCTTTAGGTCACCCTTGACTACGGTTGCCAACTTTACAATTAGCAGTTGCTTGTAATTCTTAGTTTTATCAATAACAAAGTTTTTCCTTTTTTTTCTCCCCACCTTTTTCCCCTTTCCATGATTTTTTTTTATAATAGAAATATAATTACTCTTGTAATATTTATATCTAATTATTATTTTTCATTTGACACTTATTTCAGGAAATGATGCTTATCTTTCGTTATTCAAGTTATAGTAAAATGCGATTTTCTGGGAAGCATATTGATTCACTTGTTACATTGGCTATAAATCATATGACTCGGGTAAGTATTGTCTTTTGATATTAACCTATTCATTGCTGCTGGAACAACTATTCATGTTGTTGGTGGGGCTTAAAATATGCTGATTATATCCCCTTTACAGGGGATAAGTTACTCCACTAAAAAGGATATGACACTAAACTGTATCTGATGATAAGGCTCCTGTTCTGGGAAGTGTAGCGTATCTCTTCATTGCAAATGGCAGTGTTCCACTCTTACTCAGTGGTAGTTTTACCTATTAGTCTCTTATAATATTATATGGAAAGTAACTATTTTCATGATAAAACACACACACAAATATATATATATATATATATATATATATATATATATGCAATGTCTTGCATATGATACTAAACTGCATCCACTGATGTGGCTTCAGCTCAGGTGAGTGTGGAGTCACCCCTTCATTGTCATTACTCTTTGGTTTGCCCTAACTCAAAAGTGGTAGAACCTGTTAAGGTCCCATCTATGGGTCAAAAACTCTTAAGAAACAACTACACAAAAAATATAAATGTGAATGTTCAATGAACTTGATTCTGTATTCCTCTAGGCTTAAAATAACTCCAGACATGATAACATGCCATTAAAATCAATCAATCTGAATCAGTTGCTATTTTTTAAATCCAGTGGTCATTTTAGCTCATTAACTACTGACCCTCTGTACATACTATCCCCAGCTGAACTGAAAATTTATTGGATAACAAACAAATACACTAAGTATTTTACAAATAAAGTTGTTCACTCATTGCTAGCAGAATAAATTATTTAAAATTTTTGATTGAAACTTTGGGTATCAAAATAAAGAAAATCAATCCTGATGTAGAGATACTATTAATAAGCATCTCCCTTAGATAATTTGCATATCTGTCACCTGACAGCCTCAGAAATGCATATTTAACCTTTTTTTTTTTTTTTTTTTTTTTTTTTTTTAAACTGCTGTTCTTTGAACAGTAGATACATTATCTTTGACCCTGCCAAAGAATAATAAAGCTACATGGTAAACCATTTGTTATTTTGTATCCCTTCTACTTAGTGCTTTTTATGTTTCTATATGATTTTTGAGTTTTAAAAAAAAATTATCAATTTTTAATTTCTTATAGAAATTTTTTTTTTTAATATATATATTAAGCCTTTAATATTTTTCATAAACCCTATTGACTTTTTCAGACGAAGTCAACATTGTTGCTGGATGTAAATAAGAAAAGAAAAGGTTGGTTTTTGGAATATTTTGATATTCTTAATTGCTCCATTGCAAACACAACTGTAAAAGAAAAAAAATGAATGAATATGCTTCAATGTATGATACTTTTATTCTATGAATTTTTTTTTGCAGATTCTGATCAATTGTATTATCAACTAAAAAACCAAAAAATTTTCTGAATATATGATACTTTTCACTACTAGATTTTCATAGGTCCCAATAAATTGTATGATTGTTAAAGAAAAAGAAATATCAAATTAGGTCATCACTCTAGACTGGACTGGATTCTTGCTTTGTTGGTTGGGCTTAGAATATGCTGACTGTATCCTCTGGAGAAGTGTAAGACCCACATCCCTAGGCATGTCCTGATATGACACTAAACTGTATCTGGTAGTGAGGCTCCAGTTCTAGATATCTGAGGAGTGTGGAGTTCTCTTTCATTACCATTACCTTCAGGTCCCCTCTAATCCAGAGAGGTAGTACCTGTTAGTGTCATCTATCGGTCAAATAGAACTGTTCAATCATTTACTAAGCATATTATCAGATGTTACTTTAAACCATACAATAGTAAGTAAAGTTGGCGACCGTAGTCAAGGACGACCAGAAGGCTCCCTTTTCAATAGCTACTGCACTGGGGTGTAGGGGAGGGCACTACTCCTTTCCCTGCATTGCTCCACTTTACCCTTGATACGTACCTTATATTGCTGAGTGTTAAGCAAGGTGGTATCGAGTACCATTTTTTTTTTTTTGTGTTTTTGGTATGATGCAACTTGGGATTGAACCCAGGTCACCCAGACCATTGGCGAATGGATACTCTATCCACTAGGCCAATGAGCCGGTTTAAACCATACAACTGTGTGCAAATTATTTGTATTAAATAAGAATATTTGATATCTCATAACTGAAAAAACAAACAAAACTTTAAAATAATTACTCAAAAATATCACTATGAATGTCCAATGAATGTGATTCCCTAACTTCTAGTTATAAAATAACCCTAAATAGGTTGACTTGCCATTAAAATCAATCAACTTAATTTTTCTAATAAATTTCTTGTAAAAAGAAGTTAAAATGATTTTTTTTTCTGTATTTCATTTCTATATTTAAATGGTTTCTGCACCATTGGTTAGGGCTGTAGAATACATCGACTGGACCTCAGCAGAGGGGTAAGACCTCCACCTAGTTACAATAAGGCTACCTGTTGGCTGTGGGTGGCAACCCGTAATGTTTGAAGATGGGATCCTGGTAGCTAGGCAGACTGTGATCCTGAAGCGGGAGTGGTCATGTGATTTGCAACATTCCACCATAGGTCATTACTGAGTTAGATGGGGAGTCAGAGAGGCCGGATCCAATCAGTCAGCTAGTCATATCAAACCCTAGCACCTGTATGATTGTCTCAACTGTATTCTTCAAATCGATCGTGGCAAATAAGAACCCAACCTTATTTTATCTGAAAGATGCAATAGCTGAGAGTCAATTGCACTGAGATAGCAAGATCTTAAACCATTTAAACTGTGTGCAAACAAAATAATTAATATTGAATAGAATTCTTTGTATTAGATAGTAATACTTGAAACCATTTAACTGATTGCATATAAATGACTAATATTATTAACTGTGTGCAAACAAATGATTACTATTAAATTTGATAGGAATACTTGATAAATAGAATTACTAATATTAAACAGCAGTACTTGAAACTATTTGCAATCAGATAAGCTCTAGCCCATTTAAAAATAATGTTAGCTACAAACTATTTGTTTATAAATCCCATATATGTATAAACAGGATTTAGTATTAGATAACCATCAAGGGTTGATATGCCATTAAACCAAATAACTTAAGCCTTAAATGTTTGTTTTTTTATAGCTCCTGTTGAAGACTCTTGTATAGATGATCCCAGAATTAAATATGAAAATAAAAAGGAAAGAAAAGAAAAAGAAACAGCTATTGCTGAGCATTTTGGAAAAGGAGAATTGCCTATTTTGCAACGGTTAGAATATGTTGTAAGTATGAAATGGATATTGTTCTTTTGTCTGTACAGATTGATTTCTTTGTCGTATTGAGTAAAAATTAAATCAAATTAATGGACAACTTGGCTACACTCTACTTTCCAAATTGTCCTTTGATATATTTTGTATCACTCTTGTATTTTTACCATATGTCCATGTCTTCTGAAATTACATCATGATACTTTTCAAAGTTCATACGTCTTCCTATCCTTTGTATGACACTATGGATCTTAGTTGTGTTAGTACATATGGTTAGTGGTTTGTTGGGCATTGGTATGTGTGTGTGTGTATATATATATATATATATATATATATATATATATATAACGGTAGATTTTGGTTGTGTTAGTACATATGGTTAGATGTGTGCATATGTATATAATTGCTAGTTGGCCATTTGTGTGTGTGTGTGTGTGTGTGTGTGTGTGTGTATGTATATATATATATATAAATGGTAGATTTTGGTGAATCTGACTTGATGATAAAAATAAGGGGAAAAGTGGATAAATCAAACACTTACAAGTTTAGTGGTCATATTTTGTTCTTTTTTAAAAAGAACTTCATCAGACTAAATATTTTTTTGTGTTTTTCGACGTTTTTGCAATTGAGGAAAAAATAAACTAATGGAGAATGTAAAAAGGTATAAAGAAAGGGAAAGGGTCTTCCTATCAAGAGATAGATAAGGAAAGAACAAAGAGGGAAATAGATATAGGCTTGAGTGATGGTGGTAGGAAATTGATATAGGCTTGAGTGATGGTGATAGGAAATGGATATTGGTTTGAGTGATGGTGGTAATTTGGTTTTTGACTGTAACTGTCTGGGTAGATGGTTGGAACTAGGTGGCACCAAAGTGTATTGGGTTTCATCAGAGATTTGACCAGATAGAGGTGGATTAATTTCAGTGAGAAAGAGGGAATATGAAGGAGGAGAGGGTTTTTTTTTCTTTTAGAGAAAAAAAAGAAAGAATAGAAAATGAAGTGGGGGTACAGGTGTGTCCTGTATCATCAAAGACATTGGCTATCATGAAGTATCTAAAAGAAAAAAAAAAAAAAAAAACCAAAAAAGAGATTCAAGAAAAAATTGTTCATAGTATGGTAGTATTGAGTGAAAAAATGTCTTAGTTTTTGTTTTAAAAAAAAGGTTTTGTTTTTTTTTATCCATTCTCTATTCTGATATTGTTTTCATGTAACATAATGTCTGCTAAGTTGGGTGAAATCTGATGGAACCCGAGTTGTTGCTCTATGTGGTTGGTTTTGGAAATTGCTCCAAATTCTAACAATCTGCTGGATTTTTTGCAATGTGTAGGTTTGATTAGGAGGAAGATGAGGTAGGCGGAGGGAGCAAGATGTAGAAACTGGATGAGGTATATTTAAACCCAGATAAAAACTTATCAAACATCAAAAATTCCTTTCCGTTATACTGGCAGATATTCACCTCAGTATCTTTGTGGACCATTAATTGATATCATTTAAGAGATGTTATAAAAGTAATATGCCATAAGTGTATATACATATCTCCTTTGAGTGATATATTGTTTAGTTTAGTTTGGAGGTGTGTTCTGTATACCAGCTATTGTTATAAGAAATTGGTGACCTATCTATATAAAATCATATTATCTTCCTTAGAGAATTGGCATAACCATTAAGAGAAACTCCTCAACCTCTTTTTGCTTCTATTCTTTAAACAGTGGAGACATAGTCTCTGACCTTGCCAGGAAACGATAAAGCCACATAGGCATATTACCCATGCTTGTCAAGTAAGCCTATTTTCCATTTTGTATCTCTTCCATATTCTGATTTTTCATAGAACAATATGTGTATAATTCTACTATGGGAAATGTTTGTGTATTCTTTCATTGTAATGCCACCTACATTTATATTATGCATATAGAATATCAAGTGTTCTTGTATATGTAATTGAGTTTATCTTATGTTTTTGTTTGTGTTAGTATATCATGGATATACTAATACTGATATTGGTTCTTGGTGAGTAGGGACTTGACTAAATGTCTCTCCTACCACTGTTTTCAATAGATTTTTATTACCAACTTAATTTCTGGTGAACATGTTTTAATTATACTTTTAAGAAAAAATATATTAATTCTTTGTACTATTTTTTTAAAAAGATTTTTCTAAAAACCTCTATTAATTTTAAACATAACCATATATCAACACAATGTTTACCAAAATAACTTGCAGAGGAGCTTAGAGCCTGAGTGTTGCCACTTTTTTTTTTTTTTTTTTTTTTTTTTTTTTTTTTGAGATCATATTTTGAATTGTTTCAAATCACGTCTGGAATTATCTAGATTTGAAACTATTTATCTCAACAAATATTCAAATCATTACATTAGTGACTCTGGGTGTAGGGCATTTCTACTTTGATATATGCCATTTGACTAATGGTGCACTTATTGAACAAATGTTTCTGTACAAAATTATGTATCATGACCCTGTTGGTGAGGTACCCTTGGGAAAGGTGTTAACCCTCTTATCCCCTCAACTATGAGTTAAATAGTACCTTTACTATTCTACAAGGATGACTTTGGCATTAAATAATCCATAAAGGTTGATATGCCGTTAACCAAATCAAATATACTACCAATAATTTATACACTATTCTATGGTTCAAGTAACTATTTCTATTTAATAAAAATAATTTATTTGCACATAGTTATATAGTTTCAAGTAATTAATAATAATAATAATCCTTATACCATCTAAAAATCCATGCCTGACATTTCAAACAACTTGACATAGTCTCTGATCAATGAATTGAATGAGGAGTTCCCATGACCTTGTGGCTAACATGCGGGACTGCTACATCTGAGTGAGATCAAACTTCAGACATTCACTTTCGGACTAATGCCCTTGGAAAAGGTATGAACTGCCCTATCTACCCCTCTCCTAGTTATGTATTGTACCACTAATGCTCTACAAAGATAGATTTGGCATTAAATAACCCATGTAGTTTAAAATGCCATTAAAGAAAGAAACTAAAACCAAACCTATTGGTGAGGTCTAGAATAAGCCAGCAACATCCTCTGGAGGAAGGTAAGACCCCCACTCCTAGAAGGGAGTGATAAATATGACACTAAACTGTATTCAGTGTTGAAGCACCAGCTCTCGAGCTCTGAGGAGTGTGGAGTCATCGCCTCATTGTCATTACCCTCAGGTCCACTCTAATCTGAAGATGTAGGACCTGATAATGTCCCAGTCAGATAGATCTGTTTGAAAATTATTTGTATTATATAAGAATACTTGATAACATATAACTGTGCTAATTATTAGCATTAATAGTTTCTTGAATTTATAATTGCTTGCAAAGAATGATTATTATTACTTGAGATGATATAACTGTGTACAAATTATTTGTATGACATAATTGTCGATTATTTGAAACCATATGAAAGTAAGTAAAGTTGGCGACCATAGTCGAGGGTGACCCGAAGGCTCCCTTTTCAATCGCTACTACACCAAGGTGTAAGGGAGGACACTATTCCTTTCCCTGGATTTCTCCACTTTACCCTTGATCTGTACCTTATAATGCTGAGTGTTAAGCAAGGAGGCATCAAGTACCATTTTTTTTGAGTCTTTGGTATGACTCGACCTGGGATTGAACCCAGATTTCCCGGGCCATTGAAAAGAAAAAAGAAAGTTCTTGGCATAAGATAACTGAACAAGAGTTAGATACCCTATCCGGAGGCTTAGAATATGTTGACTGTATGACTTACCCTGGCCACCTCCCAAAATAGGTGTCTTGAGTATGGCACGAAACTCCATCTGATGAAGAGTCTCCAGTTATGGAGATTGTGGAGTACTCCTTCATTGCCATTACTCTCAGGTCTACTCTGTTAGGGACCCATTTATAGAACAAGTAGATTTGTTTAAAAAATTATTCATATTTGATAGGACCATGTGCGAAAAAAAACATCTTAAGAAACAACTACACAAAAAATGTAAATATGAACATACAATGAATATTATTCCCTAACCTCCTAGATGAGATGACATGCCATTAGAATCGATCAATCAACAAAGATTGACATAGCATAAAACCAACCAACCTCTATATTAGTCAATGAAGCCAACTGTAACTGATACTTTCTGGATAGCCAACTTAATTCCACAAGGAAAATAACCTTCAATGAAATTTTGTAAGTCTTTTTTTGTTCTCACTTGTTCATTTTTTTCTCATGGTCAAATGAATAAATTAGAAACAGATCTTAATCCTTTTATATACATTTTTATATTAATGTTAGTTTTCAATTTGAAAATGACAAATGAAATTATTTGTCAGATTGTTAAATATGCACTTGTAATATAAGCAAAATAGTTTTAATAACATTTTGATTCACTGATGATTAAAATATTCATTTTTTTCTTTGATACTTAGATCATATTCAGATTGAATACATTGGTTTTATTCTTTGTTTTTGTTTGTTTTGTGTTTTTTTTTTGTTTTGTTTTTTTTTTCATTTTATATCTATTTTAGAGAAATACTGAAGAGAAAAAATATCAACTTTTTCTTTATTCATGTGTGGTCTAATGTTATGAAAATGGTTGAGGTACCTTCAATAAAACATGAGCATGATTTTTTTTTTTTTTTTTTTTTTTTATTTATTTATGTATTTAAAATTTTTTTTTTCTTTTTTTTTAATTTTGGCCTTCCTGATAATGATCCATGTCTCCTCTTGTAGCCCACTTCTCCAAAAATTTTACCTCCATTTGATCTATATCATGAGTGCCAATATATATATATATTTTTTTTTTTTTTTTTTTTAAATAAATTTTTGAAATTCTTCATTTCCTTAATAGTCCTTCTCTAACTTCTTTCTTGTCCTTTCTCCCCTTTGATTTCTCTCTTAAAGTCTCTCTTGCACTCTTTATCTCACTCTGTCATCATCTCTACCTTTTTTCTTGTTCTCTCTCCTGATCCTCTTCCCTCAGACTCTTTATGTTTGTCATCATCTCTACCTTATTTCTTGTCTCTTTCATTCTCATCTTCTTTTTTCACTCTCCTCCCTTATATATTTTCTCTCTCCCATTTTAGTGTATTTTCCCTTATACTTTTCCCACATTTAAAGATATCAGTGTAGATAAGATTTTATCCCTCCTGAAACAAATAAAATTATTCCAAAAAAATAGAACTAAATTTGAACTTCGCCCTACAAACCTACTTCTCAAAGCAACTTCAAATCTACTTAGTAAATTGTATGCAGTTGTGTTACTATCAAAATCATGAAAGAGCTTTGAAAAACATTTAAGTAAATCTGGCCATCCCCCAACAATTCATCTCTTGGCATAAAATAACCTCAGACAGGTTGAAATTCCATTAAATCAGATTAATCAATCATATTCTTTCCTAACTACTCGTTTCCATTGTTCTCTCTTTCTTCTCCTCTTTCTTTCATATTCTCTCTTACATTGATATTCTCTTTGTTTTTTTTCCCTCTCTCCTCCATTTCTTTCTCCCTCTCTCTTGTTCTCTATTGCTTTTCTTCTTTCTTATGTTCCCTTTTTCACTATCTCATGCTCTCTTTTTAGTTTGGTTTATTCATTTAATGGCATATCAACCTTTTGTGAGTTATTTAACACCAAAACCATCCTTGTAAAATAACAGCAATTATACTATTTAACCTATAACTGAGCAGGGAGACGAAGGGCTTCATACCTTTCCCAAGAGTATTTGTCTGAAAGTGATGTGACTAGAGTTTGCACTCTCTTCAAGGCCACAGTCAAGAATGTTAGATATTACACCATAGGGATCCCTCCATTTCTCTTCTTGTTTTCTCTATCTCCTCCATCTCTCTCTCATATTCTCTCATTTTCTATTCCTTCTCATCTCTATAATGTTCCCTTTTTCACTCTGTTTCTCATATCCTCTCTCTTACATAAACATTCTTTTTTTATTCCCTCTCACTCTCTCTCTCCTCTCGTTTCCCATGCCCTCTGTCATTCTCTATTTCTTCTCTTTTATTTTTTATTTATTATTTACCTTCTAATTTTTTAATTTTTTTCTATTTCAGTTAACATATCCTGAAAGTGATACATATCAAGGATTAAATTGTAAAGTCAAATTTACTGGTCCCCATGTCATTGAGGGTCTTCGGAATCTGGCAAAATCTGGAAAAATTGATCAGCCGATGCCTAGTTATTTGGCTAATGTTGTATGCCTTGGTCGAGATCGTTTTGTGCTCAAAAACCAATAACTTTGTAAATTTTCACTTGTGAATATAAAGTCCTCAATTCTATTTTTTTGTATTCTGATCTTCTGTCATATACTTTTTATTTTCATTTAAAAATAATCTTGCTTAAATCAAAGAAAAAAAAATTTTTTTTTTATTTACCCTGATATAATTGTATATATTCATGTATAAAAAATTTTTTTTTTTAACTATACATTTGTTTGTTAGCAGTATTTAAAATAAATGCATTTTCTGTTATATAAAAGGTTGCCTATATCACTCTATGTACAAAACATTTATTGTTCAGTTCAGGGTTTCTCAAACTTTTTACTTCATGCATCTCTTGTAACCAAATTTCCATTTACCCACTATATTCAATATTAGGTTACAAAACATAACTAATTTACCAGTGTTTAAGACAAGTTATATAAGAAAAGAATCCCATAATTTATAAATCCAAACATACCTTTAATTATTGAATTTTTTTTTTAATGTGAAAGATGGGTTTGGTGGGCACTGAAGAGATCATGAATATTAAGTTGCAGGTTTGTAACACTTAAAAAGTCAGAGCCAGACCCTTCATTTATTTGCTCATTTAAATGACCAATATGTTTTGAATGGGATGTATGTAAACAACGCATCACTAGTGGCCATTACACTCTTTCAGGCAATTCTGTGAGGTTTACGATATTTGGTAACTAGTCAACACAATCCAATGATTCATGATCTGTTATGAAGAGGTTTATAAATGAAAACTAGCAATTTCACTCCCTGTTTGTTGATCCCTATGCTTTTATTCACATTGCCAAAATTTTACTCACTCACCGGGGTCTATTATGGACCATTATGAGAAGCTCTAGTTCAATTAGTTAAAGTACCCATTTATGTTGTATAAGAGGTCAATACTTAGATCACTTACTTAAGTGAGTTTGATTTAAATTTATCAATTTTAAATGGTTTTTTTCTTTTTCTTTTTTGTCTTTTAAAGGTTAGTTAATATTAATGAATGAATAACAGTTGATAATTATTTTATACCTCCAGTTTTGAGAATTAAACTTTCTTAGTAGTATTTGCGGATATCAACCATTGGACCCACTCCAACCCCTCTAAAATTTTCGTTATGGATTGCTCTACACAATTTTCTTTGAAATAACATCAATTAAGAACCAAACTTTCATATTATAAACCAATTTTTAGGGAAAAATTGTCCATTTAATTTTTAGAGGGAGGGAATCTGAGATACATTACTTTTATGTTAAACAGGACACCTCTTGGATGGTATTCCAGTGGCACCTGTCCACTGAATTTTTTGTTCTGGGCCATCTAGCTGCCTTTGGTCATTCTGCATTTTAGCAGTATAAATATCTCAGCAGTCATCATCATCATCATGTCGCGCCGCCAGCACAGATCTCCCGACTCTCTCCCTCCACACTTCTCTATCATCCATCACTCCTGGTAGGTCTTCAAGGCTACATCCTGTATCGGCACAGAACTGTTGTATGTAAGTTCTAGCTAATCATCTTGCCTTTGCTCATCCATAGGAGTATATCACTTATGAGTTCGTCCCTACTTCTCCAGCAGTGTCCTCTATGTCTGGTTCGTCTAACTTGGATAGATTTTGTGATGGGTGGTCAGTGGCCGTACAGCTGCTGCTTTGTGGAGTGCTGCCTCCAGGACTTAATCTCAGCAGTACTCATACCATAGTATGGCTGTTTTTATTTGTAACTCCAACCAGCTCTTGAAGATTGTTGTAAAATAAAGTTCTTCACAATATCCACTCTTGGAGAATCTGTAATAGTTGTCATCATTTTCAAAGTAAATTCTTTGGTTAACACTGTCGACAAAAATGGAACAAAATAGCTGAGGGGTGTCCTGTTTAATGGAAAAGTAACATAGCAAATTTATCCCTAGAAATTAAACAGGCTACTTTTCCCTAAAAATTAGTTTATAAATAGAAAGTTTTGTTCTTAATATTATTCAGAAAAAAAATTACTTCTGTATTATTTTAACAAAGATTTTATAGTTGTGGGGGTGGTTCCAATGGTACATGTCTGTCTTGATAGTTAATTAAATGCAAATAATTCTTTTGATAAAACAATTTTTGTTTTTAATTTTTTAAAATTTTTGTATGTTACATTTTGCAGTTATATAGTGTTTCTACTCTATGGATTATCTTTTTGACTCGACCCCTCTTCGTGGCAAACCTATGTTTAGCTTATTTGTAAACACTTTTTTTTTTTTTTTTTTTTAACTAAAACAATCCTTCTCTGTACATTTCATGCATTCTTCTGTAAATTTCACATGCTTTGCTCTTCTCAGCCACCGAAAATTTGATGACAGACCTCTGTTCAAGCTTATGGTTCTCTGTTTGATTTACAGTTTCAAAACAAGTATTTTTGTGAGATTAAAATTTCTTTTACTATAAACCAATTCCAAACAATGCAGAGTTTACATTTATGTAAAAAAAATTCTGAAAGAAAAAATTATTTTGCTTTTTTAAAAAAAGTTTGTCTTTATTAAATTGACCCTCTTATATAGCAACAACTTTATTAACAATAAAGAAAAGAAAGTATATACTATATTAGCAAATTGTGTCTACAGAGATGTGGAGTAGGGGAAATCCTCTACATTGTGTGTGTATATATATATATATATATATATATATATATATATATATAAGTTAGAAATTACCATGACAAGAAAATCCGGCACATACCTACACATGACATACGGAGCATTGAACAGCTGTTTTGACCTTATTAGGTCTCATCAGCAGTGCACACATTGATCTCCACCCCTGGAGATTGAACCAACAACCACAGTATGCAGAAGTCGAAACTCTACCACTGGGCCACTGGTTCATGCCACATATAAGCGATACCGAATTAACAAGTCATAGTAAATTTTTTATATATATATACACACACACACACACACACACACACACACACACACACAGACCTTGTAAGAAAGAGTCTTTAGAATGAGAGTGGAGATAGAAATTGTTGTAATATATCTTTAACCTTCAACTTTTATTGGTCAAAGATAAACTGTTTTATGACCTCTCCAAATATATATTTAACATAATATTTTAAGTTAAACAGGCCTTGTTAAAATATCAAGAGAAGTGTTTTAAGTAAGATAATTTGTAATTTTCTTAAATATAAATCCTATTGTTACCTTTACAATAAATAATACAAAAATGTAGAATAATTTATATATAATACATAACACCTATAACCGGGCCATTGGCATAATGGTTAGTGTTCACCAATGGTCTAGAAGACTGGGGTTCAATCCCAGGTTGTGTCATACCAAAGACTAAAAAAAAAAAGGTAAGGATCAAGAGTAAAGTGGAGCAATCCAGGGAATGGAGTAGCACCCTCCCATACACCTTGGTGTGGTAGCTATTGAAAAGGGAGCCTTCGGGTTGCCCTTGACTAGGGTTGCCAACTTTACTTACTATTACATAACACCTATATCATTTGTTAGAATTTAATTCTACTGAAACTTCTTGATGAATATATAGTTGCATATTCTATTTTGTGATAATAAGTATTGCTGGTGTCAAGGTATCTTCAACACTCTTTTTCTTAAAAAAAAAAAATTGTTTTTCTATTTTTCCTAAATGGAAAGTAGTTTGTTGTTTTTTTTTTTAATATCTAAACAAAATTTCAGTTCAAAAAATTAGAAAATGTATTAATATTCAAGTGAAAATGGAGAAAAGACCAAAAGATAGAATCAAATCTAACTAAACACAACTAAGAAATGCAGAAACTGTCTATAATTTTGATAATGTTCATTGCTAATCAAAGAAAATTTGGACAATATATATTGAAGGTGTGTGTGTATACATACATCTGGTATCCGGTAAGGTATAAATGTAAACAAAACGAAAGCTACTACATAATGCCTTATAATTCCTGAGCTTATGTCGTTGGCTGAGCAGTATGATACTAAGTCTAACATAAAGTTGGGTGGGTTTTGGTTCCAGCTTCATTCATTTTTGGATTATAATACCTTTGGGGAAAGATATGAACCCCCTATCCCTCAGCTATAGATTAACTAATACTACAACTACAGTCTTCGACAATGATGGCTTTGGCATTAAATAACCCTTGATGGTTGATATGCTATTAAACTAAGAAGCCAAACCTAATAAGCATGAGGAAAAACTTGAACACTAGGTAACCTGAGAATCAACATTGAAAAACCTGATTTGTTTACCAAAACTTCTTCTTCCCTAATATCTCTGTCAGAAAAATAAGGTCTAAAAATATTTGGTTTTGGGTTGCCTTCAATGCACTTTCAATCAGGACTGTATATAGAATTAGACCAACTTTAAGAAGTCTTTTGATATGTCAAGAAAAAGAAATGAATAAAAAAAATGTTTAAATAAGTATTGTTAGTGTTTTTTAAGGAAATATGCTTAAGAGAATTACTGCTGCCTGACTAGTTCATTCCAATTTTTATTTACATTGTAATAAGTATGTTGGATTAGTAAATGATTATATCTTAGTTTTTCAGACATCCCTTGTATTTAGTAATACGTAGATGTTCATTGCTCCCATAACCTGGTTTGGTGCTGTTACTTATGTAGTGTGTCTAGTGGAGCCCAACCCTCTAAAGGTCTACAACTGGTTTGAATTCAGAATTTTTCTTCTTTAGAACTGCTAAGGATGCTGCGTATTGTTTTGAACAAATCCTAGAAGTGACATCCTACAAAACAACTGTATAGCCACTTAACTCCCATCTCAAAAACCATCTCAGTAAGACAGACAAGACCTACTGGACACTGGTAGAGAAGTAAGGACAAACTCAAATGCAATATTCTCCTCTAGATTCCTGTTACATCATAGATTGATGAGATGTAATATACATCAAGCGAAAGTGTGGACTGCTCTCAATTATATGGAAGTCTGTCCAATAAAATAAAACTGGATTTCTTCTTGGCTGGGTCCCTATGATTGTATGGATGCTAACAAAACATATAGAGAACAAGCTTGATGGGAACTAGACCAGAATGTTATGAGCTGTTTTGGAAGCAACAGCCCACGAAACAATAGTCATATGGCAACTTACTTCCCATTTCAAAAACCAGCCAAGTAAAACGAACAAGACATGTGGGACACTGCTGAAGAAACAAGGATGAACTAATAAGTGAACATTCTCCTATGGACCCCCGACATGTGGATGTGCCAGTGTTGGTTGACCAGCAAGAAATTATTTACATCAGTTCTATGCAAACACTTGATGTAATTTGGAAGAGCTGCCAGGAGCAATGAATGATAGGGATGGATGTGATCTGTGACTTAATGATGATTAGTGACATGTAATGTGACATTCAAATTAAATCTAAGCCATTAAATGGTGGAAAGATGCTCCGAGTCATCTAATTGAGTGACAGATAGTAAACCCAAGCTCAATTTGTATCCTCATCAATGATTGGTTAAGATGTCAGATGACTGGGTAAATAGTTGAACAATTTCATTTGAATGAAGTGGTTGTGTTCTCAACTCCCCCATAAAGGTCATGTAGGTAAAATTGCACCTAATAGTGTCCACCTTATTGTTATCTCAGCAAAGAAGAACTAAGATAGTTGGGATTATGACAACAAACGAGACAAAAGAAAACACCAAGATGCAACAGACGACAACAAAGATGGCAGCCAGATCAACAGGGCCAAGTGAAAAAAAAATAGTGAGAAGAACCACCAGAGATGATATAAGTTAACAAGGCTATATTACACTCCTATACAACACTTGGCTGACTATCAAAAGCAAACATTGGATACCATTTAGGGGACCCACCAAGGGTGATGGTGAACAGGGATGGATGGCAAGAAAGTGTCAAGGAAATCTGTGTGATTGGCATGCATTGATGATGATGAGGCCAGTACCCATACCAAGGCTAAAGAGCCAAGTCTGCCCTACTATTTACCCATAGTTGGAGAGAGAATAGTTGGATTCATACCTTTTCCAAGAACATTAGCATGTAGTGAAATGCAAACAGCCTTGTGCAGGATTTGAATTCAGTTAGCTGAGTCCACTTTTGACCACAATTATGCAACCGTTATCACAAGCTCCTCTAATAAATAGATTGATGAGTGAATTATTGGCAGTTTTGTTTATTAAGTTTTATAAATTAACTTAGAGGGAGACCCCACATTGTAATGGCTAAAGTGCAAGTTTGAACTTCACTAACTCTATTCACTTTTAGACTACTACCCTTAGGAAAGGTATGAACTCCCTTATCCCCACCCTAGCTATGGGTTGAATAGTATCACTGCAGTTCTTCTACGAGGATGAATTTGGCATTAAATAACCTACAAAGGTTGATATGCTATTAAACAAAAAAGTTGGCCTCTGAAGGATAAGACTCCTCCAACGAGTGTCCTGGATATGACATTAAACAATCTGATGGCGAGGCTTCAGCCTTGGAGATTTGGAGAAGGTGGAGTACTCTTTCATTGCCATTGCTCCCAGGTCCATTCTGACCCAAAGTCGTAGCCCCTGATAGGCTCCTATCTATGGGTCAAATAGAACTGTTTGACATTTAAATTGTGTGCAAACAAATGACTTATGCTAATTTGAATTGTTAGAAATAGAACTGTTTGTTCATTTAACTGTGTGTTAACAAATGACTGATGTTCAATTGAATTGTTAGTGAGAGCAAAACTTGGAATCATTTAACTGATGAATGAGTAATGTTGTGTAGAGTTATTAATGTTAAAGAGTAATACTCGAAATTCTTTCACTTTGCGCCTAAATTGAATTATTGGAATTACATAACAATATTTGGGGGGGGTCCTTGTGGTGTAATGGTTAAAGTGATGGATTGCAAAATCTTAGTAAGCGAGTTCGAACTCCAGTCGTGCTATTATGTTCACTTTTGGACAAATACCCTTGGGAAAGGTATGAACCCCCTTATCCTCCCATTTATGGGTTAAATAGTACCACTACTGTTTTTTAGGAGAATGGCTTTGGCATTAAATAACCTACAAAGGTTGATATGCCATTAAACGAAGAAACCTACCAACCATAACAATATTTGGAACCATTTGACTGTGTGCAAATGAATTAATAATATTGAATAAAATTAGTGTTAAATAGCAATACTTGTAACCACTTCACTGTGAGCAAAAAATGATTAGAATAATTCTATTTACTATTAATCAGATAGCAATACTTGAAACCATTTAACTGTGTGCAAAAAAAATGAGCTCAGGCTCATTTAAAAATGCTAACAACAAAAAGTGTTTACAAATCATATATATTTAATACATATGTGTAAACAGGATTTGGCATTAAATAACCTACAATGTTTGGTATGCCATAAAACCCAACCAAACTAAATCATATATATTTGATATATATCTATAAATAGGATTTGGCATTAAATAACCCACAACAGTTGATGTGCCATAAAACTCAACGAAACTAAATCATATACATTTAATATATATTTATAAACAGGATTTGGCATTAAACAACCTACCATGATTGATATGCCATAAAACCCAACCAAACCAAATCATATATATTTAATATACATCTAGAAACAGGATTTGATATTAAATAACCCATAACAATTGATATGCCATAAATCCAACCAAACCAAATCTTAATCTAAGTGGCTATCAGATTTCCTCTCTCATAGAAATATTACCAAACATTCATCTGTTAAATGATATGTTTTCTTTAATGATTATGACCTATTTTAGAATACCTTCAACTTCAAGTCTGTCTAGGCTTTGAATTGTTAAAACAATAAAGGCCATCTGCTGTTTATATAAGTTTTATTACTTATGTGTATTCATAATTTATAAACTAGTGTCAGAAGAAGATAAATAAATAAAAAGCCTATATAATTATGATGAACTTTAGATACTTACTAATACCAAATTTCAAACAGGATTAGATATTTGTTTTCATATGATTCATAAGGTTAACAATATTTTCATGCTTTGTGTTCATTCTCTCTCTCTCTCTCTCTCTCTCTCTCTCTCTCTCTCTCTCTCTCTCTCTCTCTCTTAATTGCTTTACCTTTTTCACTCTGTTTCTTTTTCATTCTGCTTATTTCTCTTTTTTTGGTTTCATTCAGCTTCTCCATATCTCTTTCATTCTCTCTTTCTCTCTCTTTCACTCTTCCTAATTTTCTATCTCTTTTACTCTCTTTTTCATTATCTCCTTCTTCCTGTCTTTTTTCTCTTTTTCTCTCTTTTCTTTATTCCTTTGTCTCTCTCATTCTCTCTCTCTCTCTCTCACTCTGCATCTCTTTTATCCTATTTATTTCTTTTTCTCTTTCATTCTCTTTCTCTCTTTTACCTTGTTTTTTCATTTTCCCTCTTTTTTTATCTTTTACACACACACACACTCTCTCTTTCTCTCTCTCTCCCGGGAGAGTCCCTGTAGCACTGTGGCCTTGAAGTAAGTGAGTTCAAACTCCAGTCATGCTATTATGTTCACATTTGGACTAATACCCCCAGGAAAATTATGAACCCTCTTACCCCCCCACCTCAGCTAGGAGTTAAATTGTATCACTGCTGGATGGCTTTAGCATCAAATAACCCCCAAAGGTTGATATACCATTAAACAAAGAAACCAAAACTCTTTTTTTATCCTTTTTCACTGTGTTTCTATCTCTGTTTCATTCAGCTTCTCCATACCTCTTTCATTCTCTCTTTCTCTTACACTATCTTTCTTTCACACCCTCATTTTCTATTTCTCTTTTTTACTGTCTTTTCTCTCTCATTCTCTCTTTTCTTTACTACTCATTCATTCTGTCTCTCTATTTCACTCTGTGTCTCTTTCATTTGGTTTATTTCTCTTTTGCTTTCACCTTCTTCCTCTTTTACTCTCTCCATCCTTCTCACTTTCACTGTTTCTTTCTCTTTCCCTCTTTTTTATCCTATTACATTCTCTCTCTCTCTCTCTCTCTCTGTTATATATACCCTACCTATGAGCATTAATGGGTATGTCCCATTCCTCATAAATACATTGGATGGTCTTGTGAGGGGGAATGAAAATATACTAACTTAGTTGTCATCACTAGCAGCGGTTATCTTCTTGACGCTGCTGGAAAGTATTGTATTTTTAATGTTATGAAGATTTTCATTTCATTTCCAACCTTCGTTTTGTTTATTTCTCATTCAGTAACTTTTTGTTAGGTTACTACACTCTTCTTTTCTCTTTTTCTCCCTTTCACTCTATTTCTATCCCTGTTTCTTTCTCTTTTACTCTGTCTTGTCTTTTTCTCTCTATCTACCCTCCATCTTAATTTAGAAATTATCCTCTCTTCTTGGATACATTTTTAAAAAGATTTATGAACTCAAAGTTTATCTGCCTTGTTAGGTGGGGCTATAAAATATACCAACAGCATCTTTGCAGAGGAGTAGACCCCCACCAATGAGTGTCCTGGATATGACATTAAACAATTTGATGGTGAGGCTCCAGTAATGCTGAAGATTTGGGGAATGCAGAGTACTCCTTCATTACTATTGCTCCCAGGTCCACTCTAGCTTGAAGTGGTTGCACCTGAAAGGGTCCTATCTATGGGGCAAATAGAACTGTTTGACATTTAAACTGAGTGCAAACAAATGATTTATGCTAAATTGAATTGTTTGAAATAGAACTATCTGATTATTTAACTGTGTAAACAAATGACTGATGTTTTATTGGATTGTTATTGATAGTAATACTTAGAACCATTTAACTTTGTTGACTTATGCTAAGTTGAATTGTTAGAAATAAAACTATTAGATCATTTAATTGTGTATAAACAAATGATTGATATTTAATTGATTGTTACTTATACATAACAATACTTGGAACCATTTAACTTTGTTGACTTATGTTAAATTGAATTGTTAGAAATAGAATTATTTGATCCTTTTACTGTGTGGATCTAAAAAATGAGTTTACATATCATATATTTGATATATATATATAAAAATAGGATTCGGCATTAAATAACTAACAATGGCTGATATGCCATAAAACTAAACCAAATCAAAGTTTATTTAAAAGCTGCATCACCAAAATCAAGGTGCTGAGCTGTTTTTGGCACCACCTAAAATAGAGCTCCATAGTATTCCTTTTTTAGGGCAACAGACAATAAATGCAGCCCTTACCACTTTAGGTGCTACCTTGGGGGAAAACCCTCTGAAGTTGAGCTGATTTATTTTAGTTCACTTAGGTGTGTCAAGGAAGTTGTTTATGCTTGGTTGGTTGGATTTTATGGCATTTCAACTCTTATAGGTTATTTAATGCCAAATCCTGTTTATACATATATATCAAATATATATGATTTGTTAATGAATAATTTGTAGGTAACAATTTTTAAACAAGTCAGAGCTTATTTATTTGTATACAGTTAAATGGTTTCAAGTATTCCTATCTAACACTAATAGTTCTATTTTCACACAATTAAATGGTTCTAAGTATTGCTATGTAAACAAGTGTCCTGAATATGATACTAAGCCATCTGATGGTGAGGCTCAAGTCTTGAATCTTTGGAGAACTCTTAACTTCTAGGCTTGAAATAACCCTACATAGGTTGACATGCTATGAAAATCAATCAATTAATCAAGTTACTATTTTCAGGAATTAAAGAATTGTCAGATAAACCCTATGCTTCTTAATTCAGTCTTTAGTGTCATGTGTCTATCAAATTTTAAGGAACATACCTTTCTTAATTATATCTGTGCTGAAGGATTCAGTCTAAGTGTGATCTTTGTGGGGCATAGCATTATAGGCTCACCATCTCAGTGATAGTACTATTTCAGTAACTAGAAGTGTGTGATTGACTCCTTTGCCTACAACATGCTTCATATGACAAGCCAAATTGGGTGGGGCTGTAGAATACACTGCATTTCCACTGAGGAGTAAGACCCACCAGTGAGTGTCCTGGATATGACAGTAAACAATTTGATGTTGAGGCTCCAACATAGGAGATTTGGGGAATATGGAGTACCCCTTCATTGCCACTGCTCCCAGGTTCACTCTGTCCCAGAGTGGTAGCACCTGATAGGATCCTATCTGTGGGTCAAATAGAACAAACTGTGTGCAAACAAATGACTGATTTTAAATTGTGACTGTTATATAGCAGTACTTGAAACCGTTTAACTGTGTGCAAAAAAAGAGCTCATGTTTGTTTAAGAATGTTATCTACAAAATAATTTTACAGATCGTATATATATATATATATATATATATATATATATATATATATATATTCAATAAATGTGTATAAAGAGGATTTAGCATTAGATAACTTACAATGGTTGATTTGCTATCAAACCAAATATATATTTAATATATATGTATTAAGAGGATTTGGCATTAAATAACCTACAATGGTTAATATGCCATAAAACCAAACCCAACCCAAACTAACCCAACCAAACCTTCATATGACCAGTTGAGAACTTTACCCTCCATGACCAGGTATAAAGAAGTATCAAGATAAATTCCTCTTTTTCCTCACAGTATGGTATAGAAGCAAGGACTTGTTCTGTACCTCTGGGGCAAGGATATTCATTATGAATAGACTTCATGGGGCATACAAAACAGTATGCTGTATACAATGTTGATTGGTTATGGTTTATTTAATGCCAAATCTTATATATAAAATATTTTTAAGTATATTTTGTTATTATATATATATATATATATATATATATATATATATAGTTTCTAAATATATATATATATATATAAGTTGGCTGACCATAGTTGAGAGTAACCTGAAGGCTCACTTTTCTATAACTACTATACTGAGATGTAAGGGAGGGGGCTACTTCTTTCTCTGGATGGTTCCAGTTAACCTTGATCCATACCTTATAATGCTGAATGATAAGTAAGAAGGCATCTCGTCCCATTTTTTGAGCCTTTGGTCTCCCTGACCATTGAGTCTCCCTGACCATTGGCGAACATGGGCCAAGTAGACAATTTTGTATCCTAGGTGTATGCTATGTGGATGGTTTTGTTTTGTAGATATATCTGATGTTTTTATATATATCAGCTTTGCAATATGTTGTCAGTTTCATTATCCATGCTTTCTACATTATAGGATCTATTTAAGGTTTTGGTTGATCCTGGGGAATCCCATTGTTTTTGTTTTGTTTATATGTCTTGTGAGATAATTTTTTTGATAATTTTATTCTTGTTGTTGAAATATCTCTGGACTGAGATGATGAAGAGTTGATATTTTCAGTTGATTTGATTCTGTGGTTGGTCTGCATACAATTCTGTAAGCTTACTTTCATACCTGCAGGTATTTAATATGCTTAATAATTCCACAAAACAAAGGAGCTCTTCTCAAATATGTATGTCTCTCACAAACTTTCATATCTTTTATTAACTTCACTCTCACATATGCATTAAAGGACTTTTCTGTATACACATCTTCATTTGCTTGCAATGAATATAGCCATACCAGTTCAAATCCAGGACAAAGCTGCTTGCATTTCCCAATGTGCTTATACTCTTGGGAAAAATAGGAATCCAACTATTCTCCCTCTAGCTATCGGTAAATAGTAGGGTATACTGGGCTCTATACCTTGGTATGGCAACTGGTCAAGGAGAAGGAAAACATTGAAAACCTGTTAAACTCCACTTAAAAATTGATATATGTTGCATTCAGCCGATAGTGGAGGAGTTAGGTAAACACGCACACACACATATATATGTATAGTATTTTTTCTTTATCATTAGCATTGATATAAACATTTTCTAGAAAAGGGGCCAAAATTTCATGTAGCTTAGGATCTAGACAGGTGAAAGTCCAGCTCTGGGTAATTCAATGGGTAACAAGCTACACTCTCAGACCCTAGTCTGATGGTTTGGTTTAGTTTCTTACTTTAATGGCATATCAATCTTCATGGGTTATTTAATACTGAAGTCGTCTTTGTAATAGAAGAGCCATGATAGTGGGTGGATAAAAGGGTTCATACCTTTCTTAAGGGTATTAATCAGAAAGTTAACAAAATAGTGTGACTGAAGTTCAAACTTGCTTACTTCATGGCCACAGTCCAGCACTTTAGCTATTATGTCATGGGAGCTCCCTTCACACTAGTCCAAATAAACCAGTGTATAATTTGTTGTTTCTTTTAAAAATAAAATAGAAATGGAAATTGCTAATATTGATCTTATTAATCAATAATATATTGAGAAATTTTTATAGCTGTTGTTTTTTCCATTGTCCTATTGAATAATTTATAGTTTAATGATTTCCTATACTGTTCATCTCTTTTGTATTTGGGAACCAGCTTTTGTTTATCAAGGGAGATAACTTCAAGTGTAGAGTTTTTTTTTCGATTTGAAATTTTGATTTCAGTGGTTATATGTTCTAAGTGTTAGACAAAAGAAAAAAAGAAAAATTCTGAAAGTTTTGGAAGTTTACAACTCAGTAGCTTAAAGGCTTGAAAGTACATGCTTAATGAGCTAAATAATGTAATTAAATGATATTGTAATTAAAATCACAAAAGAAAATCATATTGAAAGAGGAAAAGAAATATATATATATATATATATATATAGTTATATGAAGGTCGTTCAAAAAGTTCTAAGCCCCAGCCAGAAAGAAGCACCACAGCTGACAATTGTTGTTGGTGTAGCAACACACAACCCTTTCTAATAAAACTGGAAAAACTAATTCAGATTTTTCTAGTTTTATAAGAGTTTGTATATTGCTACAATAAAAATGTTCAGCCATGCTCTTCTTTCTGGGTGAGACTAAGAACTTCTTATATATATATATATATACACTTATTTTATATAGTTATATGATTTAGTATATTCATAAGAAAGAGTGCCCAATGTCAGAGATAGAGCATATGCAGAACTAAGTTAGTACAGCATAGACACAGAGTCAAAGGTGCTTGGTGACAGTCAATTTCTTAGATGATGGACTTGGACTGACGATCACATAGGTGAGAAACTGACACCAAGAACCACTGACTCTGTGTCTGTACTATTCTAACATATATATATATATATATAAGATATATATATATATATATAAGATATGATAAAAATAAGTGGAAAAAAAAGATAAATCAAACACTTATAATGGGTTTAGTGGTAATATTTAATTCTTTATTCAAAGAAGGTGGCACCAAGTGTATTGGGTTTCATCAGAGATTTGAAGTGATAGAGGGGGATTGATTTAATTGATCGTTTGTGTTCATAGATTCTTTTTTCTAATCTATGAGCACAAATGATCAATTAAATTAAATGATGACCAAAATGCCCTTTACTCTCACATGTTATATTTCAAACTGTTATGGTACCTACCTTAAAGACTATAATGAACTCTTCCTATTACTATGAAGAAGTAAAAGTAAGTAAAGTTGGCAACCGTAGTCGAAAGCGACCAGAAGGCTCCCTTTTCAGTAGCTACTACACTGAGGTTTAAGGGAGGGTATGACTCCTTTCCCTGGATTGCCCCACTTTACCCTTGATATGTACCTTATATTGCTGAATGTTAATCAAGGAGGTATCAAGTACTATTTTTAAAGTCTTTAGTATAACGCGACCTGGGATTGAACCCCGGTCTCCCAGACTGTTGGTGAACACTCTACCCACTAGGCTATTGAGCCAGTTTAAATTCATCTCAGGGTTAAGTTTACTCCAGCCTAACTCTTTGGCAGTCAGACTGACGTTCAACACTCTTTTACCTATGCTGTATTTATACTTTCGTTCAATATACTTGTTTCACGTAATCCTGAGTTCGTGTCTTTCTTCCGGACATTTTGCTGGTCCACAGCACAAACACACTTTAATTTTTTTCAAGTCACTCAAATCAAACTCATACATTGCAAAAAATCCTACAGTTTTTGAGAATCTGCAATAATTTCCAAAACAAATCCCATAAATCAACGTCCTGTCCTGGGTTCTATTAGATTTCACCCTACTTATGTTACATGAAAAGAATATCAGAACAGAAAATGGATAAAAAAAAAAAGAAGAGAAAAAGAGAAGTAGAAAAAAATTTTTTTAGCAAAAACTAAGACATTTTTACACTACCATATTATAAAGTATTTTTCTTGAATTTTTTTTCTTTTTCCTTTCCTTTTAGATACTTGATTAGCTTAAATGTCTTTGATGAAACTGGATCCTCATGAATCCTTTCCCCTTTCATTTCTTCTTTCTCTAAATAAACCTCCCTCCCCCTCATATTTCCCTCTTTCTCACTAGAATTAATCCACCTCTATCTGGTAAAATCTCTGATGAAACTTAATACATTTGGTGCTACCTAGCTTTGAGGTCAGAGTCAAAACCAAATTAACCCTTACCACCATCACTCAAACCTCCTTGTTCTTTTCCTTATCTATCTCTTCTCTTTAGACCCTTTCCCTCCCTTTATACTTTTTTACAATATCCATTAGTTTATCTATTTCCTCAATTCCTAAAATGTAGAAAAAAACAAAAAATATTTAGTCTAATGAAATTATTCTGTTAATAAAGAATGAAATATTACTACTAAACCCATTGTAAGTGTTTGATTTATCCATTTTTCCACTTATTCTTTTCCTCTTGTCAGATTCACCAAAATATACCATTTCTCTACACATATATATATGAGTGTTTGCCAATGGAAAGGGAGAATTGGGTTCAATCCCAAGTTAAGTCATACCAAAGATTTAAAAAACGGTACTTGATGCTTCTTTGCATCATAAGGTAATTATCAAGGGCAAGTGGATCAATCCAGGGAAACGAGTAGTGCCCTCCCCTACACCTCGGTGATGTGGCTATTGAAAAGGGAGCCTTTGGGTCGCCTGTGACTACAGTTGGCCAACTTACACACATACAATATATATATATATATATGTAAATATGATAGATTTAAATTTAAATAATATAATTCTCACTTCCTTTGGCTCATTTCATGACAGGTAGTTTCAAGTGTTTTGAAATCAAAAGGAAAAGCTTACTCCTAAGATGTAAGTTTTTGGCATCTCTAGGTACATCATAGAAGTGTAATGGTTAACAAGCTAGTTTCAGACTAATTACTACTGAATAATGAGTTTGAATCTCATTAGATGTCCTATAATTGCATACTAAGCTAAGCTAACAGATCATTGTTCATCATCATCATCATCATCAAATAGTGCCAATAGCATGGATTCACTTGACTCACTTTCACTCTCCATCCTTTTCAGTCATCTCTTTTGGCAGGTCCTCAAGTCTACATCCAGTATCTGTACAGAGCTAAAGTCTTTGCTGGTTGGCCAACACTGGTGAGTCCAAGTGTAGGAGCTTTCAGAAGAACATTGTGTATGAATATGTCTCTGCTTCTCCCGCAGCACCCAGCATGTTTTGTCCATGTTACTTGGATAGTTTGTGAGATGGGTGGTAGGTGACTGTACAGCTGTTGTTTTGTAGGGTGTTATTTCCAGGGTTTGTGTGCCTCTCATCTAGCTTTTTCTCCAAGTGCTTCTTTAAAGTCTCGGTGGTTAGTGAGTTTTATTTTAAATAAGCATTCTATACTTCTGGCCTAATGCAAAACTAAGCTCTGCTAAGTGAATGATGCAACTATGACAGAGTAGTATAGAAATTAAAACAAGTTAATTTTCACCTTCTTTTGATCATTTTCTTACTAGTAGTTTCATCATTTACTAAGTATTGTAATGTTATTGGGGTGGGTTATTAGAATAATTACTTGAATCATAACTCATAATGAAAAGGGTTTATTTTACAAGACATAGAACGATGTGTTAACAGAGGTATATAGCCAGTTTGTCTCACGAGGAAGAATTGACTGGCTTGTCAACACCTGCAATGCTCATAATAAAAAAGAATAGTCCATTCTATACAGAATCTCTTCTCTAAAACACTAAGCATCATTCTCTAAGCTCAGCTGAGGGAATGATGTTTAGTAAATGATGAAATTACTAATAATGGAATGATCCAAAGAAGGTGAGAATTAAATTGTTTTAATTTCTATACTCCTCAGCTGGCCAGCATATGAGCACTTTCATTTATCCAACATTTTCAAATGATTGTATTTTCTCATCTCTGGTTTATATATATATATATATATATATATATATATATATATACGGAATACATGTGTTTTAATCAAAGAGGTGACATCTCCACACTAAATGGTAGCTCTCTGAAACTAGTGGACAAGTTCACCTACCTGGGAAGCAGTGTCTCGTCAACCAAGACAGACATCAACACGCAACTAGCAAAGGCACGGTCAGCTATCGATAGGCTATCAGTCATATGGAAGTCAGATAAAGTAAAATAATAAAATAAAATAAAATGCAGTTTTTTTCCAAGTAGAGGTTGTGTTGATACTGCTATATGGGTGCTGACAAAACATATGGAGAAAAAGCTTGACAGCAGTTACAGAAGAATGCTGCGAGCAATATTGAACAAGTCCTGGAGACAGCACCACACAAAGCATCATCTGTACGGCCACCTACCACCTATAACAAAAATTATCCAAGTTAAATGAACCAAACATGTGGGACACTGCTGGAGAAGTAAGGATGAACTCATAAGCGACATACTCCTGTGAACCCCTTCACATGGATGAACAAAGGCAGGACAACCAGCTAGAACCATTATACAACTCTGTGCTAATACAGGATATAGCCTTGAAGATCTACTGGGAGCAATGGACGATAGAGATGGGTGATGAGAGAGGGTTAGGGAGATCCATGCTGGTGTCGTGACATGATGATGACAATGATGATGATGATATATATATATATATATATATATATATATATATATATATATATATATATGGGGTTTAGATAATATTATAAAATTTCAGATTAAAAACTAAAAAAGTGCTGATATATGACAAGTAGAGTAGAGCAATATGCAGTCAATATTAAATGTTAAAAATCACAAAATCTTTTTACCCAGTCGGCTAGGGCTGTAAAATATACTGAAAGCACCTCAACTTAAGTCACAATCTGATAGTGAGGTTCCAGTAATGCTGGAGCTTTGGGGAATGTGGAGCACCTTTTCATTGCCATTGCTCCCTGGTCCACTCTGGCCTGGAGTGGTAGAACCTGATAGGGTCCTATCTATTGGTCAAATAGAACTAAACTGTGTACTTATGCTAAACTGAGTTACTTGAAATAGAACTGTTTTGATATTTAAACTGTGTACTTATGCGAAACTGAACTGACTGCGTACTTATGAAACTGAATTGTTTGAAGTAGAACTATTCCAATATTTAACTGTGTTGATAAATACTATACTTATACTAAACTGAATTGTTTGAATTAGAACTGTTTGACTAAACTGAATAGCTTGAAATAGAAATGTTTTTAACAATTAAACTGTGTACTCATGCTAAACTGAATTGTTTGAAATAATTATTTGCATAAAAATGGATTTGTCATAAAATAAAGCACAAAGATTGATATGCCATAAAACCCAAACAACCCAACTCTCACAAAATCTTTTCTACTGTTAAAATTTCATGAATTTTAATTATCAGGTAAGCAGTAAAACAAATGGAATTTCATTCTTTTTGATGCCTGAGGAATGAGATTCATCAAACTCAAGTCACAGGAAAATTTTTGAGTTTTAACACTTAATATTAAATTCATATATATATATTTATATATATGATGTTTCTATTGGAACAATTATTATATATATATATATATATATATATATATATATATATTATTTCTAGTGTGTGTGTGTATATATATATATATATATATATACATATGTTTATATTTATGCCTGTTTCATTAAATAGTAAAGACACATTTTGTCTGTATAATTTAATCAAAATCCTCTTGAGTTTCCTGATAAGTGTCTTGGTTTCAGGTTAGAATTTGTGGATGAATTTACCAAAATTGTCCTGAGTGCTTTTGGACCCTTCATAGGCCTTCATCAGGGGTTGCTTGCATGCATAAAGAGTTTTGATTTTTAAATGAGTTTTGAAAGTTTTTTTATGTTTTTATAACATAACAAAAATATGCAAACACAGAGTTGAATAAAACTGAGCAGCTGATGAATTTAAAAAACAGAACGCTATCAATGGAAATAGAATACTATCGAGAAATACGGAATATAAAAAAAAAAATTCTAAAGGCATTTCAAAACGTTGCTATTTTCAAAATTAATTTTATTGATTTTAGGTTTTTTGGTTTTTATATATAGGGATTCTAGGAGATTGTATCAAGAAACTCGAAAGGATCTTAATCAAATTATACAGACAAAACGTATCTTTACTTTTTAATGAAACATACTTAGATGAACAACTGCTGCATGCACACACACACACACACACACACATATATATATATATATATATATATATAATTATTGGGGAACCTGTAATATTATTGGTTATCACCATAGAAAATGGAGATGATGAACTATGTTCAAATATTGAATGAGGCTGATTGCATTTCATATTGTGTTAATACCCTTGCTAAAAGTATGAATCCAACTATTCTCCTTTCAGCTATGGTTAAATAGTAGGGCAGACTGAATTCTTTAACTTTGGTATGTGTTGTACTCTCTACATAATGAACTTGCCCTCCTCCATTAATACATGTCAATGAGAGTGTCAGATGGGAGTGCACCAATCAGCGTGACATAATCACGTGTGATACCATTTGTGTAGTGGACGGATAGTCACTACCACAATGGACTCTCAGCTTTCTATCAACTAACTACTGTTTAACCAAGTTCCCTTGTATCTTGTTTCTGTTACTTGAATATATATGTTTTTCTATCAAACCTTTTGTGTTCCCCGTGTCTTTCTTTGGTCAGCATCACAACAGTATGGCAACCAGTCTAGGAGAAGGAAAACTCTGAATTCAAACCTGTTAAACTCTGCTTTAAAAATCAACCTCATGTTGCATCCTGTTGGTGAGGAAGGATTGGGTGAATACATGGTATGATGTTACAGTCCAACATGTTAGCCACTACACCACAGGGATCACACCCCATATATTCAAGAAACTACCCTTAATTGACTACGCATTGGACACACTCAACTGACTGACTCATTCATTCTTAAAGAAGAACCTCCCCCAAATGTACATGTGGAAACCAATACTCAATCAAGCACATTTTGATAGAATGCACAAAACGCAACTACACCAGGAAAAAGTTTTATTAGACGAACAGCATGAAGGAACTATTTTTAAAAATTGCTCTCAAAAACATAATCAACTTTTTAAAAACAATTGGCCTCCTATTAAAGATATAGACTATGTTACCAACACCTTCGACCATCAAGTTTATACAAACAAAAAGCTTTGATCTATTTTAAACTACTAATTCCAGATTTTTTCTTTACAATTAATATTCATTTTTATATGTATATATATATACACACATACATATCAGAATTTGACATTCAATGACCCTTAAGAGGTTAATTTGCCATTAAACCCAACCATCACCAACCTAAAAATATGCGTTTACAAATAATATGCATAATATATGTGTAAAAAGGCTCCGGCTTTAAATAACCTATAAAGGTTGATATGCCATTAAATCCAACCAACCAACTATATATTCAAGTACATATATACTATATTGTCTTATGACATTATGACTAATTCATATATTGCTCTGGCTTATCATGTGTCTCATTGTAACATAATGGTCATTGAGGTTGTTAAGTTGACTATTGCCATTAAGTTAAAAAAAGTAAAGTTGGCGACCTTAGTCCAGGGTGAACTGAAGGCTCCCTTTTCAATAGCTACTACACCAAGGTGTCAAGGAGGGCGCTTCTCTATTTCCTGGATTGCTCAACTTTACCCTTGATCCTTACCTTATAACGCTGAATGTTAAGCAAGGTGGCATCAAGTACCATTTTTTGAATCTTTGTTATGACTCAACCTGGGATTGAACCTCAGTCTCCTGGACCACTGGCAAACACTCTACTCATTAGGCCAATGGTCCAATACTATAGTCACTGAGAGGTGTTAATTCTGTTATTTTATTAATAGTTTTTTTAGGTTGGCTTTTTATCATAGCAATCTACCAGATGTTCTTTTCATTATTACTATTATTATATCACTAGTTTTACTTTAGCTCATTGTTGCTGTTTATTACAACATCCTAAGTCAATAGACTCTTTACTATTACTATTATTTTATTACAGACATTACTCCCTCTTATTATTGTTGATTTTTTCAACAATAATGTGAGTTGATGTGACTATTAATTGTTAAAACTAACAAAGTAAAAATGAAGTAGTAAGGATAAAGTAAATGGAAAGATAGATAAATAATGGCTATCCAATTTATTGACATTTAATAATTTTATTGATTCGCAATTTGAAACTTTAGAAAAGTTTAGCTTACGGAAATGACAGTTTGTGCTCTAGATTCATTGAAATATTGAATCAATAGGGAGTTGGATAAACTGTCATTTTAAAACTAAGTTGACTTCAGTTTGAAATAAAGTTAAATAAAATTACTTGTTAAAATTGGACAAATGAACAGAATAAAGGGAGGCCACTCTATGAAACAAGAAATAAAATACAATAAGGTTAGGTTAGATTTTTGATGGTTATTTAATGCCATATCCAGTTATATATATATATATATGCATGTATGTATATATATGCATGTATGTATATATATGTATGTACGTATATACATGTATGTATATATATGTATGTATGTATGTATATGCATGTATGTGTATGTATGTATGTATATGTGTATGTATATATATATGTATGCATGCATGTATATATATATATATATATATATATATATATATATGATTTTCTAGTGAACAGTTTGTTGGTCACTTTATTTTTAAACAAGTTTTTAGAGTTGATTTGTTTGCACACAGTTAAATGGTTTCCAGTATTGTTATGTAATACAAATAATTCTATTTAATATTAATCAAGGCTTTCATGTATTACTATTTAGTATTAGTAATTCTATTTAATATTAATCAAATTTGCACATAGTTAAATTGTTTCAAGTATTGTTGTCTAACACTAATAATTCTATTTGATATTTATCATTAGTTTGCATGCAGTTAAATGGTTATCAATGATGGTTTTAAGTTTTGGTATTTAGCGTTAGTAATTCTATTTATCAAGTATTCCTATCTAATACAAACAACTTGTGCTTACCTATATGGTTTCAAATACCCAGTAATAATAATCCAGGAGGTGTCCTCGTGGTGTAATGGTTAAAGTGATGGACTGCAGGATCATAGTAAGTGAGTTTAAACTTCAGTCGCACTATTATGTTCACTTTCGGACAAATACCCCTGGGAAAGGTATGAACCCCCTTATCCTCCCAGCTATTGGTTAAATAGTATCATTACAGTTCTAAAAAAGATGGCTTTGGCATTAAATAACCTACAAAGGTTGATATGCCATTAAAGAAAAAAACCAAGCCATAACAATCCTTCACAAAAGACTGAATAATTCTATACAACCCATAGATGGAAGCTTAAGTCCTGAGAGTAATGGTAATTAATGGGTACTGGAGCCTCACCATCAGGACAACAGAAAGTTTAAAATCTTTATTTCTTGATTGGTTCTTCAGCAGTGAATTCAGTTTTTTTTTTTCAAGTAATTATAAAATTTGGTTTGGTTTATTTTTTAAAGGTATATCAACTTCTTATTGGCTATTTAATACCAAAACCTGTTTCATTTATAAATGTTTGATTGTAATAATTTTATATTTTCAATGTTTATTGCAGTTTTCTAAAAAATTGCACTGTGTCTTTTTATCAACAATTCACACTATCTAATAATTTAGGCAATCTGATTTCAAGAAACTAATAAGTACTTTTGATACTGGCTCATTGGCCTAGTGGATAGAGTGTTCATCAATGGTCCAGGAGACTTGGGTTCAATCCCAGGTTGCGTCATACCAAAGACTTTAAAAATGGTACTTGATACCTCTTTGCTTAGCACTCAGCAATATAAGGTACATATCAAGGGTAAAGTGGAGCAATCCAGAGAAAGGAGTAGCACCCTCCCTTACACCTTGGTGTTGTAGCTATTGAATAGGGAGCCTTCTGGTCGTCCTCGACTACAGTCGCCAACTTTTTTACTTACTTTTGATACAATCACACTTTAATCTTTAAAGTTTCCTGTCTACTGGGGGCAGAAGCAAAATTAGCAATATTCTAGTATGATAATAAATGACTCTATTATTAAACAACAAAATAAGAAGATAGATACAAAGCAGTAAATTTACTCAATATGGCCACCATTTTCTTCAATTATTGTATTAACACACATTTGAAATGATTTGCATGCCTTCAAAATAAATTCTTCAGACATTTTATTCCATTCCTCCTCAATAGCAGTCCCAATATTTGAATGGGAGGTTGCATTTGTTTTGTTTTCTTAAACACCCCATATAGCATAATCAAGGGGTTAATGTCTGGGCTTAAATCTTGTTTAATTGCAGTCCTCACAGTTTTCTCATGAATTTTCAATTCATTAATGTAGTTTCTTATTGAGGTTGTGGGGTTCTTCTTAATCAGTGTAGCAAAGAGCCGGTTAAAAAGCCTTCTTTTTATTTTTTGTTCAATCCTGTTTTCCTTAAAAAGCTCTTTTTCTGTAAAAATCTTTTGTTTGCTTAGACAAAGACAGTAGACAAAGAAACTTTGGCTTGGTTTTGGTGTTAAGCAAATCATAGTTTCTTTGTCTTTTCTTTTCTTGCTCACTCATATTGGGCTGAAATAAAAAAAAAAAATAAAATGCTTGAATAATAATCATAAAAATTTAGATTTAATGCATTTTTTTTCAAAAATTGAATTAATCAGACTAAAAAAAAGTTTTAAAAATTATTCCTTATTTTGCTTCCACACCCAGGTAATAATTTACAAAAATAGTTTCTGGTAACTAATAATAATCCTTTGTAAATGATTATAACTTCAAGTAACTATTCTTGATACAAATAATTTGCATACAGTTATATGCTTTCAAGTAACTGATAATAATAATAATCCTTAACAAACAATTATAGCTTCAAGTAACTATTCTTAATACAAATAATTTGCATACAACTACATGCTTTCAAGTATGTATTTACCAACCCCTCTACACACCCAGAGTGTGACACAAGGTCAATTTTTAAGCAGAGTTCAACAGGTTTTAATTCAGAGATTTCCTACTCCTAGACTCATTGCAATATCAAGGTTAAAGTGTTCAGTCTGTCCTACTATTTATCCATAACTAGAGGGAGAGTAATTAGATTCATACCTTTCCCAAGGGTATTAGTGCTATGTGAAATGCATACAGCATAGTCGAGGATTTGAACTCATATTGCTGGGTCCATTTCCTATGATGCTAACCTTTACACCACAATTCTCTCTGTCTGGTAGACTTCAGGGTTTGAAATTTCCTCTTCTTAGATTTCTGTGATTTCCTGCTGCTCTTCGGATGTGATGATCCGGTATCCTTCAAGGAATGAATTCCTGTGATTAGCAGAAGAAATATGAATATTCAGCTTTTCCTTCACTCTGATAAATCACAGTTTCCATCCTCACCAATAATCTTATATAAAGATTATTTTCCAAATGACACCTTCACTTTATGTTTGGAGTGAGAATATGCATCGTGATAAATTTTTTTTTCTTCATCAGAGAGATAAAATATCTCCTTTTATAGGGAGACATTTTTCACTGGTCCTGCTACCATGAGTTAATTTCCACAGTTAACTGGAACCTCAAAATTTGCGCCCATCTTCAATTTTGGTCACATGTTCCATTTAACAGTTAAATGCTAGTTCAAACAGACTCGCCATGTGTACCTTTCATTACTACCTGCTGTAAAAGTAATGAGAGTAAGGTAAAGGGACCTTTGGTGGGTGGAAATAGGAAACAACTGCTGACAACTTCCACTGTCATATTTCTGTGTCTTTAACCCCCTACCTCCCAAAGAAAAAAAAAAGAAACAACACCCCACTAAAGGTGGGGATCTGGTATATATATATTTACATACATACATTAATTGTCTATCTTCTTCATCTTCTTTATTTATTCTCACAAAGAAAGATATACACATGTCATCATTTTATATTTACTTGACAGCCATGTAACACTATATATATATATATATATATATATAATGGTACATTTTACATCATCTTGTAACATCTTAGTGAAGATTGAACTCAAACAACCAAATTCATATTTTACCCAATTAGGGCTACAGTGTTAATATATCAGTCTAACACTTTTTGCTTGTTAGTATCTATCAATGGCAGTCTGCAAATATCTATCTTATAGTTTGTGGGGATTTAATAATAAATAAAAAAGCCAATAACATAAAAAATAGAAGATAAAAAGAAAATAAACAAAAAATAAAATTAATTGTAAAAATCAAAATGAATAAATACAAAAAATAACAATCTTCAAAGAGACCTCTGACAGGAAGGACAATCTAAGCATACCTGAAAAGATGGGCTTCCTGGTACCAAAAAGAAACTTCTTTTTAGATTCCTATTACACATCCTGACCAGGAGGATAGTTATTTTACTGGTGTGGGAAAAACATTCCACTCCATGAAATAGTTGTAAACCTGGCAATAAAAGTTGATTTTGAAAGTATCCCTGTCCCTTTTCTGTCATTTATTCCTTTTCAGCCTGAACGACCAACAAAAGAAGATAATCAGTGAATGGGGATAAGAAAAAAAATTGATCCACTTCATAATCTTTCTCAAGATACCCAAACCTCCTGTACCCCATTATAGTGACCCTGATGGGATCTGAACACACAACCTTCTTTGCAAAGGATTAAAATCCACACCCCTAACTGGATATGACACTAAGCCATCTGATAGTGATTCTCCAGTTTTGGAGCTTTGGGAAATGTGAAGTACATCTTCATTACCATTACCTCTAGGCCCACTCTGACCTGGAGTGGCAGTACTTATTAGGGTCCATCTATAGGTCAAATAGAACTTTTTAATCATTTATTATACTGAAAACCATTCAATTTTCTACACGCTAATGATTAATATTAAATTGAATTATTCGTATTAGATAGCAATACTTGAAACTATTTAACTGTGAGCAAACAAATTAGCTCTGGCTCATTAAATAAATGTTACCTACAAACTATTCATTTAAAAATCATGTTTAAACAGGATTTGGCATTAAATAACCATCAAGGATTGATATGCCATAAAACCAAATAATCAAACCAACTTAGATAAATATGGCCTGGTCAGCTGGAGCTGTAGAATACACTGACTACATCTCTGTAGAGGTGTAAGACCTCCCCAATGAATGTCCTGATTATGACACTAAACAATCTGATAGTGAGGTTCCAGTATTGTAAGAGCTTTGAGGAATGCAGAGTAACCCCTTTATTGCCATCACTCCCAGGTCCACTCTGGACTGGAATGGTAGTACCTGATAGGGTCCTATCTATAGGTTAAATATAACTAAACTGTATACTTATGCTAAACTGAATTGTTTAAAATAGAACTGTTTTTGACATCTAAACTGTGTACTTATGTTAAACTGAATTGTTTGAAATAGAACAGTTTATATGTATAAAAATGGATTTGGCATTAAATAAGCTACAATAGTTGATACATCATGAAACCAAACCAAACCAAACCAAACCAAACCAAATCTAAATGAATAAAAAGATAAATAAAACAAAGTAATTAAATTAAAAGTGAATAGTTACCTCCCTTGAGAAAGTATATTGATCTTGCTGAGTGTGAAATTAGACCCTAAACTATTATCATTGAATTGCAAATTGGAGTTATAATTGCTTTATTCTTTAAGTTAAAATGTTTTAATGATTTTATTGAGCTAACAAACATTTTGTACAATGTACCATTCTTATTTTGTAAAAGCAGGGGTACCCACACTCATTCAGCTTGCTAACTACTTCTAAAATGACCTGGTGAAAATGATCAACCTGTATATGAAAAAATGCTAAATATATTTATGCATATTCTGAGTATACTTTATATATACAATATATGTTTGCATACTCTGATGACTTGCACTGAATTGAGTCAACCAGGGTTGATGATTGGCTGAAATCCCAAAAAAATTTTTCTTGAATGTCATGTGATCTACCCTCTCTACACTTGCGATCTACTGGTTGATCACAATATATACCAAAATCAGATCTTTATAAAATATTGAAGCATATTAAGGAACTAAAATGGAGCAAATAAAGACAAGTAAATCAAATCATCCTTTTTTAAAGCTGTTTCTTAAAAGTTTGGTATGCTAACCTTTGGAAATTATCATCTTCATCATCATCATCAGAGTGTACTGACAATATGGATTCCCATGACTCTCTCACTCACCATTCATTCCTATTGGCTATTGCTCTTTATAAGTTGTCTAGATGACATCTAATGTCCACACAATGCTGATGAGTATAAATTTTTGCTGGTTGGCCAGCACTAGTGTGTCCATACATAGGAGTCCATAGGAGAATGTGTATTATGAGTGGGTCCTTACTTCAACACCAGTGCTCAGTATGTCTTGTTTGTCTTACTTGGATAGTTTGTGAGATTTTTCTCCAATTGTTTTTTTAGAGTCCAAGTAGTGCAACCATTCAGTAGTACTGACACAGCTGCAGCTTGGAAGAATTCCCATTTCATTTTATCAGACAGATCAGATTTCTTTAAAGTTGATAACTTATCAATAGCAGTTTATAGTTTAAGTATTTCAAGAATTAGCAAATTTTCTTTGGAAATACTTTTCAGCAAATATTGATATTGAAGGAAATTTTTATAATATAGATCAAGTTCAGTGTAACCCTTTATGGGACCCTATTCTCAAAGCTTGATTGGTCATATGCCTATTGTAAACAAAAAAGAAAAACACACAAAAAAAATGCTTTTATGTACATGTACTTTTGACAGCATGGGTCCACTAACATAATAAATCACACACATATTGACATATACATGAATCAATACACACATACACATACATAAATACATACTCATTCATGAACACTCACATCTGCATGAATACATACATACATGCATACATATACACACCTGAACACATACACACTCGCACACAAATGAACATACACAAGCATACACACAAACATATACACACACATGCATGAACACACACACACATGAACACTCACACATGCATGAACACACACACACATGTGAACAGTTACACACACACACACACACAGAGGAACACACACACACATGAATGAACACACACACACACACACACACACACACACACACACACACACACACACACACAGAGGAACACAAACCCACACAAATTCACACACTCAAACACAAAAAAAAAAAAATCAAGGGCTCTTAGGAGCCCCTGGTAGCAGCAAAGACCTAAGTCAGTGGTTTTCTAACTGCGGTCCTGGGGACTACAATGAATCCATAATATCAACAGCAGGGGTCTGCAAAGGCTGCAACGGTGTCTTGAAAATTTATATTATCTTATTAGTAATAGAATTGCAAATTCATATTTCTAGTTACTGGTACATACCTATCAAAATTCAGTTTAAACAGCAACCACTCCAAAAATATTGGCTTAATCTGGCTAGTGAGTATCTGTTGTCTCAAAAAGTAGTTAAAATGTTGCTAACTTTTGCAATAACATAATTATGCAAAGTAGTATTATTAGCACTGACCGATATGATGACCAAACACAGATCTAGACTTGCGCAAAGTAAATTGTGTATGTTGTTGTCAAAATTATCACCAAGAATTGACAATTTGTATCCAGCAAGGCAAACACAAACATTCCTTACACTAAATGTAATGACATTTAGTGTAATGACATTCAGTACAAAAATTGGATGGGATTTTCATGAAATATTTTTGGTAAATTTTTTGGTAAATTTTCATAAAATATTTTTGGTAAATTTTTCATGAAATATTTTTGGTAATGACATTTAGTGTAATGACATGTAATAACATTTAGTGTAATGACATGTAATGACATTTAGTGTAATGACATTCAGTACAAAAATTGGATGGGATTTTCATGAAAAATAATATAGATCAAGTTCAGTGTAACCCTTTATGGTAAATTTCATTTTTATCTATTTGGGGGCCCATGAGATAGATTATAAAATAGAAAGGAGAACCAGCTCCAAAAAGTTTGAAAACCACTGACCTAAATAACCATTTGATTTACTTATACCTCAACCCAGATGGATGCATGCATAGTGTAATGGTCATAATTGTAGGAAATGAAATCAGCAACCTGAGTTCAAATCCAAGACAAAGCTGTTTGTATTCCACTTAGGACTAATGCCCTCTTGAGTGGCATAAATAAATCTTTTTTTCCCCAATTATGGGTTAATAACAGGGCAGATTGGGTTCTTTAACCTTGGTAAGCCAGCTAGTCAGGAAGGAAAACTTAATAAAAACAATTTTTCCATGTTCTATTGTATCTTTGTTTGCACACAGTTATATGGTATCAAATATTTCAATTTAATAATCATGATTTATACAAAATTATATGGTTTAAAGTAACAAACTTTGGCTGGTCTTACTATGGGAAGGAATTAACTGTTCTCTTAACTACTAACTTGTTCAGCCACTGCTTCATCATTAGCTTCATCCATGACTTTGCCATTGGAGGCAGCCTTGTAGTCCTCTTAAAAACTGACCTTGTGTCATATCCTGTCAGTCGTGGAAGAATTGGGTAAATACATACCTTGGCCCAGTTCTGATTCAGATTTATTTCAAATTACCTTTTTTCATATCCATACTCTTTTGTCTTGGATGCTTGCCATTAGTGCTATATATATAACAAATTTCACAGACCATTAGTTTGTTATTGTTGTGACTTCAAACTACACTGAATGGCCCTGTATTATAACCTTTGTTACAGACTAAGCTAAAAATAAAATTAGATATCTATATACTCTCTGTGTTACTTCTTTTTAAATATGTGTCCAAAATAATTCTAGGAACAAAAGAAGTAAATGGTCAGAATTATAAACACATTAAATTATTTCTTTTATATTAAATTTTTTATATTAAAAGTGGGTGTTTGTTAGTCTTTTATGCTATAATTTTATCTTACAATAGCCAAAAAGGTTTGAGGGAGGAGGTATCATTCCATGAAAACATGCAACAAACATTGGTCTCAATAGATGCAACATATTAGTCTGTTTTACATGTGAGTGTATGGGGTCTCATCATTAAAAGGGGCAGAGGAGGATTTACCCAAAATTTTATTAAAATATGCAAGTCATATAATTTTTTCTTTTTCTTGTTTTGTCAGCCTGATTGGCTGGGGCTATAGAATACACTGACTGCACCTCTGCAGAGGAGTAAGAGCCCCTCCCTCCCAACGAGTGTCCTGGTATGATATAAAACCATTGTTGGTTATTTAATGCTAAATCCTGTTTTTACATATATTTTAGATATATGATTTGTAACACATTTTTTAGATACACACAGTTAAATGATCAAACAGTTCTATTTCTAAGAATGAGTTCAAATCCTAGACGAGACTGATTGCATTTCACATAGCACTAATACCCTTGGGAAAGGTATGAATCCTATTATTCTCCCTTCAGCTATGGGTAAATAGTAGGGCAGACTAGGTTCTTCCGCCTTGATGAGGCAACTAGTCTAGGAGAAGGAAAACTCTGAATTCAAACTTGTTAAACTCCGCTTAAAAATTGACCTTGTGTCATATCCTGCATGAGTGGAGGGGTTGGTAAATAAGTATTTCTAAGAATTCAATTTATCATTGAAGCTTTGGTGAATGTGGAGTACCCCTTTATTGCCATTGCTCCCAGGTCAATTCTGACCTGGAGTGATATCACCTGATAGGGTCTTATCTATGGGTTAAATAGAGTTGTTTGACTATTTAAACAGTCTGTAAACAAATGTCTGATGTTTAATTGAATTGTTAATAATACATAGTAATAATTGGAACCATTCAACTGTATACAAATGAATGAGTAATGTTGAATAAAATTGTTAATGTTGAATTTGAAACTCTTTAATTGTATTCCTGAATTGAATCATTGGGTTTACATAACTATACTTGGAACCATTTGACTTTGTGCACATAAAACTTTGAACAGAATACTTGAAACCATTTAACTTTATGTAAAATAGAATTATTAGTATTACATAGCAATATTTGGAATGATTTAACAGTGTGCAAATGAATGAAGAGTGTTCAATAGAATAGTATTAAATAGTGATACTTGTAACCACTTCACCGTGTGCAAACAAATGATTAATATCAGTGTTAGTAATAACTGAAACCTTTTAATTGTTTAGAAAAAATAGCAATACTTATGTGTGAAAAAGTTCTTTCTCATTTAAAAATAAAATTACTAACAAATCATATCTAAATGTTGGTAAACAAATGACTGATGTTAAATTAAATTGTTACTGTTACATGGCCATTCTTGAAACCATTTAACTCTGCAAAAAAAAAAAAAAAATGAATTCAGACTCGTTTAAAAATGTTATCTACAAAATGTGTTTACAAATCATATATGTTTAATTTATTTATGTATAAATAGGATTTGGCATTGAATAACCAACAAAGGTTGATATGCCATAAAACCCAACTAACCTTATTGTTTTGACTGGATTTTACCCATTCTATTTCGAAAGGCACTTGTTCTCGAAAGTTATTGGCAGACTTGTATGTCTATGGCTATACAGTGTATATGTTAAGGTGGTTCTGCATTGATAAAAAAAAGGAAAAGTTAGTGCAGATAAATTTTGAAAAGAAAAAGGTGAAAGCTCAACTATGGAAATTTAAGTTGTTTTTGATGTACAATATATATATATATATATATATATATATATATATATATATATATATATATATAAAGAGAGAGAGAGAGAGAGAGAGAGAGAGAGAGAGAGAGAGAGAGAGAGAGAGAGAGAAGCCCAACTATGTAAAATTCAAGCTGTTTTTGATGTATAATAAACACACACACAGATACAGAAAAGCCAAACTATGGAAATCTATGTGGTTTT
Source organism: Sepioteuthis lessoniana (assembly GCA_963585895.1). Taxonomy (NCBI): domain Eukaryota; kingdom Metazoa; phylum Mollusca; class Cephalopoda; order Myopsida; family Loliginidae; genus Sepioteuthis; species Sepioteuthis lessoniana. The sequence continues at coordinate 23,127,820 of OY757939.1, forward strand.
GAGATATATATATATATATACACACACACACATATATATATACACACACACATGCACACACACATATATATATATATAATAGTAACAATACATTCGCCATTCAGAGTTAGTTTCACTGACTTATCTTATTTTTTATTTTGTATTTTTCTTACTGGACAGTTAAAGTTAAGTGCCAAAATTACTGACACCTTCTTAGTGTTTGGAAGAGGGAAAGACTAAAGTAATGACCTATGGCTAAATTGTTGCTTGTTGAAAACGTAATTATGAGATTTGATAGTGCAGTAAAAAAATAAGCAAATGACTGAAACTTACTCTTATCAGGATGGTGACTGAGTATCACAGATAGACACGCTCAGACGTATATTTATGAAGGGTATGGAAAAGTAACTCCCTTATAATTCATATCTGGTAAAAATGATAAAGAAATGAATTATAAGAATTTTAAAATCGTGAGTTACATTTCAGTCATCTTATATATATATATATATATATATATATATATATATGTATATATATATATATATATATATATATATATATATATATATATATATATATATATATATTACATGGTAGTGTCTGTGACCCTGCCTTTCATGCTTCAGGCATTCGTCAGACACACACACACACACACACATATATATATATATATATATATATATATATATATATATATATATATATATATATATATATTATAGTACATTAAAAAAAATTTAATGTGAATTTTCATGGGTAGGTTGAACAATGCGAAAAGTACTTTGTTCTTTTTGATGATTACCAATTTTTTTTGTAAAATGTCTTAAAACCAAATGTAAATAACTTATTGGAGAGTGAGTTAGCGCACGCACGCGCGTGAGAGAGAGAGAGAGAGAGAGAGAGAGAGAGAGAGAGAACCTTAATTATTGATTGATTGACTGAAATGTAAAGTGAACAACTCCGGGGTTTAATTGTTGAGGGGGTGACTTAAAACACGTGCGTGCCTTCCTGAAACAAGTGATTCAATCAATCTGTTTCAATCATCATGATCAGTAGCAGCAGCAGCAGCAACCACTGCCGTCGCCGTCGTCGTCCAGGTGAGAACGAGGCTGTATCTCCCATGATCCTCACCTCCGCCTTCTCACTTAGTAAAACACCGACCCAACATGGCAGTCGGCTGCCGCCAACAACTGACTTCTTCCTTTCCATATCATGCTTGTATTGAGCACCGACTATCACTCTGGCCAACAACAGACCACTTCGCGACAACAACGTCTATATTATCTAGTACCACCATAATTGTGGCTGCAGCAGTAATAGTATCGTCAGTATTTTTAGCGGTAACAACAACAAAACCAACTATACAAGCAGCAACAACACTAGGACGACGAAGATCAACGACAACAGCAATCGGCTGTAACTCTTTCCTATATTTTCTTTCCATGTATGTAACAACAGTAGCTTAACATGTCCTCGTCTGTTGGGACCATTCCTGGTGGCAGGCAAAGGGCTGCCTCCGATGGCGACGTCATTGATGAAGATGACGATGAAGCAGTGGCTGGTCGTGTTATTAGTTACCAACAACAGTTAAGTCCTTCCCATAGGAAGGTCAGCCAAAGTTTGTTACTTTCTACAACAGGTAATCACGGTTCCAACCACAGCGATACTAATCACTATAATGCCAAAGCTGGTACTATTGGTTCCAGTTACAATTCTTCTTATCACTCTGATCGTCACAAAATCTACCCAAATAACAACAGCAACACTAACGCCAACAACAAACACAGTGATGTTTCTACTTCTTCTTCAAACAGTAACACCAAGAAAAAACATCGGAAAACGTCTTTCAAGAATGTAAAGAATTTCATGAGTCGGGTTGTGATGCGACAGTCGACTCCGTCATCGAACAGTGGTCAGTCCAAATCTAACTGTATTGAGAGTCGAGGAAATAAACGACTGATTACCAACAGCACGGGTGCTAGTGTTTCTTCTTCAGGTGGACAACAGACTTCAGCTATGGGGACAGGAAGAGCAACCACAAACAATAACACAAACATATCTGATGGAGATGGCTGCACTATTGTTAGTAGTACGACTAGTACAAGTTCATCAGTGTCCACCTGTAATAAGTCATCATCTTCAGTTACTACTTCATTGAATGTCATGTCAATTGGTGGTAGTAGTAGCAGTAACACTACAGTTGTTCCTGTGACTGTTTCTGTGGCAGGTGGTGGCATGAAGGGTAAAGATTTTTATAATAATCACTATGAGTCTACAAGCCGTCCTCTAGTTACGAAAAATAATATCCATAATGGCTTCGGCCGGATCAGCAATAGTAGTAGCAGCAATAACTGTAGTGGACATCATCTTCATTTGTCTGTCTGGGGGGACAGGACCCCCGGTACAATGGGACTACACAATCATGGTAACACCTGTTTCATGAATGCTGTTTTACAATGTTTGAGTAATGCAGGTTTTTTGTCTGGTTACTTTGTCACAGGACGTTACAAAGATGCCCTACAGAACAATAAAAATAACTGTAAAAAGTTAGGGACCAAAGGAGAGGTCACCGACCAGTTAGGTATGTTATTACGGAGTATCTGGTCGGGTAAGTACAATGCCGATATCTCCAGTGAATTCAAATCTGTAGTTGGTAAATACAACCCTCAATATAAAGGATCAGACCAACACGATGCTCAAGAGTTCTTACTTTGGCTGTTGGACAGAGTACACGAGGATTTAAATTCCCCCACGAAGAAAAACAAGTCTCCACATCAAGTACGTATAAAATAAACAATGTATTAATTTTTCTTAGCTTTTATTTAAAAAAAAAAAAATCTCTAAAATGTGAAGTAAATATTGTTTGTTTAAATGTAGTGCTATCAAAAGTTGAACTGATGGATATTGTTATTCCTTTATTCTTATTGCGATAAAAAGCAATTGAAAGGAAGAAGATGAAGAAAATATTAACCAAACAATTTAAACTGGTAAATGATTTTTGTGGATGTTGAGAGAGAGAGAGAAAAGAAAAAAAGAGTGAATGAAACACGAAAGAAGGATAAATAACTTAATTTACTCAGATATTTATATTTTTTATGAATGAATGAATATGCTTAAAAACAAACGAATTAGCATTAAAATGGTTTGTAAGCTTTTATTCCTTTTTAATTGTTGTAGAATTAAAAATTTATTGTATTTCATTTTATCTATCATTTTTTTAGGGTTTTCTAATTTCTAAGAAGTAGGATTTTTCTCAAATTTACTGTCGTCATATGAACTTATAAGGAGAGACCAAACTTACGATATAAACTTAATTATGTATAATTATACACAAAAATAAGGAATCTTAGTCACGTTTTTAGAGATGAATGAAATATTAGAGGTAAATATGTAAAACATGAACGATGTAATGACTTTATTTACTCAGATATATTTTTTCTAGAAAAAAATTATCCTTAAAGTGATTAGTAGTAAGCTTTGAAAATGTTTTTAAATAGCAGTAGAGCTGGAAAATAGATGTTTTTAGGCTTTTCTTCTTTTCTTTTCTCTTCCTTAAATTTTACTTTTACAATTTCAAAGTAACCTGATATTTCCTATCCAAATTTAATGCTATTAAGTAAAGAAGAGACCATTCAAACTTTAAACTTATAATGTAAAATTTTACACAACAATAAAGGAAGCAGAGACGATCAAAAAACAAGAAATTTAGTCGCCGATTAAGAAACATTGGTATGGTTTAAATGTGTAAAAAAAATTATATATATAATATATATATATATATATATAATATAAGTAAAAGAAAAAGTTTTACTCCTTTTGTTATTGTTTTTAATCTTAAAAAGATAAATTTTTATAGCATCCTAATTATGTGATTTGGCTTTAGGGATATAAACTAGGGATTTGGAATTTAATTTCATCTAGCCACTTCGAATATATCACCTACTTAAACTTTACCACATTTAATATCCCCCAACAACATTTAAAGGAAAACTGCGCATATGGGATTTATTGTGATTTTCCGGGGTTTTGAAATATCATTTATTTAGTATTGTTATTTTTAGCCTCCATTTCCTTCTTTTTAAGTAGAAGATAGTTGGGGTTTTTTTTTTAAATATGTATTGGCACCTGAGTCAAAATAATCTTCCTTCACCTGTAACATCACGTCATTGTCGTAAAAATGTACTGTAGTGTGTAAACACAAAATAATATAATCAATTTAGACAAATAAACAAAGCAAAAAAAAAAAAAAAAACAACAACGTAAAACTGCGTTGAAGCTACTGACTTTATTCCCTTTTGTCTTTTTTTGTGGTTAGAAAAGGTGAACAGTAAGTATTTAGTAGTTTATTTCATCGATATTCATTTATTTAACCCTGGAAAATATTTTTATTTACGTAGACAAAAAATCCAATAGTACTTCCTTCTTGATACAAAAAACAAAACAAACAAAAAACAACTTGTTAAGTACAAAAATAAAAATCTAATCTAGTTTGATAGTTTTAATCAACATGACTAATGTAAACGAAAAGTAAATAACTTAATATTCCGGGGGGAAAATATTTCAAAATTCGGATTAGAAATAACTTTTGTTTTTTTGCTGAAGAAATCAAACTCTTTCGTGAATTTAGAACTGTTTTTCCTGAGGTAAAAAAAAAAAAAAAAGGATTTAGCGGGGTGTATTTATGTTCTTGCTTCGTAACCTTTCCCCACCCCTTTAATGTGAAAGATTCAAACAAGTATTTCTGACTATACCATTCCCCAAGGCAGAATTATTTCTGATGAGCTAAGTCTAGTTTGGCACAAGGCCTCAACAATAAGTGAATTGGGGCAGCTAATCCGGATCGAACTCGCTTTTCTTAAGCAGTGATCGAGTATTACCCATCACACGATGACAGGTGCCCAAGCAAAATTAATTTGTATTGATTCATATGCCAATCCAGCATAATCAATTATACGAAACGTAATCTAAAATTTAGTTTCATATTTAATTGAATATTATAAATGAATAATAAAACAATTCTTTCGAAGATAGGCGTTAGAAGCTCGAAAACTATCTAAAAACGTTAATTACTGTAAAAAGTGTATACTGGTGTATTTAAAAAATAGTATATATATATATATATATATATATATATATATATATATATATATATATATATATATATATATATATATAGTGTGTGTGTGTGTTTTAATTCATTTCAACACGAAAGTTAAAATATTGCTCTAAGACTTTCAAAGTTTTATATATATATATATATATATATATATATATATATATATAGAGAGAGAGAGAGAGAGATAGCAGGTGGAGCAGAGTCCCTGTGGCGTAATGGCTAAAATACTGGATTGCGAGTTCGAAATCCAGGCATGCTAATACATTTACTTCCGGACTAATACCCTTGGAAAAGGTATAAATTCCTATATTACCCCAGCTATGGGTTAAGTAGTACTACTACTGTTCTTCTGTAAGGATGGCTTTGGCATTAAATAAGCTCTGAAGGTTGATATGCCATTAAAAACAAAGAAACCGAACTCCAAAAAACTTTAAATAAATGTAGTCGTGGATATTGTCGATAAAAATGGAATCGCCTAAAAGAGTTCAAATTCAGACCTAGCTTGTCTGCATTTACTTCGTGTTAATGTCACTGTGAAAGGCATGAATCTATCTATTGTCTTTTCGGCTATGGATAAATAGTAAGGTTTTTCGGATTATCTATCCTTGATAAGGAAACCGGTCAAGTAGAAAGAAAACTTAACCTCCTGCTACAAACTTGTTACCGGACAGCGTGGCAGAGTAAGCCCATTACTCCTCTGATGGATTGGGATTCTTATTTTAAATTAAAACAAAACTAGATGAAATCTAAAATGTAATAAAAGGAAAGATTTAAAGCCAGATAGTATAATTTACTTAATTTTAAAAGAAATTTATTTTTTGGAAATAAAGTCGGTGACCCCATTTCAAATCCTAAACGAGGCTGTTTGCATTTTCTCTTTGTGCTAATGACTTGTGTAAGTCTTGAATCAATCTCTTCTTCCTCATGCTATGGATAAATAAATAGTTGGGCAGACTGGGCTCTTTAGCCTTGGTTAGGCAACTAGTCTATTTGAAGGAAACCGCTGAATTCAAACCGGCTTTACTCCGCTTAAAAATTCACTTTGTACCACATCCTGCTCCTAGCTGAAGTGTTGGGTAAATATATACTCAATTTTGAAATCATTTATTTATTTTTTTTTGTTTCATAGGATTTTGATTGTTTTGCCTTATTTCGTCAACCTTCTTTGAGAAACCCGAATTAGAGTAATACTTTGATTAATGAATTATTAAAACCGATCTATGATTTTTTCCCCAATATATAGGTTGATGTGTTCACCATGGTTAAATAAATATTTAAAAAAAGAAAAGAGAAATTGAACCAAAAATCAATGAACACCTTGTAGAGCCAGGTCTAACTTGTCGACACAGTGAGAAGAAAGGGGAGCAAAAGAGACGATGTTGGCAAGTATCAAAAGAGGGATGATACAATCAGTGACCTTTTATGGCTCAAATTATTTGCATATGGTAATGTTAGTTGGCGGGTTCTCGTTCTTTTTTAATTTTTATCTTTTATTTTTAAGCGCAATGCTTTATAGGAATTGTGATTTTCTTTTCTTTCTTTCAAAAAACATAACATGCTAAAACAAATAGTATGACTTCTGATTTTTGTCCATATGTAAATTTTTCCCTCGGATCAGTGTTAGTATCCTTACAAAATCTAATTATATTACATAAATAAATAACAGATAAAAGAAAAGCTAAATTAATTTCTATTATTTATTCTTAAGGAAGTATTAGATCTTAAACTCTTCAAAATAATTGCCTGGTTGGTGAGGCTTAGAATACATTGAGTGTATCCCATGCAAAGGCATGAAACCCTCCCAAAAAAGGAGCGTTCTGGGCATGACACTAAACTACACCCGATGGTGAGGCTCTAGTTTTGGGGAGTGTGGATTATCCCTTCATTGTCATTACCTTCAGGTCTACTCTGACCCGGAGTGGCGGTACCTGTTAGGGTCCCATCCCTGGATCAAATAGATCTGTTTAAAAATTATTCATATTTGATAGGACTGTGTGCAAAAAAAAAAGCTCTTAAGAAATGACTTCATAAGAAATGTAAATATGAATGTACAATGAACTCGATTCTCCAACCCTTTAATCATAAAATAACCCGAGATACTTTTAAAATCAATCTTCGAAATAACTGTTTTTAAAATAATTGGAATTTGAGAGAGATAGACAGATAGAGGTTAGCGACATTTTGATCCTAGACAGAAGTGCCGACCCATACATATGTAAATAATTTTGTCATTTTTTGTTAATGGGAAGTTTGCTTGTTATTTTGTTCCTGTTTAGGAAATAAACCATTTTTGGTTGTTAATTGAAAATTATAGAATAAACAAAACAAAAATGGAAAAACAATAACAACAAAAAAAAGAAAAACAAAACAAGAAACAAACCCCAAAACAAAACAAAAAAAGAAAACATCTCTTTCTAATTAAAAACAAACACGTACACAGAATACTTCCTTCTCTCATTTTTGATGACTTAAAAGAAAAAAAAGTTCCTGTTTGTAAGTCCATTAATCTGTTTCCATGGTGACGAACACTTACGTAAAGGTAGGGTAGGGATGTAGCCCCCGGGATGATATCATCGGCTTGGGTATTTATACAAGGTAGAAGATGATTGGGTATAAAAGGTTTTTTTAGTGTCTGCTCTTTGTTTCTGAATTTTTTGTTGTTTTTATTTATTTATTTATTTTTCCTCGAACTGATTTTTTTGTTCCTAATGTCAGGAAGGAACAAAATAAAAGAAAGTTATATAACCAATGACTAATTTTATGCTCACAATAGTTTCTTCATTTTCCTAACTTAGTTTGACATCAACTTTAAAGCGATGAGAATTTTTCTTTAAAAATTAAATCTAGTGTAAACAGCTTACATTGTACCCCTGCCCCCCCAACCCCCCCAAATAAACAAAAACATGATATATATTTTTATGCAACTAATAGTTACCAGACGAGCCAGGAACCCGTTTGGTTCTAACTGTAACGGTTCATGTATAATATTGATGATTCTGTTGAGGAAGGAGTGAAGGATTCTCATTAGCACAATATTTTCGTGAGATCAATAATTTAGTTCATTTTTTTTCTTCTTAATGATGTGACACAAAAATCAAGATCGAATTTTTATTTATTTATTTATTTTTCTAATGATGTTCAAGGTTTGTCTACTTTGTCAAAATCAAATTTGCTCAATATTTTTTTTTTACATATCAAACACAAAAAAAAATTATCATTCTTTTACTATGGATAATGTTATGTTCCATTCTACTATCCAAGAAATAGTAAGGGGGGTCAGGTTGTCGACCTTTAGTTGAGAGTGACCCGAAGGCTCCCTTTTCAATAGCTACTACACTGAGATGTAGGGAAGGGTGCTACTCCTTTCCCTGGATTGCTCCACTTTACCCTTGATTCATACTTTATAATGCCGAGTGTTAAGCAAGGAGGCATCAAGTGTCATTTTTTAAATCTTTGGTATGACTCGATATGGGTTTGAATCCCAGTATCCCAGGCCTTTAGCGAACACTCTAGCCACTAGTCCAATGGACCGGTACAAAGAAATAGAATTTGTAAATACTTATTTAAAGACCCCCTTTGTTAGCCATTAAGTTAAATATTGAATTGTATATTATACAATTTACATACTTATTCAAACAAGCCTTCTACCATGAACAGGATGTAATACAGCTAACTTGAATTTAGTGTTTACTTTCTCTTAGACTGGTGGCCATACCAAGGCTAAAGTGCCCAGTCTGTTCTATTAGATGCCCATAGTTAGGGGAGGAAGAGATGGATTCATGCCTTTCTTAAAGGCACCAACAAAAAGTGAAATATATACAGCCTTGTTTGGAATTTGAACTGGGGTCACTGAATTTATTTCCTATGATGATATACCACTCATAACCTGGAATATAAAATTTACATTATGATTTCAAATAAGCAAGAGGAAGTATTCAATAATTATCATTTAGTTATCTCCTTTGAGGAATTATAATGAATAGTGTGAACCTAAACGTAGACCCCCCCACTATTGTTGAGTTGTAAATTGTATTAGAAATTGCTAAGAAATTCTCTTAGAGAATTTTAATGCTATTTGTGCTAACAAAGTGGTGTATATAGTAGTATTAAAAAATCTACTCAATATGATATAAATAAACCTGATTGTTAAGCAAAGAATAATTGATAAAAAGTTAGGAAAGATTTTTTTTTTTTTTTTTTTTTTTTTTTTACATTTGTCATAAATTGGATTAGGTCTTAACTCATCTTATTGGTGAGAATATATTACAATAATATATTTGTTGATTTCTGTTACTCTTTCCTATAATTTGATGGTGTATATGTGTATATATTATGACAGTGTTGGTTGACACTAAATCACTTTGTGGGTTTGTGGTGTCGAACCAAGTGCAATATAATATGGAGAGTGCTCAATATCTAGGATAGAGCTATTATATAATAATAATAAATAAATATATATTAGCTATATATATTTTTAATTCATGGAATTTAGATTGCGACCCCTGGGTTTCATGGAGTTTTTTGCAAAGCAACAATCATCAGGCAGTTTGACTGTATTTTTTCAATTTTTGATTCATTTCATTTTCTTAACTGCCTGATAATTGTTGTTTTGCAAAAAACTCTAATGAAACCCTGGGGTCGCAGTATAAATTCCATGAATTAGATATATATATCTAATATATATTTATTTGTTATATATTACTCAGTGATGGAAAAGTAACTCCCTATTTTAAAATTCTTATTTATTTTACTATAACTTTAAAAAAAATTAATTATTTCAATCATACATCCTAGACGCATCAAGGAGGTCTTCAGTGATGCTCTGTCTTCTTTGCCGATTTCGGGTTATTTTTGCTTCATATCGGCTTCCACTGAAACCCTGGCATGACTCTGGAAGAAAAAAAAATGAGTATTTCAAAATAGGAAGTTACTTTTCAGTCACTCTCTCTGTGTGTGTATGTATGTATGTATGTATGTATGTATATATATATATATATATATATATATATATATATATATATATATATAGGATGATTGTAAAGTAACTCCCTATTTTAAGAATTTATTTTGTTATGTACATGTATGTTTCCAGCTTGTTGTTTTTATCAGAGAATATATATGGCACAAGACCTTGTTAATGGAGTACTCAATGAGACTTGAACTCACTTGTGTTTGCAGTTTGAATGGTTTATATGTGCTAAAAAATTAATGGAACAGTGGATATGCTACAAACACAAACAACGGATTCAGTTTGGAATATTTCGTTTTTATTCATTGAAAGAACTTTTTCAACTGGGAAAAATTTTTTTTTTCTAAAGTTTAGCAAATTTTAGTATTTAGTTTTCTGTCTTTTGTCTTTAGACCCTATCCCCTTTCATATTCACATCTATAAATTCTTATCTATTTCCTCTTTTTGCTAAACTTTAGAAAAAAAATATTTTTCTCAGTTGAAAAAGTCCATTCGATAAATAAGAATGAAATATTTTGAACTGAACCCATTGTTTGTGTTTTTAGTATATCCACTGTTCAATTTATTTTTTAACATCTTGTCGGATCTACCAAAAATATCTACCTTTTTATATATAATATATATATATATATATAGAGAGAGAGAGAATAAATTTCATTGATAAATCTACCAGAAAAACATTCTATTATGCATGCAAGAACACTTAATATGTACACTAGTAGTATTAAAGAATACATGAATGAATCCCAACAGATAAAAATATATATGTATTGTTCCATGAACAAGCAGTATGTAGAAGGGGTACAGAAAAGGGAAATGCTTACTTGTTGTGTGTGTAGGTAAATAGAATCATGTGGTTTGACCATTTACTGGCAGGGTCCAAAACATCTCTTTTGTTCAATTAACAGAGTCAAAAGAGGTCGAGAAGGGATTTCTTTGACTTGTATAACATTCACTCTATGACCCTCTAAAAGATTGATAAGTTATCTAAGGAAGATAATTATTTATTGTGTCCCTACATTATTAAGTTATACTAGTATTATTTTTTTATCTTCCTAATTAGGAAGATGAAGGATAATATTTGTCAAAATTCTTGTTAATAATCATATGATTTCTGGTCTGGGAAATTTGATGTGTACATTTTTACATTTTAGGTATGGTTAAATTTTTATAGAATTAAAAAGAATAATAAAACAATTAGAATTTCAAGACTGCTGTAGTATTGGAGCAAAAGCATCGATGGTAAAGTTATCAAGGGAAGGGCTGGAGTGGTAAGAATTTCTCAGCTGTTTTCCTTGTGACCCTTATTGTCATAGAATCCATGTGTTGGGTATAGAGGGGGATTAGGTTTCATTTAGTTTATTTCTTCCCTTCTAAGTGTGACATATACCAAATACCTTGGTAGGTAGGTAGTTATTACAGTATACATAGATACAAGTGTTTAAACTCAACCACACAAAATTATTCAGTTTCAAATTAGACTTGAAATTGGTTTATTCTTTAATTTAGACTATTTGATGTTTAATGCTCTAATAAAAATCTTGATATAATGTGCCATTTTTGCTTTTTATGGGTTTATATATATATATATATAATCTTATCATTGACAGCATGTATTCTCTTGACACTCTTGCCATCCATCCCTATCAGTCATCATTTCTAGTAAGTCCTCTAGACGTCATCCAGTGTTTGCACAGAAATGAGGAATATGTTAGATATATAATACACACATACATTGACATAAGATATAGCCAGTGTTTACGCCAACCGTATCCTTTGCAGAGCAGTAACCCTCCCTAAAAAAAAGAAGTAAATGGTATCCTGAGTATGGCACTAAAGTGCATCTGATGGTGAGGCTTTAGTTCTGGATCTTTAGTGAGTGTGGAATCATTCTTTATTACCATTACTCCCAGGTCCACTCTGACCCAGAGTAGTGTTATCTGTTAGGGTCTTATGTATGAGGCGAATAGATCTGTCTGAAAATTATTTACATTAGATAGGAATACTTCAAACCATACAGTTTACAGATGATTATCGTTAATTATACACTTAGCATGATGATTATTGTCTTAGGAAAGGGAATTAGTGACCCGACTTCAAAACCTGGATGAGGCTGTTTGCATTTTACTTTGTGCTAATGCCCTTGGGAAAGACATAAAATTTTCTGTTCTCTACCAAACTCTGGGTAAATCATCAGACAGATTGAATTCTTAAGCCTTTGTTAGGCCACCCGTCTAGGATAAGAAAAACTCTGAATTCAAACAAGCTTTACTCTTTGAAAATTGACCTTGTCACATCTTGCCCATGGTGGACAGATTGAGTAAATATATATATATATATATATATATATATATATATATATATATATATATATATATATATATATATATATATATATACTTGAAACTATGTAATTGCTTGCTATTAACAAAGATTGACTTCAGCATTAAATAACCTAAGAAGGGTTGAAATGCCATAAAACCAATCAACCAACCAACTAATCAAATGATGATTTTAATAGTAAACTCAGGTAATGAATAACTTTTGAAGACCAATTTTTCACTTCATTCATTAAATGGGATGTGTTTTTTTAAACACCTAAGCTTACCTTGTTTCTAGGCCTAACCTTGCCATAACTTTGATCCAAAGTCTCTCCACATAGACTCTATCTAAACAAAGGCTATTAGTTAAGATAATAAAGTTTTTACTTAACATGAATTATTATATTATCTATGTGGTGGAGGTTTTAGTATGCTTGGAGTATCCAAGTAAACACTATAGGCTATATCAAGGTCTAGACTACATTGTTTATTTATGGTATTGCATTGATTTTTATTATAAATGTTTGAATATTTTTTCTTTGTCATTGGATGTTGAAGAAATATCTTTGTAGGCTTGCATAGCCAAAAGTTAAGGTTTGTTCATACACAGAGTATCTATGGTAGATAGATAATTAAACTGTGTTCAGACAAGTGACTTATGTTAAATTGAATTGTTAGAAATAGAACTGTTTGATCATTTAACTGTGTAAACAAATGATTAATGTTTAATTGAATTGTTAGTGATACATAGCAATACTCAGAACCATTTAACTGCATGCAAAAGAATGAGGTTAGGCTCGTTTAAAAATGTTATCAACAAAATGTGTTTACAAATCATATGTATTTAATATATACATATTAAGAGGATTTGGCATTTAATAACTTATAATTGTTGATATGCCATAAACCTGATTGGTAAGTAAAGAATAATTGATATAAAGTTGGGAAAGATATATATATATATATATATAATATATATATATATTTTTTTTTTTTTTAATTTTAAACTAAGGGAAACTGCAACTCAGTTTGCAAATAGCTTATTTAATTGCCTTTGAAACAAAGGATTGACAATCTTAATCTCTGTGTGTGTGTGTGTATGTGTGTGTATGTGTATATATATATATATATATATATATATATATATATATATATATATATATATATATATATATATATACGCACAGACACTCAAGGGTCGTCTGAAAAGTTCATAGGTTGATCAAAAGATTCTCATGGAATGTGACCAAATGAAGTTTTTTTTTTTTAACATGATCTCTCTTGCAGTCTGCACACTTTTTCCATCGGTGTTGCAACTGCTTGGATTCTGTTAGTCAAAAAAGTCATCAACAGTAGATTTGATGTTATCTTATGAATTTTTCAGGTCACACTCATATTTGTTTGTCTTTGAAACAAGGGATAGACAATCTTTATCTGAAAAGAAATAAATTCGAAGCAGATTGAACTCTTGACAGTTTTTACTGAACAGACATAGAAAATCAACTTTTTTTTTTGTTTGTTGTTGAGTGCTATCATTCATTGAGTCAACTTACCACTGAAACTCAAGATGGCAATAGGCCATAATAATTAGCAAGTCTTGCCAAGAAGTCAGAATTTGTTAGCGAAGCTCAAAAAGAAGACAGAAGCAGGTGCCAGCAAGGAAGGAAATAACTTGGAGCAAAATGTTCAAATATTTCAGTTAAGAAAAGACAAGAAAGTAAAGATAATTCTTCAAACTATTATTCTTCTCTTAGATCAAGGCATTTGTTTAACAATTTGCATACTTTGATGTATTTTAAACAGTTCTTGTAAACTAAATAATCAAGTTCTAAACTAGAGGAAAACACTTGCCTTCTTGGTGGTGCTAAAAATATGGTGACTGTATCCTCTGCAAAGAGTTAAGACACTTTTTGGAAAAAAAGACAAAAAGGTGACCTCAGTACTACACTAAACTACATCTGGTTTTGGAGATTTGCCAAGTGTGGAATACTATTGGCATAGAGTGTTTGCCAATGGCCCGGGAGATCAAGATTCAATCCCAGGTTGAGTCATACCAAAGACTCAAAATATGATACTTGATGCCTCCTTGCTTAACACTCAGCATTATAAGGTACAGATAAAAAAATAAGTGGAGCAATCCAGAAAAAGGAGTAGTACCCTTCCTTACACTTTGGTGTAGTAGCTATTGAAAAAGGAGCCTCCGGGTCGCCTTTAACTAGGGTCAACCAACTTGCTTACTTTACTCCTAGGTCCACTCTGTCCCATAAGGTCCCATCTATGAGTCAAATAGATCTGTTTGAAAATTATTTGTATTAGATAGGAATACTTCATTTATATCATATTACTCTGTGCAAACAAATGATTATAAACCAAAGTTTCATTTAAAAAGAAATGTAATGTAACATTAAAAATATAATTATGATTGTTATCGAACATTTAGAAATAAATTAAATTTCAGTATTATATAACCCATTATACGCCGAATAAGCCAAACCATATATTTTTTTTAAAGGTTAATGTAAGAAGATAGTAAAAACAAACAAACAACTCTGTTGGTTGAGGCTGCAAGATACTCCGACTGCATCTTTGTAGAGGAATAAGAGACCCACCTACAAAAGTGTACTGGATATGATATTAAACAATCTGATGGTAAGGCTCCAGTAATGCTGGAGCTTTAGCGAATGTGGAGTACCCCTTCATTGCCATTGCTCCCAGGTCCATTTTGACCTGGAGTGGTAGCTCCTGATAGGGTCCTATCTATGGGTCGAATAGAACTGTTTGACATTTAAACTGAGTGCAAAAAAGAAAAAACACATGCTAAATTGAATTGTTAGAAATAAAACTGAACATTTAACTGTGTATAAACAAATGACTGATGTTTAATTGAATTATTAGTAATACATAGCAATACTTGGAACCAGTTAACGGTGTGCTAAAGAATAGGCTTATACTTATTTAAAAACAGCAAAATATGTTTACAAATCATATATATTTAATATATATTTGTAAACAGGATTTGGCATTAAATAACCTATTAAGGTTAATATGCCACCAAACCAAACCAAACCATAACAAACAAGTATTTACCTATTGATGGGGTAGGGTGGAGTGAAGAAATGTATTTATGCTTTTCTCTAGAAGAAAATTTTCTATAAAGTTAATGGCAAAAAAAACTTTTATTTTAGAAAGACTTAGAAAGAAGAACACTTGGTAACATAAAAAATTGTAAATTGTTTGTATTGAGGATAGTTGCTTGAAGCTGTAATTGTTTATTGAGGATGATTGTCATTTGTTACTTCAAATCATATAATTGTGTGAAAATAAGTAATTGTTTGTAAATAGGTGTGGTTACTAGTAACACTATAATTGTATCTAAATTATTAGTATTGGGTGGGAGTGCATGTAACTATTCAGCTGTGTTCAAATTATTTGTATCCGATAGGAATACTTGATACCGTATAACTTAGTGTAAAAAAGACTCTTAAGAAACAACTATACAAAAAAACAAACAAATATAAATGTATAATGTATGCAATTTTCTAACCATAAAATAACTCCAGATGGGTTAATATGGCATTAAAATCAAACAATCAATTAATCATAGCAGAAAATATACATAAATATTCTTGAATATAGATGGAATGTGAAACATATATATACATATATACACACTGGTGTTGGAGCATATCCATAGATCAAATTAAAAATATTCTCTTATCAAAGTTGTTAATTGGTCTTTTTATATATATATATATATATATATATATATATAAAATCTGTGTCTTTGTAGTGAAGGCACCTGTCTAATGTATTTTTATTAGGTTTGGGAGGAGTGCATTTTAAATTAGCCATAACTTGTTTGTTTATTTGGATTTTTTAGAGTTGTCCTATGTTATTTTTAAGGCAGGTTCATGTTTGTTTATATAGATATTTGTGATTGCCAAAATTTTTATTTCATGGCTGGGTGATTAAGTTTCTTATCAAATCCAGATGGCACATATGTTTTCAGACTTTTTATCCATTTTTTTTTTTTTTTTTTTTTTTTAATTATGAATTTTATGTTTATATCTTTCTCAATTCTTTCTATGATGGTGAATTTTGCATCTTGTGTTGTTCTTCTAATCCACCAATACATTTTTTTTTTTACATCACTTTTTATACAGTATATCAACTCCATTTGGAAAAAAAAGTTAAAATCTTTAAAAACTTTCTCAAAAAAGACTTTTTTTTTTTTCACAAAAAGTTTTTCCTCTTGACAATGACCTAAGGTCAGAACTAGTTGAGAACAATCTTAAAATAAACTATGTAAAAGAAATATTCCTTTTTGTCTCCTCACTTTTTAAAAATTTTATATATATATATATATATATATATATATATATTGTGTTTTGGCAATGAGGAAAAGATGTTGACCTGCAGAACAAAGTAAAAAGTGTTAGTTGTCTGAAGCTGTATATGAATTGTGTGAAACTTTTTAGTTTGTAAATTCATTAAAAAAAATGAGTGATTTTACTTTTCTTCCCTTAACACCAAACAGGATGCATCAAGTAATTGAGAACAACTCGTCATAGTGTAAATAAAAACAAATGAGGCATTCATAGCATAATGGTTATTACTGTAGGAAATGGACATGGCTACTAGAGTTCAAATTTAGGACAAAGCAGTTTGTATTCTAAATTGTATTAATACCCTTGAGAAAGGTATGAATCCAACTATTCTTCTTCCAGCTATGGTTAAATAGTAGGGCAGACTGAGTTCTTTAATCTTGTTATGGCAACCACTGTAGGAGAATAAAAACACCAAATTCAAAACAGTTCTTGCTGGTTAGCCAACACTGACGTGTCCATGTGTAGGAGTCTATAAGAGAATGTCACTTATGAATTTGTCTTTCTTCTCTAGTAGTGCACTGTATCTCTGGTTTGTCTTGCTTGGATGTTTTGTAAGATGGGAAGTAAGTGGACATACAGCTACTGTTTTGTAGGGTGTTGATTCCAGGATTTATTCAAGACAGTATGCAGCATTCTTGTGTAGTTCCCATTTAGTTTAAAAGTAAATATGCTTAAATTAAATATACATGACCTAATATCATTTTCTACAGTTAAAGATGGTGGGATGTAGTGACAGTCTATAGATATCAACACTTAGGAGGAGCTTGTAGTGTATCGATTATTGTTGTAGAAAATGGACATGGTGACTCAAGTTCAAACCCTGGACAAGGCTGTTTGCATTTCACATTGTCCTAGTACCATTGGGAAAGGTAGGCATCCAACTATTCTCCTTTGAGCTATGTGCAGACTGAGCTCTTTAACTTTGGTATGGCAACTAGTCTAAAAGAAGGAAAACTCTGAATTCTAACCAAAGGGGCTCTTTTCTTGTTAGTTAAACCCTTTTGAAAGCCTTTCCTCCCCCCCTTTTTTTAAAATGATATTCAATAGAAAAAAAATCAATGTTCATTTTAGAAAAATAGAAATTCTTCAATAAAACTGACCCTTATTTGTGGAAGTAAATATTTGTATTTACCCAACCCCTCTAATACAGGTAAGATGTAAGACAAGGTCATATTTTAAGTGGAGTAAAGCTGTTTTGAATTCAAAGTTTTCCTTCTAGACCCATTACTGGAAACCATACAACTGTATGCAAATTATTTGTATTAAGTATAGTTACTTGAACCTATCGTTATCCTGGATATGACACTAAACTGCATGTGATGATGAGGCTCCAGTTTTGAAGATGTGAGGAGTATGAAGTAGCCCTTTATTGTCATTACGCTCAGGTTCACTTTGACCTGGAATGGTAGTACCTGTTAGGGTCCCATCTATGGGTTAGGTTTAAAAATGATATTCAATGGGAATACTTGATGCTATATAACTAAATAGTTACTTGAAGTTATAATCATTTACTAAGGATTATTAGTTACTTGAAACCATATAGCTGTATGCAAATAAATGACTATTATTTAATAGAAATAATTATTTGAAACCATATAATTATTTGTATTAGATAGGAATACTAGATATGATATAACTGTGAGAAAAAAACTCTTTAACAACTATACAAAAATGTTAATATAAACATACAATAAACACAATTCATTAGATCAGTGGTTTTCAAACTTTTTGTAGCTGGGATTCCTTTTTATTTCAGGTTCTATCTCATATAAATAAGAATGAAATTTATCCAAAATATTTTCTGAAAATCACATCCAGTATTTGCTCTGAGTAATGACATTTAGTGAAAGGAATGTTCTTGCCCTATTTGGCACAGATTGTCAATTGTTGGTGATATTTTTGACAAAGATACATGCAATTCACTTTGCATAACAAGTCTAGATCTATACTTGGTCATCATATTAGATGCTGAAAATGCTGTTTCACATAAATATGTTGTAAAAGGTTGTAGCATTTCGATCGCCTTTTGGATACTAAGAAGCCATGCTAAATCAAAATTTTGAGAGTGATTGCTGTTTAAACTGAATTTTTATAAGTGAATACTAGTAAGTAGAAATACAAATTTGCAGTTCTATCAGATAATGTACATTTTCAAAACACTCTTGTAACCTCTGCCAACTCCTGCTGCTATTGTTGCAGACCCTGTGTGAAAACAACTGCTCTAACCTCTAGTCTTAAAATAACCTTAGATGAGTTGATATTCTGTTAAAATCAAATATGACAACTTTAGTAAATATAGATACAATTCACTTCTAGATTACAATTTTTACTTGCAGAAAATAGGAAAAATTCTAAAGTTATATATAGTTAGTTTTATTTGTAAAGTTTCATTGAGAATAATCATGTGAATAATTATTGACACATCTTTGAAAACAGCTTTTTATTAAAATTCTCAGTTAAATCGATGTCCTCAAGAATCATTTTCAGTCAATACACACACACACACAAGTCTTTAAAGGAATACTAAACAATTAGATTTACAAAACAGTTATTCATAATGTGCTAGATAGAAAAACAAAATGATTTAATGGCTTAAAATTATTGGCACCTCTACAATGTTCAATGACTAGCAATCAATATTGTATTCTTTTTACCTTGAAATGTCTTTTAATCTGCAAAAGCTGTTTTCAATGAGCTTCTGACTCATTCTTCAATCATGTATTCTCCTAAATGCTTCAAATTAGATGATGGTATTTTATTCAGTCTTTTTCAGTTTGTGCTATAAATTTGAGCCAATTAAAGTGTCTTCCATTATATTAATATTGAACTAACTTGGCAATTTTATAAAATGCCTTATGTCTCTATCTGTCTATAAAAATGTTATATATATAAAACCTAAAATGAATTGTTATCTCATTTCTTTCTTTTGGCTTCATTACTAATATAACCTTAAATAGATTGTCAGATGAAACATGCCTGTCAACTTAGAAAAATGCAATTGTATTTCTTTTTCAAATACATGAAACTTTTAGTAACGAAGCCAACATGAGGACGTGAGATAACAATTTATTTTAGGTTTTATCCTGTTCTACTTGCATGCTTTTTCAATTTAAGAAAAATATTTTTAAATGTATTCATTCACACACATATACTCACACACATATCTTAACATTGTCAAGTTGTGCTAACAGTACGGATTTCTCTGACTCTCTCACCCTCTCATCCATCACCCCTGGCAGTTCTTCCAAACTACATCCTGTGTTCACACTCAGCTGATGTAAATAAGTTCTTGCTGGTCAGCCAACACTGGCACATCCTTGTGTAGGGGTCCACAGAAGAACTTATGTGTTCGTCCTTGCATGTCTTGTTTGTCTTACTTGGATGATTTTCGAGATGGGAGATAAGTGGCCATACAGCGGTTTTGTGGGGTGTTGCTTCCAACATTTGTTCAAAATAGCTTGTAGCAATCATGAGTAGTTTTTTCTCTATGCATTTTGTTAGCATCCAAGTGGTGCATCCATATAGTAGTATGAACACAGTTACAGCTTGGAAGATATATATATATATATATATATATATATATATATATATATATATATATAGGGCCAGTTTTAAATGAATTAGACAGATTTGTTCAAATTGAGTCTCATGCTAATGTGAAAGAAATTTTTCAAAACTAGAAGTGATTAAAACATACCTGCGGTTAACAATTTCACAAGAGAGACTGAATAATTTGGTAATGCTATCTATAGAAAATGACTTTACTAAAACCATTGATACATCTATGAAACCAGACCATCCACAAAGCATATGCCTGTAAAGCCAAATTTGTCTACTATCCTTGGTCTTATGCTCTAACAATGTTTAAAACCCAATATATTTACCTTCAAACTACAAATCATATGTATATATTTTGTAAGAGAATAAGTTGAAGGTAAATATTTTGGATATATATACACACACACACACACATATATATGTAACAAGATTTGGCATTAAGTAACCCACAAGAATTGATATGCCATTGAATACCAAGCAACCAACCCAAGATGACTTTAAAAAATTACAGTAAAATGTATGGGGGAGCATCCATGGTGTGGTGGTTAATGTGCTGGACTGTAACATTGTGGTTAGCAAGTTCAAATTTCTGTCATGCTATTACATTCATTTTCAGATAAAAACCCTTAGGATAAGCATAAACTCCTCATCTCCCCAGCTTTCGGTTATTCAGTACCGTTACTGTTTATTACAAGGATGGCTTTTAAAATGCATTAGAATAGTTTTGGGTTAATTGTAAAGATTGCACATTTTATAATGGAAGTAAATACATCATTGTGTTCCTTTTTGGGACCGTTTCTTTTTAAAAGTGCCATAAAATATCCTGAAAACTTGCTGGTTGAAAAGTGATTAATTGAAAATTATTACAAAGATAAACAGTCTATTTGAAGAAATAAATTTGCAGAGTGATTAGTTAATCAAAAGCTTTATCTGAAAGAATTAACAAAAACTAGTTTTGTAGAAAATTGACCTTACTTAGTAGTTAGAAATTTAGCTGAATTTTCCACCTGCCTAATGAATACTATTATTTGCAGTATAGCTGGCAACTATTATCAAAATAAAAAGGAAAAAAGACTTTAAATTGTCTTTATTGTTTGCTATTTAAGTGAAGCATTTAACTCCACTAAGTTTAGATGACTCACTTGGACATTCTCTTGGGTTGTTTTATGGAGCCATATCTACTTTAAGTGGAGGCCTCTGAAATTAGTAGACCAGTTCACATTCCTTGGCAACAATATCTCATCTACTGAAAGCAATGTCAACATACGTATATTGATGGCATGCACTGCTATTGACAGATTGTTGAAAATCTTATCTCTCTGATAAAATGAAACTGGATTTCTTCCAAGTTGTGGCCATGTCAGTACTACTATATGGTTGCACCACATGGACTCTAACTAAATGCTTAGAGAAAAAACTAGATGGGAGCTACACAATAATACTATATGCAAACCATTCAAATAAGACAAACAAGACATGCTGGGCAAGCAAGGACAAACTCGTAAGTGATGTTCTATTATGGACTCCTCCACATGGACACATCAGTGTTAGCCAACCAGTAACGACTTGCATACATTAGCTCAGAGGTGGTCATGGTGTAATGTTTACCATCATAGAAAATGGATGTGGCAACACAAGTTCAAATCCTGGGGGTAGTTGATTGCATTTCACATAGCACTACTACCAGTCTAGGAGAAGGAAAACTCTGGATTCAAATCTGTTGAACTCTGTTCAAAAACTGATCTTGTGTCACACCCTGCTTGTGTAGGTGGGTTGATGTGTGTGTGTGTGTATATGTATATATATATATATATATATATATATATATATATATATATATATATAAGCTCTGGGGACACTAGATCCCATCTAGTAGACCTTCTAGAAGCAATGAACAAAAAAGGATGAATGCGTCAAGGACTCTATCAACATAACTTGATGACTCTTTTGGAAAATAACTAACATTAACTTATATTTAACCTGTCACACCTTGATACACTATCTATGTTGTAACTGACATATTTTGAAAATACCAGATTTCTCTCTCTCTCTGATATATTAAGCCTCTCTAGGAGATTAGTGAATAAAGATATGTTTACTCAAACTGAAAGTACATACTTGACACATTATTACTGAGTGACTTGCTTTGTGATTGTGGCATGTCAAATATATGAATATATATTGACTTTGGATTGAGACAGTTATTTGTTTTCTATTGAGTATTCTCATTCTATCGCCTTGTTTGGTTGTAGGGATGCTGCTCATGTAGCATGTCTTGGGTAGGAATTGTGTGGCTGAGCCCATCCCTCTCCAGGTTTACAACTGGTTTGATTTCAGTTTTCCTTTCTTTAGATTGGTTGCCATACCAAGGTTTAAGAGCCCATTTTACCTTTTTATATCCTCAGCCTATGCAAAATCGCCTTTACTTCACTTTTTTAGACTAAATTTCAATTCAGTGAGAATCCTTACACTCTTCAGCAATGTCACCCGCATTATAATAAAAGGCAAGGGTGTCCCCATGGCGTAATGGATAATATGCTGGGCTACAACATCATAGTATATGAGTTTAAACACCAGTTGTATAATTACATTCACATTTGGACTAATACCACTGGAAAAGGTATGAACCCACCTACCCCTTTAATTATGGGTTAAATGATACCCTAACTGTCCTACAAGGATGGCTTTGGTATTAAATAAGTCATGAAGGTTGATATGCCATTAAACAAAGAGATCAAACCATAATAAAAAGATGTGATATGAATAAATGTTTCCTTTAAAATATTTCATGATAATCAAGTGGTACTGTTAGCATGGAGTTCTCTGATTCTTTCTCCCTCTTTCCATCTGTCCCTATCATCCGTCACTCTTGACAGGTCCTCTAGACTGCATCCAGTGTCCACACAAAGCTGATGTATGAAAGTCTTTGCTTGTTAGCAAATACTGGTGTGTCCCTACATAAGAGTCTATAAGAGAATGTCTCTTATAACTTCATTCTTACTTCTCCAGCAGTGCTCAGCAGGTCTTGTTCATTGTACTTAAATAGTTTGTGAGATGGGAGGTAAGTGGCCGTGCAGTGGTTGTTTTGTGGGGTGCTGCTTCCAGGTTCAAAACAGCACATAGCATTCATGTGTGAATAACCAATAAAAGGAGTTAAAAAGGATTTGAAATACAACAAAAAAAGGGTTTTTAGTGTTCTTTCAGGTTTAATAATAGTTATATTCCCAAGTTCTTCTCACTTGTTTTAGTGTTGGTTCTCATTTAAGGTATTACATCCAGTTTACATAAAAAAACTTGTTTATACCATGGCTTTTGGAAACAATGTAGGATGGAATATGACTGTATATAACTTTTAAATACTACCCAACCTTGAGGGGGGAATCCCTGTAGCATAATGACTAAAGTATTGGACTGTGGCCATAAAGTTAGTGAATTTGAACTCCTGTCATGCTATTACATTCACTTTTGGATTCATACCCTTGGGAAAGGCATGGACCTTCTTATCTCCTTCACTATGGGTTGAATAGTATCTCTGCTGTTCTTCTACAAGGATGATTTTGGCATTAAATATCCCATGAAGATTGATATGCCAAAGAAACCAAACTAACCTTGAGATTTAACACATAACCACCCGATCATTAGATACACTTTAGTTGATGCTTTTATCTGGCTATTATCTGCCTTGTTAGTGAGGCATATAAAACACTGACTGCATTCCCTATAAAGGGGTAAGACCACCTCACAAAAGTGAAAAAAAAAACCCAAAGTGCATCTGGTGGTAAGTGTAATATGGCCAGTGGTGACTGCTATGTTTGGTTTGGGTGTAAAATACAATTTAACTTTTAATGTTAGGACTGTTCCATTGTTTTATTCTCTCTATTCACTGAGGCAGTGGAAGCTGGAAGTAGATAATGGACACTGTGATAGCTTCTTTGTTCTTCAAGGGACAGTACTTCCTCATTCTGTATTCACATCCAGTTACCAAAAGAGAAAAACACAGGTTAAATCATGAAATCCCTTTATATATATCATCATCATCATCAATCCACACTGCTAGTATGGATTTCCCTGACTCACTCTTTCTCTTCATCTGTCTCTATCATCCTTCATTCCCAGCAAGTCTTCCAGACTACATCCTGTGTCTGCACAGAGCTGTTGCAGGTAAATTCTTGCTGGTTTGCCAATACTGGCGTGTCCATATTTTGAGGTCCATAGGAGAATGTCACAGAACACTCTACCCCAACTTCTGCCTCCACTGAGTGACATTTTCTGGCTCTTGTCAGTGCCAGATCAAGTGTATCATTTTACAGAAGAGGTGTTGAACTCTGTCAACTCATCTTTTTATCAGTTGCTGGTTTCTTTTTTTGATTATCTGGTACTATTTGCTTATAATGTTGCAATACAGTTCTAGTTCTGAAGAGTATGGAGTTTCCACATCATTACTTGCCATTCCTCCCAGGCCCACTAATCTGAAGTGGTCATACCTTTTAGGCTCTCATCTATGGATCAAATATCTATTTGAGATAATGTTTAAAATAATTATGAACTATTTTTGCTCTCAAAACATTAATATTGAAATTAAGTATCAAGTGTTTATCTATGTAAAGTAATTAATAGAAATTGTTACTTGAAACTATATAATTACTTATAAAAAAATGACATTAAATAACCCAACAAAGGTTGACATGCCATAAAACTAACCGACCATTATTAAATGATTTTAGCATTAAATAACCCAACAAGGGTTGACATGTTGTGAAGCCAACCATTAAATAATAGGCTATTATCCTGTTCAATAATTTTGGTGATATGGAATCATCTACCTATTGTCATCTGTCTGTCTCTTCAACTGAACCAGAATATGTCTTGTTCTATTATATGTAGTGTAATAAAGTAATTCAATTTGCTTGTCTTAAATCTAGAATCCTTTCAAGATAAAAACACTAGTCAGAGTACATCAGTGTATAATAATTCCTCGGGTTAGAAATTCAGACAAAACTTGTAATTTGTGTGAGCTTGCAGGAATGAATGCATTTTTCAATCTTGAGACAACAAAGATAATCCTCTTTAAAATAAACATATTGTCACAATTTCCTTGTCAACACAGATATATACAATAAAAAATGAGCAAATGTTTGATACTACATGATTTCTTTGATTAATAGCATATTAACCTTCATGGGTTATTTAATGCCAAAATCATCCTTGTAGAAGTGCAGTAGAGGTAACTATTTAACCCATAGCTGAGAATAGAAAGGATAGAAAAAACATAGATTTCAATAGCATGAATACAAGGAATATATAAAGATAGCTGCTTTAGTTTTATTTAGTTTCTTTGGTTAATAGCATATCAACCTTCATGGGTTATTTGATACCAAAGCCATCCTTGTAGAAACACAGTAGTGGTACTATTTAACTCATAGTTGGCAGGGGGGAATGAGAGAGTTTATACCTTTTCCAAAAGTATTATTAGTCCAACATTGTAATAGCATAGTTGGAGTTCAAACTTGCTTACTATGATGTTGCAGTCGAGAATGTTACCACCCTTTTAGCTGTGGCTATAGAATACAACAACTGCATTTTTGGTGAGAGGTAAGAACCCCCACAATGAGCCCATCTGTTGACTGTGGTGGTAACCCATAATGCTTGAGGATGAGATCCTGTTAGCCAAGCAGTCCTTGACTTGGCAACTGAGTGGTCAAGTGACTTGCAACACTTCTCCTTTGTCCTTACTAGGCTAGATGGGTGGTCAGAGAGTCCCTGATCTAATGAATCGGCTGGTCATGTCTAATCCTAGCACTTATATGATTGTCTGACTGTAATCTTCAAATTGCTCTTATAGCAAACAAGTACCCAATTCTATTTTATCTTAAAGGTGCTAGAAGGTGGTGGCTGAGGGTCAGTTGCACTTAGAGAGTAATACTTGTAACCATTTAACTGTGTGCAAACAAACAATTGATATTAAATAGAATTATTACTATTAGATAACAATAGTTGAAACCATTTAACTGTGTGCCAAAAAATAAGTTCTAACTTGTTTAAAACTATAGACATCTACAAACTATTCACTTACAAATCATATATAGGATTTGGTATTAAATAACCAACAAGGGTTGATATGCCATCAACCCAAATTAACATGTTAGCCACTATTCTATGGGGACTCCTCTTGAAATGGTTTTTAATATTCCAGAAAATTGTCACTTATTACTTGGGTGAATAAAAAGTTTTGCTATATTTGCATATGTTCTAGTTTCCAGAATGAACTCCAAGAACTAGTTCAGATCTAACTCCTTCAGGTTATTACTTGTTCCAGTCCATCACTTACTTCCTGTGCTTATGACACTTCAACAACTGAGAGAAGGTATTAGCTTCAGTGAATTTCTTGTCAGCAGGGGACCAAAGAACTGGCAAAAGGTGGCTCCAGATAGTACAATGCAAAGGTTTCTACTTTAAATGCTTGGATGCTTTTGGTATAACTTTAATAAAACAAATCATCATCATCATCATGTCATGCTATTAGCACAGATAGAAGTTGGCAACTGTAGTTGACGGTGACCCGAAGGCTCCCTTTTCAATAGCTACTACACCGAGGTGTAGGGGAGGGTGCTACTTCTTTCCCTGGATTGTTCCGCTTTACCCTTGATACATACCTTATATTGCTGAGTGTTAAGCAAGGAGGTATCAAGTACCATTTTTAAAGTCTTTGGTATGACGTGACCTGGGATTGAACCCAGGTCTCCCGGACCATTGGGGAAAACAAATATGTTACCAAAATATTGCTGAACTTTTGACTCGCTTTAGTAATTATCATTTTGCCTGAATTATATTTTATCCATTCTGAAATGTAATTCAGTTATTGTTTTATCGAAGTTTTTACTATAGAATTTAGAAAATTGGGAATTTGATATTTCCAAAGCTAGTATAGAATATATTGTTGCCATTGCTACCGCTGGAGTTTTCTCCTCTGTGATAGAATTTCAGGCAGTATCATTTTACACATTAAAAAAGAATCTCTTAACTATTTATATCTGTGATGAAATTAAATCTGTATTTTTGAATTAATGAATGTAATGAGTTGTTTTCATGACAAAAAAATAAGATGAGCAATGAATAGATATTTAGAAACATTTGAATTCTCTGTTTTAGTCATTGTGAAAAAACTGAATATTGCTGGATTATGTTTTTCTTTTGAAGAATATAGAGTTTCAAATGTGTAATAAGAAAATTGAAAGAAATCTTATTTCAGATTTAAAAAGAAAATGTAAAGTTGTCGACTGTAGTCGAGGGCAACCTGAAGGCTCCCTTTTCAGTAGCTACTACACCGAGGTGTAGGGGAGGACGCTACTCCTTTCCCTGGATTGCTTCACTTTACCCTTGATATGTACCTTATAATGCTGAGTGTTAAGCAAGGAGGTATCAAGTACCATTTTTAAAGTCTTTGATATGACTCGACCTGGGATTGAACCCAATCTCTTGGACCATTGGTGAACACTCTAAAACAAAAACAACAAGAATAAGCGGTTTATATTCGAGAAATAATATATACTTTTTAATTTGCTTTGACCATATCAGAAAAGTTAGTTTTTTTTACTTTGTTTAGTTACTTGCTTAGCTAATTTTAATTTATCTCTTGAGGAATATGATTTTTATTTGTGTGTGTGTGTGTGTGTGTGTGTATATATATATATATATATATATATATATATATATATATATATATATACACACTACACGCACACACACACACAACAGCTCAGTACTGATATAGGATGTAGCATGGAAAATCTACTAAAAGCAATAAATGATAAGGATGAGTGGCGAGAGAGGGTCAGGGAAATCCATGCTAGCAGCATGCCATGATGGTATTTGAGGGTCATTCAATAAAAAGGGAATTTATTTTTTTTTATAAAAAAAAAAAAAAAAAAAGCAAATTAATTTTTTTTTTTTTTCTATAAATAATTTTTTTTCTGCATTCTTTAGAATTAGTTTATAGCAAAAATATTTATTTGGAGGCTATTCAAAATGATGTCAAATCAGAGTGTCCCAAGCTTAAACAGATATGGCATCAAATTTTTGGTGGCTGAGAAGAGCAAACCACATGAAATTTCCAGAAGAATGTATGATGTGAATGGAGAAGCAGGTTTTAGTTTTAAAAAATATTTATAAATGGGCTAAGCATAGGCTTAGTGGAAAAGACAGTCCATAGAGTGGAAACACACTGACTCTCCACTTAAGGAAAAGTTCGAGGCACTTTGGTCTGTAAAAAAAGATCTTGCTAACAGTCTCCTGGGACATGAAAGGATCAATTCCTATTGATTTCTTTGAGAAAGGTGCAACTGCAAACAGTGTATCCTCTTGCCAACTTCTTAGACAAAATTCATCTTATTTATCGTATGACCCTCTTGTATATGTACTACTCAGGAAAAAAGATATAATTCAGTGATATATATTCATGATCATCTTGGTTATTTCTGAAAATTTATTGATAAATATAACACTTCATTGTAACATTAACTGTTGATATAAACCAGATGGCTGTAATATGTGGATAAAATGTTATAAATCTACCCGAGCCCGGCTGATCCATTCACATTGTTTTCTTATATAAGGATTATAAGAAAAATTCACCTTATTTATTGAATGAACCGTGTTTATATTTTCACTTTGGGAACTTTTTTCTTTTCTTTTATATTACTCTAATTCTTACATTTGTTTATATCTACTGATGAAACCATCACCTAGCAAAAACATGTCATAGCAAGATTTTTATTAAATCAAGACTCTTAAAATGTTGTAGCTTAGAGGAGAAAACAATTTTCCAATCATCAACTGAATAATTTTGTAGCATCTTTGTACATAATGAAGATTAGAATCCTTCACTCCTTCTGAAATAGATGCATCAGTATCATCATGGACAGCTGTCAAGTCTGAAATGTCAATTAGAAGAATCTTTTATTCTTATCTTAATAGAAGGACTTATCATGAACAGCTGTTAATTATGAAATGCTAATTAGAATCTTTTGTTCTTTCCTAAATAGAAACATCAATATCATCATGGACAGCTGTTAACTATGAAATGTAAATTATAATCCTTTATTCTTTCCTAAATAGAAGTATCAATATCATCATGGAAAGCTGTTTATGAAATGCTGAATAGAATTCTTTGGTCTATAAATATTATCAGATGCAATTTAATGTTATGTTCCGGACCCTCCCTTTTTTTTTCTTTGGGAGGGTGGTGGTCTTACTCTTCTGTAGGGGATACAGTCAGTGTAGTCTTAAGCCTTGCTGACAGTGTTCTGCTGTACTTGTCTTCAATGAAATTAATATTGTATTATTCATATGAAGTATCATGTTTTTTTTCTGGCATAGAAAGAGTGGTTTTCAGCCTGCATGCCTGGTTATAAGGGCGCATTTAACACCTGTGGTAAAGCGTTAAAAAAGCAGGCAAAGCAACGAATGATTTGATGTTGGAATTAATGACAATTACAATTTATCTATGTTATTTTATTGTTGGTATACGGATTTTTTTTTTTTTTTTTTTTTTTTTTTTTTTACTTCTGGTTACATTAAGAAAATTCATGTAGATCCAAGCTTTTATCAGTTTAATTCACTTAAATGTTATTCAACAGTTAAAAAGTATCACACATTTTTAGCAGTTATATGGTGTGAACATATTTTTAAACTAAAGTGATAGTGTATTTTTTTTGTTCTATTGAATAAATATAGACTGATCAATTTTGAAGCATTTAGCATAATTGAAAAAAAAAATTAATTGAATTTCTGTTCAAAGTAATGTAATTTCCTGCAAAATACTCAAACGGAAGTTTTCATTATTTAATATTTCCCAAACTTTTTTGGCTCAGGATGCACTTTAGAAAAATATTTTGGCACACTTCATATATAAATTCAAAAATACAATATAACCCAGGACATTTATGTAGATTATTTGTATTAGATAGGAATACTTGACACCATGTTACTGGGAGTGGGGAGTCCCCATGGCGTAATGGTTAAAGTGCTGAACTGTAGCTTCAAAATAAATGAGTTCAAACTCTAGTTGTGCCCTTACATTCATTTTTGGACTAATACCCTTTTGAACTCTCTTATCCCCTCCAGCTATGGGTTAAATAGTATCAGTGCTGATCTACAAGGATGACTTTAGCATTAAATAACCCATGAAAGTTGATCTGCTATTTAACAAGGAAACTAACCCACATAACTGTGTACCAACAAATGATTATTATTATCATTAAATTAGAATAGTTACTTTAAATTATATAATTGTTTATAAATTATTAGTATTAGTTAGTGATATTAGATAGGAATATTTGAAAATGTAAAGTAAAAAGTTGGCGACTGTAGTCGAGGGTGACCCGAAGGTTCCCTTTTCAATAGCTACTACACCGAGGTGTTGGGGAAGGGTGCTACTCCTTTCCCTGAATTGTTCTGCTTTACCCTTGATACGTACCTTTATAATGCTAAGTATTAAGCAAGGAGGTATCAAATACCATTTTTTTTTTTAAAAGTCTTTGGTATGACTCAACCTGGGATTGAACCCTGGTCTCCTAGACAATTGGTGAACACTCTACCCACTTGGCCAATGAGCTGGTAATGTAACTGTATGTAAATTATATGCATCAAATAACCCATGAGGTTAATATGCCGTTAAACAAATAAACCAAACAATGTGGAAAACGGAATCAGAATAGTTGAAGCTTTTTTTAGCTACAAAACTATACTCTTCCCTATAGAAATCTTAAATTTATTTATAATTCTTCATTTTTGATTTTAATTCTATGATCACTGAATATAGAAACCAATTCTTCATATAATTTCAAATATCATATGAAATTTTGTGGAATGGTTTTAATGTAATAATAATTATTATAATATTTTCTGTTGAATAATGGAAAATGTTTTTTTTTCCTGATGTACTTGTGTGTATCATGCAACTTTCTGAGACCTAAATTGAGATCTAGCCCAGTTAGCTGGGGTTGTAGAATACACCAAATGCATCTCTGAAAAGAGTGTCTTGGATATGACATTAAACTTGATGGTGAGGCTCCAGCTATAGAGCTTTTGGAAATATGGAGTTCCCCTTCATTGCCTTTGCTTCCAGGCCCACTCTAACCTGGAATGTTAGCTCCTGATAGGGTCCTATCTATGGGTAAAATAGAACTGTTTGATATTTAAACTATATGCAAACAAGTGACTTATGTTGAATTGTTAGAACGAGAAGTGTTTGACTATTTAACTGTGTGTAAACAAATGACTGTCTAATTGAATTGTTATTGATACATTGCAATAGCTGGAACCATTTAACTGTGTGGAAATAAATGAGTTATGTTGAATAGAATGATTAGTGTTAAATAGCAATACTTGAAACCATTTAACTATCTGCAAACAAATGATTAATAGTTAATAGAATCATTCAAACCATTTAACTGTATAAAACAAAAAAAAAATGAGTAAAGGCTTGTTGAAAAATTTTATCTACAGAATGTGTTTACAAATTATGTATTTAATATATATATGTATAAAGCAGATTTAGCATTAAATAACTTACAACTGTTACTTTGCCATAAAACCTAACCAAACTAAACTGTCATCTTTTACTGCTAGAAATTATAGGCATACCAGTTGATCCTTGGCCAACTGTTTAGTCACACAAAGTTTGTATCTTGCATATGGTTTGAACCCCTACTATTAGGCTAAAATTTAATCCTCAGAAAGTTGCTGGCAATGTGAATGTATACAGTAATTTCTATTTCAAATTTGGTAAATGCTCTTCTGCAAAAAGTCATTTCTTTATAGCTGGTTTTCAGTGCACCTTTTCATGGTACACACGGCAACTTCTTTCATTACTCCGCTGTACTATAGCCTAATCGTCTGGGGCTGTAGAATACACCGATTGCATCTCTGCAGAGGGTAAGACTCCCCTAACAAGTGTCCTAGATATGACACTAAACAATCTGATGTTGAGGCTCTAGTAATGCTGGAGTTTTGGGGAATGTGGAGTACCCCTTCATTGTCATCACTCCCAGATCCACACTGTCCCAGAGTGGTAGTACCTGATAGGGTCCTATCTATGGGTTTAATAGAACTTTGACATTTAAACTGTATACTTAGGCTAAATTGAATTGTTAGAAATAGAACTGTTTGAGCATTTAACTGTGTTTAATTGAATTGTTAGTGATGCATAACAATACTTGGAACTATTTAACTGTATGAGCAATGTTGAATAGAATAATTAGTGTTTAATACCACTTCACTGTGTGCAGAAAAATGATTAATATTGAAGAGAATTATAAGTGTTAGATAGCAATAATTGAAACTATTTTACTGTAGAAACAATAGCAATACTAGTATACAAACAAATTAGTTCTAACTCATTTATAAGTTACTGACAAATTAATCTCTTACATATTATGTATAACTTTTTAAATGTGTGCAAACAAATGACTGATGTTAAATTGTTACTGAATACTTGAAACCATTTAACTGTATGCTAAAAAATGATCTCAGACTTGTTTAAAAATGTTATCAACAAAATATGTTTGCAAATCATATATATTTGATATATATGTACAAACAGGATTTGGCATTAAATAACCTACAATGGTTAATATGCCATAAAATCTAACCAAACCAAGTTATATATATTTGATATAGATGTATAAAGAGGATTTGGCATCAAATAATCTACAATGGTTGATCTGTCATCAAACCAAACCATCTACTGTATTATAGCAAACTGTTCAGGAAACATTTCTGCTGGTAAAATGTAAAGTTTAAAATGAAATAATCCTCTCAAAGAAAAGTTATATATGCAATTTTAATTAAACATTCTGAAATTATTTCTGTAAATGAACATTATAAAAACAAATACAAATTACTCAATAATCAATGTATTTACCCAACCCCTTCTTCAGGTTGGTTTTTAAGTAGAGTAAAGCTAGTTTGAATTCAGAGTTTTCCTTCTCTTAGACTAAGACTCAAGAACCCAATCTACCCTGCTATTTACCCATAGTTGCTGGGTGGACATTTAGAAATGATAGATTTATACCTTTCCCTAATGGCATTGGTGCAAAGTGAAATACAAACAGCCTTGTGTGAGATTTGAACTCAGGTTGCCAATTCTATTCCCTACAATGATAACCATTTTACCAATTGTGCTTATAATAAGCCATGTATTTAGGAGAGTCTCTGTAGTGTAGTGGCTAAAATGCAGGACAGTGGTCTTGAAGTGAGTGAGTTTGAACTCCAGTTGTGTTATAATGTTTGCTTTCAGGTTAATACTCTTGGGAAAAGTATGAACCCCTTTATTCCCCTCAGCTATGGGTTAAATAGTATCGCTGCTGTTCTTCTACATGGACGGCATTAGATAACTTGCAATGGTTGATATGCCATTAAGTAAAGAAACCAAACCAATTTAAAGTAGAAATTGATCAACTCTGTATAGAATGAGCCAGAAAAGTTATCTGTTTTGGGGTTTGAATATCATCTCTGACTTTTTGCAATTATATATTTAATTCTTGAAGAAATGTTAAATTTGCACCCCCCTACAAATAAACAAAACAAAAAAAAACAAAACAAAACAAATGAGTGAGTTGTATAAGTAATATATCAAACTGGTAGTTTTGATTTCTTTAGAAAGTATCTTTCTAGATAAGACCACCATGCTGTACATCTCTACTTGCTTGTTAGATATACTATAGGTATTTACCGATGTTAAATCGAGGTTGTAAGATGGTCATTATTAAGAATAAAGGATATACACTCACTTGTATTAAATTTTGATATAATTTTTTTATTAAAAGGAGTCAAACAAGCTGTACTTACCCATATTACACATGGGTTGTAGAATCGTCGTTATTAAAGATAAAGGATATAGAGTCACTCTTAAAAAATTTTGCAATAATTTTAATAGATGCTTTGTTTTTACCATTTATTATGATTGATTTTCACTGTATATCAAACTGTCTAGGGTTATTTTATGCCTAGATGTTAGGAAATTATGTTCATTGTAAGTTCATATTTACATTTTTTTTGTGAAGCTGTTTCTTAAGAGATTTTTTTTTTTTTTGCATTCTGTTCTATTGAATGGAAATATTTTTTTGAACAGATCCATTTGACCCATAGATGAAACCCTAACATATATGGAATTTGAAGTAATGGCAATGAAGAGGTACTCCACACTCCCTTGAATTCCAGAACTGGAGCCTCACCATCAAATGCAGTTTAGTGTCGTATTCAAAACACCATCTCTGGTGGGGGGGATCTTTGTTTATTATATGGTTACTGACTTGTGTATACCATATTAAAAAAGAGATTAGTTCAGTATTTAATTTAGACCAACAGACGTAGTCACCTGTCTGTAAATTGCCTTGTATACATCTTACAAGAAATTAACACAATTGATAAATTGTTTGAAAGAGAAAAAGCACATATCTATTTTTACATTCAAGGAAGAAGATAGTTTGGCATGTAAATGATGACTGGAGGCATTCACTATGATTTATTTTATAAATATAATTTACTTTGTGTGGGTGAATGATGTAACTAATCCACCCAAGTTTAACAAATCTTGTTTGGGTAAAAAATGTTTGGTTCAAATTCCAGTTCCAAGTAAGCATATTAATATAACTTATATTTATTCATATCTATTCCAGCCAATTCATTTATATTATGAATTCTCCAATATTCAGAGTTAAAATATCAATATATTATTATTATTACTTTCTTAAAGTTGCCTTTGCTAGACATTGAGTTTAATGTCAAATCTCGTCCTTTTCATGGAATTTATCTATTTGCAGTTGATTGTAAGGTAAAGTTTAGCTTGATTTTGTTTTATGGCATATCAACCATTGTAGGTTATTCAATGTCAAATCCTCTTATATTAGATATATATGTAATTTATAAACAGAAGTTAACAAAGTTAAATGGTTCCAATTATTGCTATGTATTACTAACAATTCAATTAAACATCAGTCATTTACTTACACAGTTAAATGATCAAACAGTTCTATTTTAAACAATTCAATTGGGCATAAGTCATTTGTTTGCACTCAGTTTAAATGTCAAACAATTCTATTTGACTCATAGATAGGACCCTATCAGGTGCTACCACCCAGTGACAGATATAACCTGGGAGCAATGAAAGGGGTACTCTGCAATCCCCAAAGTTTCACCATTACTGGAGCCTCATCATCAGATTGTTTAATGTTATATCCAGGACACTTATTGAGGGGAAGATCTTATCCCTTTGCAGAAATGCAGTCAGTGTATTTTACAACTCCAGCTGACTTAGTTAAAATAAATAAGGGGAAGTATTTTAATTAGCATTTAATAGCTAGCTCCCTTGAGGAATCTTTACTTTACTGAATATCTATCCTTCCATACATCTAAGGCTCCACCATTTTGACCTGATTTCAACCAAACTGTTTTTTTTAATGTTTGAGATGAAGCTTGATAATTTTTATGATTTAATGTTATGAATATAATAATAAAAATGAAGACAATAGTCCAAATACTCTAAATGATAAAAATTCAATCAAACTTTCAGAACTGATTTTAGATGAGATCTAATCCTCACCTTTTATTTTCCTTTTGCTGTGAGCGGTTGTACGTTTCTCAGTGTTTACCTTCTCTCTTGGTAATTTTTATGAGAGGCAGAGGACTCTATCTCTCTCCGAATTTCAGATGACCTATTCTCCTGTGTTTTCAACTTACTAACACAATTGATACAGCCATCTTGAACACATAGATAAGATCAAGTGATGATCCATATGTAAATAATCTTATCAATGACAGGATCTATGCTAATTTGAATAAAATAAAGAATATATACACAATACATGACTTGACACTCAGGGTGGAGTTCACATGGTGTAGTGGCTTATGTACTAAGTAAGTTTGAATAACGCTATTATATTCACTTTTGGTCTAATACCCTTGAAAAAAGTATGAAACCTTTTATCTCCCAGCTATGGGTTAGATAGTACCACTACTGTTCTTCCAGAAGGATGGCTTTGGTTGGTTGGTTTTTATGGCATGTCAACCTTTGTAGGTTATTTAATGCCAAATCCATTTTATGAAAATAGTTCTATTTAAAAAAATTCAGTTAAGTACGCAGTTTAAATGTAAGTACAGTTTGTGAAAAACATTTCTATTTCAAGCTATTCAGTTTAGTTATAATTCAGGTAAGTATAAGTTCAGATTTTGTTTACACACAGTTAAATGTCAAAACAGTTCTATGTTAGTTTAGTGTAAGTACAGTTTCAATGTCAAAAACATTTCTATTTTAAACTATTAAGTTTAGTCAAACAATTTAGTTTAGCCTAAGCATGCCATTAGTTCTATTTAACCCATAGATAGGGCCCTATCAGGTGCTACCACACCGGCCCAGAGTGAACCTGGGAGCAATGGCAATGAAGGGGTACTCTGCATTCCCCAAAGCTCCAGCATCACTTGAACCTCACCATCAGATTGTTTAGTGTCATAAACAGGACACTCATTAGGGGGGGGTCTTACCCCTCTGCAGAGGTGCAGTCAGTGTATTCTACAGCCCCAGCTGACTGGGCAAAAGGATGGCTTTGATATTAAATAACTCATGAAGGTTGATATGCTACTAAACAAAGAAACCAAATTGATTGCACTTAAAGGGAGAGATAACGTAACTAGAGAATCTACATTACTGTAAATTACGGCATATAAGTCAACCTTTTAAGCTTGAAAACATCTCTACAAAACTAGGGGTCAACTTTTATGGCAAACCTTTGTAACTGGTTGATCACTCTCTGGAAAAGGTTAGGATTTTAACCCTGCTGTGTAAGTTGACTTTTAGTTTTGTAGAGATTTTTTTATTTTTTCCAAGCTTAAAAGGTTGACTTACATCTACAATTGATGATGTTTAATTTCTCTCTTTTAGACAACAAGCACAAGTTTGATTGAATATGGAAATAATTCTATGATGGGAACTATGTTAGTATAACAACATAATGTGTGTTGTTTTATGTTTTTCTTAGATGCAGTTGTGATTTCTTTTTGTTTTATATATTATACTTGAAATTTTCATTCAGTTAATGATTTAATTACCGTAAGTTAGGGCATACAATTTCATTTGGCATATAAGTCAACCTCAAGATTTTGGGTTAGACTTACATTTTCTTGTGTAGGTTTGACCCTCAGATATACAATAGGCTACTGATAAGCTAAGAAATACCCAGTTGGCCAAAATGAGAAGAGGCTATGATAGGCCAAGAAATACCCAGTTGGCCAAAATGAGAAGAGGCATTATAACCATAGCAAAAGGATATAAGTTAATTGCAGTTTAACTTTATAAATGTGTATGAGTAAATACTTTTAAAATAACAGTGTGGGATCTTAGAATTGAAGTTTTACTCGTCAGTAAAATAACCTTCAAGTGATCTTTACTTAAAATATTGTATCCTGTAAGTTCAGTATTGATACCAAACGTGTGTATATTCAATAAACTCCAATTGTGTCTCATTACACAGTCATTATTCCAGGAATGTGTGGTGTAATTTTTTCCCTGAAATCAGAATTCCATCAACCGTATATGAAACATGCAAATATTACACATTAGATCTTATATTTGTATGAATTCACAATCTATTGTGCTATCATGAAATTGTGCAAATAAACATACCACTGTTGTTTGACAGGCCACATGTGTACTGTGACATGCTGGTTAGTATTTACAATCAGTGCATCAGCTGTTTGAAATGGCATATGATATAACATGGGTGATGTAATGGTTAGCAAACTAGACTAGCAAACCTTCACAAGTGAGCTTGAGTCACATTGGGTGCCCAACTCATATAGCCTTGTGCTACATCTAAGGAAAAAGCTTAGTAAATTCCTAATATAATACTTAATTTGTATTACAGTTTTATTATTTTATATCCTTTGTGTTAATTTGTTAAATATATTCATCAAACACAATTTTAAGTTGGAAATGTTTATGGCAGTCGGCTGGAGTTATGATAAGTGGTGTATATCAATTTTCAGGAGTACCGTTCCACTGGTTGACCCCTCTGTGGTAGAGGTTTAGATTTTAGCCCTGCTCTAAGAGTTGAGCCTTAGTTTTATAGACATGTTTTTCATGCTTAAAACATCAACTTGTATGCTGCAATTTATGGTAGTTGGAAATAAATTTCTATTTCTATTCACTGATCTTGGATTTCCTGGAATTGTGAGAATTATATAAAAAGATAAGTAGGCTTCAGTTAATTATCAAGGAACTGAAATTGAATTCATTTACCTAAGCACTATTTTTGCTTTTTCAGCTGAAACAAAATGCCATTATGGAACCCCCCCCCCCAAGCACAATTTTCTTCTTTAAAGAATATTTAATTCTTTTATTTTTTTCATTTTTAGTATTTTTATTGAAAGATAGGTATATATATATATAGTGCATTTATAAGTGGAGAAATCCAGGGAAAAGAGTAGCGCCCTCCCTTAGTGTAGTAGCTATTGAAAAGGGAGCCTTCTGGTCGCCCTTGACTATGGTCCCCAACCTACCTATAATATATATATATTGTGTGTGTATAATATATATGTATGCATGTAATTTAAAAAATCTTTAGCTTGTATATATCACTTGAGATAATATTTTCATATCTTATTTCTTGTTTGTCAAGACACTAATTCTAAATATGCACATACAAAGGGAAATAGGACACTCTACCTACAACAGTAACTTTTTCATATTTAATCTATCACATAGAGATTTTGTATATGGGAAATAAATGAATCAGTAAAAAAGAAAAAAGGATTTTACTCCTCTCCCGTGATAATTGTTACATTTGCATATAAATTTCATATACTAAATCTTATAATTTTTGGATGGGTAATGTAAGCTCCCCCCTGCCTCATATTCATTTAAAGGTTGCTCTTGTGTCAAGTTTAACTTTATTTATTGAATTTGTATCATTATAAAGGCATGCCAACATTAGAGATTTTTTTGGACTCTCTCTTGACATCTATCCTTATTAGCCATCACACTTGATAAGTCTTTTAGATAGTATCCAGTATCTGCACAGAGTTGGTGGATGTGAATTTTTTTCTGGCTGGCCAACACTGGTGTGTCCATGTGTAGGAGTCAATAGAACATTACTTATGAGTTTGTTCTTTCTTCTACAGTGTTCAGCATGTCTTGCTTATCTTGCTTGGAGGGTTTGTGAGATGGGAGGTAAGTGGCTGTAAAGCTGCTGTTTCACAGGATGCCGCTTTCAATATTCATCCAGAACAGCATGCTACATCTTTGTGTAGTTCCCATCTTGCTTTTTCTCCAATCATTTTGCTAGAGTCCAAGTATGAGCCATACAGTACTACTGACAGGGCTACAGCTTGGCTGTAGAATACACCAACTGCATCTCTGCAGAGGGGTAAGGACTGCCTACCCACCCACAAACAGGTATTCTGGATATGAGACTAAACCTTCTGATGGTGAGGCTCCAGTAATGCTGGGGCTTTGGGGAATACGGGGTACCCATTAATTGCCATCACTCCTAGATCTACTCTTTCCCAGGGTGGTAGTGTCTGATAGGGTCCTATCTATGGGTAAAATAGAACTATTTGACATTCAGACCGAGTGCAAACAAATGACTTGTGCTTAATTGATTTGTTTGAAATAGAACTGTTTGATCATTTAACTGTGTGCAAACAAATGACTGATTTTTAATTGAATTGAATTGTTAGTTATATATAGCAATATTTGGGACCATTTAACTTTGTTGACTAATTATTTATATCTAATATATATGTATTAAGAGGATTTATTAGTTAGTAGATAGATAGCAATACTTGAAACTATTTAACTTTGTTGACTTATGCTAAATTGAATTGTTAGAAATAGAATTATTTTATCATTTAACTGTGGATCTACAAAATGTGTTTGTTAATCATATACATATATTTGATGTATATTTAAAAACAGGATTTGGCATTGAATAACCAACAATGGTTGATCTGCCATAAAACCAAATCAAACCAAGCTCTAACAAAAAAAAATCTTGCTGTATTGTCATTTTTATGGTCATATGCATACAAAAATCTCAACATCCTATAAATATGTTGTCTCAGTTTTTCATACATGGAGTGATTGTTAAAGAGATTCCAGTTCTTTTTATTTGTCACTTACTTACAAATTAAGGTGTATCCTTTTTTATAGCTACCGTATATAGTCCTGTATAATTTAACCTTCGATTTCTTATTACAAAGTCATTAATTTATGGAATAAAATTTTCAAGCCAAGAGTAACTTGTAGTAAATAGAATAGGCAATCAGAGTTCAAATCCTGGACAAGGCAGACTGGGCTTTTTAACCTCGGCATCGCAACAAATCGAGGGGAAAGAAAATTAAAAAATCAAACCTCTTAAACTATGCTTAAAAATTGACCTTATGTTGCATCCTGCTCATGGGGAGTGAATGGGTAGTAATTTACTAAGCTTTTTACTTAGATGTGGCACAAGGCCATTGGTATGGGGCACCCAATGAGACTCGAACTCACTCATGTGAGCTTGTCTAGCTTGCTAACCATTACACCACCAGAGGTGCCCTGGGGAGTGAATGGGTAAATACATACTTGTCCTTCCTATTTTTGATTTACAAAATTATCTCATATATGGGTCACTGCCAATTTTCCTCCCTTTAAATTAGATCTTCAAAATTAAACCTATACATTAGTATATATGGTATTTAAATCTACTTAGCTTAGTCTGAAACAAGGTCACAATTATTTAGTCGTTCCCTGGGAACCCAATCAGAACATAAGATACAATAATAATGGTTTGTTAGGCAAGCTTAGTATTATCCTTCAGTGAATGAAGAGTGCCTATAGTGTAGTGGTTAATATGCTTGACTATTGCATTCAGTTTCAGACTAATACCTTTGCAAAAAAGTATGAATCTCCTTATCCTCCCAGCAATAGGTTAGATAATACCACTATTATTATTCTACAAGGAGAATAGCTTTGACCTTAAATAACCCTTGAAGGTTGATATACCATTAAACAAAGAAACCACACCAACCCAACCATGGATATTACAGCTATTTTGTGTCTGTTCTTATGATTAACAATCCTCTATTTACCCATATACCTTATTCTACATCCTCGATCCTAATTAAAACTAGATGCAGGTGCTTGTGGCTAAACAGTTTTTATCATAGGAAATAAACTTGGCAGCCTAAGTTCAAATCCTAGATAATTCTGTTTGTGTTTCACTTGATGCCAATGTCATTGGACAAAGCTTCTCTTCTTCTTGAGTATCCCTTCATTCTGAACCAGAGTGGTGGTAGTACCTGTTAGGGTCTCATCTATGGGTCAAATAGATCCATTTGAAGATTATTTGTATTCAGTAGGACTGTGTTTAGGGGTGGGGAAACAAAAATCTCTGAAAACTGCTCAAAAAAGGTAAATATGAATAATATAAAATGTAAATATAAATAATAGAATAACCCTTGATGGGTTGAAATGTCATTAAAATGAATCTTTTCTTCCCAGCTATTGGTAAGTAATAGGGCAGATGGGGCTCTCTAGACTTGTAATTAGGGAAATAGGTGTAGGAGAAAGAAAAACTCAATTCAAAACCAAGAAGTATTGGGTTAGCAACTCCACTTCATAAAAATATACTTGTTACTTAAACTGGGGTAACGTTACCGATGTGGGGCATGGCTGCCCCCCCCCACTCTATTAGGAGCCTATCGGATTAAAACAATGAAAACCAGATTTTGATCCATATAACTGGTTCTTATTAAATTGGTTACAAGGTAGGTTGGATTCATATCTTTCCAAAACGTAATTGGGCAAATATGAAATTAAGTAGATTTTGAATGCAGGATTCCATTTTCTTATTGCTAAAATTTTCAACAATGGTTTGTATATAGTAGTTATGTATTTGATATCTTGATTTGTATAATATTGACACTAATTGCACTATAGAAAAAAATAATGTGGACACTTTGTGTGAGAAAAGGAAGATAATAAAGAAAATTAAATTAACTTGTTTTCACTATGAAAATAACTTCATCTGAAGTAAAATTTTATTTTACAAAACAAAAGTTTACATATGACTAGAGGAAAAGAAGTGTGCCTCATTTTTTCATTTTTTAAATTTTACATTTTTATATATAGATATTCTGTATTGGTTAAGTTTTGGACCTTATTATATGAAATGCAGGATATCTATCTATCTAGTAAAACAACAGTAAGTAAGTAAAGTTGGTGACCGTAGTTGAGGGCGACCTGAAGGCTCCCTTTTCAATAGCTGCTCCACTGAGGTGTAGGGGGAGTCTTTAGTAGACTCAGCCTGAGATTGAACCCTGGTCTCTTGGCCATTGGTGAACACTAGGGTACTATTTAACCCATAGTTGGTGGGGTGGGGGTTCATATCTTTCCCAAATCTGAAAATGAATGTAGTAATTTACTAAACTTTTTGCTGAGATGTGGCACAAAGCCATATGAATGGGGCATCCAATGAGACTCAAATTCACTCATGAAGGTTTGCTAGTCGAGCTTGCTAACCATTACACCAACCAAGGTGCCTCTGAAAGTTAATGTAATAGTGTGACTGAAATTCAAACTTGCAGTTCAGCACATTAGCCGCTATGCGATGGAACTACCCCCACCTCTTTTGTTTCTATTTCAGTTTTAAGACTAAACAGACTAAAATAAATATTTATTTATTTCATAAACGTTTCAATGTTGTTTTTATTATGCTACTGTCTAATTTTTATAATGTTGTTTTTATTACTCACTTACAAATCACACACACACATATATATATATATATATATATATATATATATATATATATATATATGAAAAGTAGGTGACTATAGTCAAAGGCAACCCAAAAGCTCCCTTTTCAATATCTACTACACAGAAGTGTAGAGGATGGCACTACTTCTTTCCCTTGATTGCTCCACTTTATCCTTGATATGTATCTTATAATGCTGAGTGTTAAGCAAGGAGGTATCAAGTACCGTTTTTTTTGAGTCTTTGGTAAGACTCAACCTGGGATTGAACCCCAGTCTCCCAGGCCATTGGCTAACACTGTACCCTCTAGACCAATGGGCCGGTTGATTTTAGCATTAAATAACCCACAACAGTTGATATGCCATAAAACACCAACCAACCAGTCAGCCAGCCAGCCAAGATGGTATTTTTTGGTCTGAAAACCTCCATTTGATGTTTCCGAATAATTTTTTTCTCATTATTCCCTGAAAGTTTTAGTTCTATTTCATCTGATTATAGTATCTTCTCCCAAAATGAGATAGGCTTATCAATATATTAATTTGCAAATATTTGATGATTTAAAGGCTAACCTTTAGAAAAGAGGTTTTATGGGATCAGTATGCTTAGAAGCCTACTCTGCACAGGGTTCTAGTAATGGTACATATGTTTCAGCCATTGTACTCTTTAGCCTTCTTCAGGTGCCTTTTGTCATACTTAGTAACCTTGGAATACTGTATATGATAAAAAGCACCTGAAGAAGTCAGGTGAGTACAGTGGCCAAAACATGAGTATGGCAACCAAGATGAGTCTAGTAATCTGCAATGTGTAGAGAATGATAATATTGCCTCATCTCAGAAATATAGACAGATATTGTGTTTGGTTTTATTTGCACCGGTCTTATCTCTCTTGAACTTTAGATTGATATTTCAAACAGTTGATTTTTGGGTTAGTAAATTGTTTTGAAATGATATCATATCAACTGCCTGACTTGTAGACTTCAATAATCTTGGTTCAAATTTCTAAACTATGTCCAGATGTCTTCCCTATTATCTAAATATGCAAAA
Organism: Sepioteuthis lessoniana; assembly: GCA_963585895.1. Lineage (NCBI taxonomy): Eukaryota > Metazoa > Mollusca > Cephalopoda > Myopsida > Loliginidae > Sepioteuthis > Sepioteuthis lessoniana. Next base: position 23,171,983 of record OY757939.1, read on the forward strand.
CTCCTGTTACTAAAAGAATTTTATTCAAAAGAAAAAATACACCACAGTTAAAAATTAGTGCTGTGGATTTTTTTGAAACAAGTGATAATGATAAAAATGTTTAAAAAAAAAAATGTTAACATTGGAAGTTCCTTTATGATATTCGAATTTAAAAGTCTCTAGAAATAAAGTGGGGAATGCCTATGGTATAGTGGCTAATGTGCTGGACTGGGACATTGTTGTAAGCAAGTTCAAACTCCAGTCTCGCTATTACTTTCACTTTTGAAATGATACCCTTGGTAAAGGTAAGAACTGCCTTATGCCTTCAGCTATAGGTTAAATAGTACCACTACTGTTCTTCTACAAAGATGGATTCGATATTAAAAAACCAATGAATGTTCATATGCCATTAAACAAAGAAACCAAATCAATACACACATACACATATATGTATTAACTCAACCTCTCTGCATTTTCAAGATGTGACACAGGATCAATTTTTAAGCTGAGTTCAACAAGTTTGAATTCAGAGTTTTCCTTCTCCTAGACTAGTTTCCTTACTAAGTTTAAAGAGCTCGGTTTGCTCTACTATTTATCCATAGCTGGAAGGAGAATTGTTGGATTCATACCTTTCCATATATAGTAGTATGTGTCCCATCTTGCCTCTGTAGAGTATAAAATTACATACACAAAGGAAAGGTGAATCAAATGCTGCTAGCATATTGTAAGTAAAGTTGGCGACTATAGTTGAGTGACCAGAAGGCTTCCTTTTTCAATAGCTACTACACCCAGGTGTAGGGGAGGGTGCTACTCCTTCTCCTGGATTGCTCCACTTTACTCTTGATACATACCTTATATTGCTGTTTGCCTAGCAAGGAAGTATCAAGTACCATTTTTAAAGTCTTTGGTATGATGTGGCCAGGGATGGAACCCAGGTCTCCAGGACCATTGGCAAACACTCTACCCACTAGACCAATGAGCCGGTGTGTGTATGTATATATATATATATATATATATATATATATATATGTGTGTGTGTGTATATATTTATTAGTATGTGTCCCACCTTTCTTCTGTAGAGTATAAAATTACATACACAAAGGAAAGGTGGATCAAATGCAACTAACATATTGTGTTCCTAAAGAAACTGTTATCACTATAATGATGCTTACAAAACCATGGTATCAATGATTCGTTCACTTGATAGTGACACCAACTTCTTTAACATTATCATTGGAGTCTTGCAAGGAGATACATAAGCACCATATATGTTTAGAATCTGCCGAGATAATTTACTATGAATGTTAGTAGATCTAATTTTTAAAAAAATGGTTTCACATTAAAAAAAAGACAAGAATTAAACGATATCCCATAGAAACTATGACAGATGCAGACTATGCAGGTAACCAAGAACTTCTCACAAATAAAAAAAACAACTTGTAAGTGACATTCTGTTATGGACTCCTGCACATGGACACGCCATTATTGGCTGTCCAGCAAGGACATCAGGAGGTGCTCGTGGAGTAATGGTTATTGTTGGAAATGGACATGGAGAACTGAGTTCAAATCCTGGATGAGGTTGTTTGCATTTCAAAATGTGCTAATACCCTTGGGAAAGGTATGAATCTATCTATTCTCCCTAGTTGGACTGACTGGACTCTTTAACCTTGGTTATGCAACCAGTTTAGAATAAGGAAAACTCTGAATTCAAACCTGTTAAACTCTGCTTAAAAAAATTGACCTTGTGTCACATTCTGCTCATGTAAGGAGGGCTAGGTAAATACAAACATTGATCAGCTCTGTATAGATACTAGATGCACTTTGGAAGGTGTTTCAGGACCAGTGGATGATAAGGATGGATGGCAAGAGAACTCTATGCTCTAATAATGATTTGATAATATATAAAATAAATCTTCAAAACAATACCATTAACACAGCATACATCTGTGAAGTTAAATTATCTACTTTTGTCTTGTGCTCTAACAATTCATTTTATAACAAAAATATTTACCTAGAAACTATTTGCTTATAAATCATATACTTATATATTATATTAAAAAACTGATTTGGTATTAAATAACCCACAACAGTTGATGTGCCATTAAGGAAAATAACCAACCAACCCAGATATAAACATTCTTACTCTACTTAAAAAAGAAAATGTAGATAAACATTCTTGTCAACACATTATTGGAATCTTCCCCAGATAATCTCCATAATATCAGTTCTGCTTTTCTTATAAAGATACTCTCATAGAAATATTAACATTTTTTTTAATCACCTGTGAGAGATTCCATGAATGTGCTGACTGGAATGGTGAACATATGTAGACTGTTTGAAATTATATCATAAAGGCACTCCTATATGAGTGTTAACATTTTTTAATCACCCTGTATATATGAAAAATTGTTTTCCTATTTATACATAACATTTCTTTTTCAATTTTTTTATTTGTTATTAACTAGGGATTCTAGAAAGTTCTTGCATATTAATCTGCCAAACATCTATAACTTGTTCCATCTAACAGGAAAACTGAACTACTACAATATTTTAAAATTTATTCTCCTAAAGAAACTAATATTGTACCAATAATTTCACTCATAACTGGATCTAACTCAGTGAGATTTTTATTACTGCAATACACTTGAAATAGGCTAACTTAGAGAATAAAGTAATTTCCTGTCCAATTTTCAATTGAATTATAATTAGGGGTGGTGGTTTGTGCTTGTGCTGAATCCCATTTCTTTTTTAATTATCCAAATTCTCAATATAATGAAATTTGAATTAGTCCTTCACTTTTTCCTAAATAGAACCATAAATATAATCATGGACTACTGTTACAATGGGAACTCAACAGGTTCATCTTGTATATTATTAAAATTTTCATTGTTTTTGTGTGTAAGGGTAACCATAACTTAACAAAAACAGCACATTGTAGCAAGATTTGTATTAGAGCAATACATTTAAAATGTCCTAAGCAATTTCCTGTTCATTATTTAACTGAATGATTATTTTATGACATCTGCATTTCTGCTGAATATTATTATTCTTTTTTTAACAATCCAAATTCTTGTTATAATAGTGATAATTCTAAAATTCAAACTAGTATCCTTTACTTTTTTCTAAATAGAAACCCCAGTATCACTATGGAACATTGTTACAATTGTAAGAAGCATGTTTTAGTTCAAAAAATTTTAACAAATGGACTAAACATAGGTTTGCCACTATAAGTCTGGGTGGAAAAGGTAGTTCATGGAGTAGAAACACACTGACTCTTCAATAAAAAAAAATTGGGTGCAGTGGTCAGTAAAGAAGGTCATGCTATGACAGTATTATGGGACATGAAAGGACTCTACACTGATGATTTCTGTGAAAAAGATACAACTGTAAACAGTTCTTATTATTGCCAACTCATTAGGCAAAATTCACCTTATTTATTGAATAACCCTTGTACTCATGTTAAATTGCTCTTTGATGAATGGAGACCCAAATAAATATCTTCCTGGCCTCCAAGCATCCAATAAATATCTGATGTTACTGCTGTAACCTTTCCTTAAATTTTCTTTTTCTTAATTGTTCAATCTGATACTTAAATTCCACTTCTCTTTTTGGTTATCTAAAAGAAGAATCAATCAAGGGGTTGATATCTGATAAGGTTATTAGTAAATGACTTGCAAAGAATTTATCTATGGTCTGCTTAGCTGAAGAGTGCATTTAATGTTACAGTAAGTACTTTGTTAGTTACAGGAGTTGCATACAATAGAAACATTGTTTGTCCATTATATGCTCAACCTGTTCTTGTAAATAATACTGTACAAGCCATTATTTCCCAGACAAACTAATGTATTGGCTTGTTTATAAAAAAACACTATTTTCATGATATGTCCATTTGGACTTACCTTCCAGGCTCTGATAGGATATAAGTTATTGGGTAGCTACCGCCCGTTCTGATCTCACCATTGAGTAGCTTAATGTTTGTATTGCTTTTCTCTTGAGTATTGTTATATTGGCATGTTGCCCTCAAATATTGTGCAAATATTTAAAATACAACCAGAAAGAAATTATGGCCTTTTTGAAAGCAATACAATAAAGTTAATAGTTTTTTTTTCCTCCAAGTAATGGATAAGGAAGAGGAAAAAAACAGTTGCTTCTTTTTCTCATTTAGCAAATAGTATGAAAAAAAAAAAGAAGTTTTTATTAAAGACTTTGAAGCTGAAGTAGTGTTATTTTTTTGCTTAAAGCATTAAAAGGGTGTTAATCTATATGTGTGTGGATATTGTTGCATTATACGAATACTGGCAATCAATATTGTACAGTATAATGAATGAGTTGTTTAAAAAAAAAAATGACAAAAAAACCTTATGAGAAGTCAACATAGAAAGATTTGCGCATTACCTTTGCACCTATATGTAGGTATGATTGATAATGAAGTGTAGTCGGACAGGTGTGGGGTAGAAATAACGAGAGGTTTATACGTAAGCTTTATAAACATTCTCTGTTTTTCTGTACACTAAACCTACTTAGTTGACTGTAAGATAAAGAATTAAAACAATCTCCTTTGTATATATTCTCTTTTTTTCTCTCTTTTCAGGTGACAATAATATTTCAAAAGCATCTTAAGAATTTCGATCTAAATCTAGTTACTTTCTTTCATTAAGGAATTTAAGAACAATTGTTGTCGATCCAAATATTACGCAATGATAATTCATGAAACTTTTATTAAGGTGTATCAAAAGTATTTTTGTTTTTAAAAAAAAAAAAAATTAAAGGAGGAACCTCTTTAAAGCTTCTGTATATTTTTGAAGCTTACGTAATTCTCTACACATGGTATCATTTGATGATCCTAGGTCTCCTGAAATTTTCTAAAACTTATGTAATACTCTATATATGGTATCTTTCAATGATTCTTGCTTTTAAAGTTTTAAATGCAGTATTCAGGTTTTTTCTCCCTCTCATTTTAAAGTATCATAATCTGCAACTGATAGTTGTAGAAGTCACTGTTCTAACATGCAGAATAAACAAGAATTACAACACTTACTGGCTCAGTGGCCCAAGCTAGAATCAGGTTGGCAGACAAAGTAGAACGGGTGATAATTCAATACCAAACACTTAACATTGAAACATGACTGAAGCAAGCCAGTGTATATATACACTAATATGCCCACTCACTGGGCCAGCAACTAATCATTGTCCAGGGAATTGATCTGGCCACCTGTGAATAGTGGAACATCCCAATGTCCATATAATCTCACTTTAACTCGTAATTCATATTATGCATGTGAGCACTGACTCATTGCTACATAGCCTTATGATAGAATTCCAACATAGTGCTATGAACAGGATTTGAACCTGTGAGGGAATAGCCCATTGGATTTTGCACAATAGTCATTTACTCTCAGATTTATTTCAAGGGAAAATTCACCACTTTTAAAATATTTTTCCTAAAGGAAGTGAAAATCAATCTGAGGAGGATGATAGACTGTAATATACAAGTTTCTTTGATTTTATATTCAATAAATTTCTTTTGGGGTGATTGTTAAAAAAGAAGGTATGATAAAGAAGTATTAATTTTTATTACTGAAAATACATTAGATTAAAATATGTAACCTTGACCGATAGTTATTAACTGAATTTTGACTTGAAATTTTCCTTTTAGGTCATTAACATCTATCCTATGGTCAGCTTTAAGTCGAATTACTCTTCTTGACTCATTTTTAACTTCCAAAGTTCAGCCCTTTATCCACTCATAAGACACATATAATTAACTAAGCAATTATTGGCATTAATAAGATATATGAGATTATTCATAAAAATGTATATATTTGTAAAAATACAGAAGGGTTAAAAAAAACTTTATCATTTGAGATATAAATATCTTATTAAATACATAGTCTTGGTAAAGGAAACTAAACAAGCTTAATGTTGAACAAAATAAGATTTATTCATCAAAATTTGAATGTGAAATTCAAAGCTATGTGGATTTCATGAATGATTTCACCAAAATCTTTCTTGAACCCACTTGACCATCTCTTCCAATACTGATGGTCATCTCGGTATTTTTCCCTGGATAGACAGGGATTTGAATTTTTTATGCCATGTCCAAATCTGCATTGCAGTTGGTGAGTGTTTAGTAAATTCTCAAATGCATGGTGCATAGTCTTGTTTGAATGTGTTTGAGCAAACTCAAACACACAAAACGGCTTTTCTTTTTTGGTGAATGGTATTTCTATACCTGGAAAAAAAAAATAAATAAACATAGAATTTTGAGTTGTTTCTTCACATGGTGTTAAAATTTGAGATCATCTGAATGAGAATTGGTCAACTTATTAGACTATGAAATGTGATATCAGTTTTTCTGAAACATTCTATATTTATTCAGTCCCTGTGATTAATAATAGAAAATGCTGTAATATTCTCTGCCTGTCAACCTCACTCCCCCGAAAACCTCAAATAAATGAAAAACAGAAAACCCCCTTATGTCATGAAATATAAATGCTATTCCCAGGACTCAAGATTAACAGTGTCCCATTGCCCCGGGGGCACTAGAATATTTGTTGGGAACACCAAGCCCCCTTGTTAGGAACAAAAAAATTGAAATAAGTTTAGCTGAGTATTAAAGGATAAAAACTTTTGCAGATTTGAATGTCATTTTGGGTTTTAAAAAAATTATTTTTAATTGGTCCAAATCTGTGAAAGTTTTTATTTTCTTATTATAACAGGTCAAAGAATAGTGGCTGCATTGTTTTTTTTATTTCTATTATTTTAGCTTGGACTGTTAATCTTTAACATGAACAAGAATAAAAACCATAATAATCAGGTTTCATTTCATTTCTTATGTTCTACTTTTTCTATCATAAATTAAAAATATTAGTGTTCGCCAATGGCCCGGGAGACCTGGGTTCAATCCCAGGTCGAGTCATACCAAAGACTCAAAAAATGGTACTTGATGCCTCCTTGCTTAACACTCAGCATTATAAGGTACGGATCAAGGGTAAAGTAGAGCAATCCAGGGAAGGAGTAGCGCCCTCCCCTACACATTGGTGTAGTAGCTATCGAAAAGGGAGCCTTCGGGTTACCCTCGACTATGGTCGCCAACTTTACTTACTTATATTTTCTTCAATGACTTAAGATTTCGCACAAGCTAAAAATTGACTTATTTCTCTTTTCTTTTAAATAAAAACCTTTCTTGTTTAATCAATGTTTCATTGTTTCTTAAAAAAAACTCAGAGACAACAATATCAAAATTAAAAAGACTAAAATAAACATTATCTGTTTCCAAAACGTTTTAATGAAGTTTTTATTACATTTCACCAATGGCCTGTGAGATCCAGGTTCAATCCTATCAAAGACTCCAAAAATTTGTGTTTTTTGGCTTTCTTCAATGACTTGAAAAATTGCCTTTATTTCACCCCCCCCCCAAATTTCCCTTTTTCCCTACTTCTTTTTAAAATAAAAACCTTCCTCATTTAATTGATGATTCATTGTTTCTTTAAAAGAATTGAAAAACAAAACAAAACACAGAGATCCCAATTTCAAGACCAAAATAAATATTATTTATTTCCTAAATCTTTTGATATATCTATTATGCTACTAACGACTTAAGATGATGACAAAGTAAAAACCACCAAAAGGTTTGGTGAATGTGGAGTTTAATTTCTGAACAGTTTCAAATTGTTTTCCCTGGACAGTAGTGAAAAAAATTAGTCTGGGACTGTGCAGCCTGTCTACATATTCATCCCTCATTTAAAAGAAAGAAAAAAAAATTGTTTTGGTTGAGCCAAGAACTTTTCAGCATATCCTCAAATTTGTTACTAAATTATGACTTCATGTTGGATGAATATTTCTAATACTGAATTTCAGTTTTTATTTTAACTTGGTAATTTTTATTTTAAAACCAGTTTTATATAATTAATTACTGTAGTACCATAATGGGATTATCTATATATGGATTCATTATCAAGAAATGAAATGATGTTAAAAAATAACATTTGTTGTTTGAAATTATCTTTTTTTCTCTTCTTTATTTGGCTATGGATTTATTGATGTTCTTACATAGATAATTTCAACAACCTTTTTCTTTTTTTTTTTCTTTTTTTTAAAATTTTTCTTATTTATTCCACTTGAACTATTTGTGTGTCAGATTGAGTGTTTGGAGGAATTAGGTTGGGCAAAGTTGGTGGGGATATTGAAAACTGACCCAGAAAAAAAGGAAAAAGAAATGAGTACAAATCTGTATACTTTCTTATGTCAATTTGCTTCATGACTCAGAATTGTAAATATAATAATTGTTGTGTTGATGCAGAAAAGATTAGTAGTTTTATATATGATAGTTTGTTTTATTATAAACTCATTTGAGGTACTGGAGATTGTTAAACAAATCTAAGAGATTAGACTTCTATTTATAAAATCTGTTTCTTTAATTCTTTCTTTAATTCAGCAGTGCTTAGGCATTTTTTCAGCTTGTGAGTTACTTTTAAAATGATCTGGTCAAAATGAACTACCTGTATTAAAAAAATGCTAAATATGTTTATTCATATACAAGGATCGGCTGAAATGTTCCTAGGCTGACCAAGATACTCTCATGGAATGTGATCAAATGAGATTTCTTTTTCAACATTATCTCTCTTGTAGTTCACATACTTCTTCCATGTTGACACTATAGAATATGCCAACTGCTTCTCTGCTGAGGAGTAAGACCCTCCTCACCTCACATTAAGTGTCTGGATATAACACAAAACTATCTAATAGTGAGGCACCACTCCTGGAGGTTTGGTGAATGTGGAGTACCTCTTTATTGCCATTACTCCCAGGTTCACTCTGATCTGGAATGGTAGTACCTGTTAGGGTCACATCAAAATATTTGAACATTTTCTATACTCAAAACCATTTAACTGTGTGCAAGCAAATGACTGTTAATTGAGTGCAAATAAATGAACTCTGGTTCATTTAGAAATGTTACTCACTAATCATTTGTTTACAAATCATATATACCTAATATATATGTATAAACAGCATTTTTATATACAATATGTTTTCATACTTTTCATCACTCCATGAACCCTTATTGCATAATACAATTGAATACATTTATGGTCACTACCATACATCAATCAAGTGGCACCAGCCTAAAGGGAGGATAAATGATAGGTTAACATCTAAGAAAATTTTTTTTTGATGGCATGTGATCCTTTACAATCTACCGGTCGATCACAATCAACAAATTGAACACTTTTGGTTTAATCACTGCCAACTATTTTTATTAATACAATATGGGAATCAATTATCAAAAAGGCTAGATTAAAATAGAAAAAGAAATTGTTATATGAGCTTAGTTAAAAAATTGTAAATAATAGCAATAATTAGTAATTCATAATGTTGATAAAAATATTAGGTTTATAAGTTCCAAAAATTCATTCTGAATTCTCCAGCAGGACACATGGCATAACAGATAAAGGTGTTTGGTTAATGAACTTCTCAGTGAAATTATCTAGAGGTTGCTGGTTCAATCCTAACTACTGGTAAAAATAACTGAACAATTACTATAGCTTAACACTTGTACCTAGTTATGATTAACGGAATTTAAACAATCTACTCCCATGAATTAAATAAAGGATTCAGTGCGAAGTTCCATGTAGGCTCCCCAATTTGACAAGAAATACCTGAAGAAAGCCAAAGGATGTATCGTCCAAAACATTGTGAATATAACAATTACAATTAAGACAATAGTCTGAATATTCTAAATGATAAAAATTATTAAGCTTCATCTTAAGAATTTTGATAAATGATATTTTTTATTAATATCAACTATTTTTATGTTCTCTCCTCACTATTTAAAAAAGAATCTTCGTCACATTTTGAATGAATCAATTTAAGCTTTTATAAATGAAAATAAGATTTATTAATTCTACCAAGAACAACATTTTCTCCATAATTTTATTGATTTTTCATTTGTCAAGATATGTTTTTAAGTTTCTGATAAAGATCATGCTGCAATGAGAATTTGTGGATAGGATTTCGATTATGAAGTCAATGACCTTTGTTGACTTGTATAAAATGTTTATTTGAGTAGGTCTGGATTATTGTGACTTTTAGGTCTGGATAAATATTTTTTGAAAAAGAATTTTAATTTTTACTTAAAATTGGGGATTTTGTTTTAATACCCAGTTTTATATAATTAACTAACATAGTGCGAAAATGGGATTATCTACATATGAAATGTCACTTATTCCTTAGATCAGAGTGTAGTATCTGTACCTATAAACTTTCCTTGATTATTAGAAAAGAATACATTTTGCAGAAGTTAAAGAAACTTGAAAAAAAATGTGATGTGTTGAACATGTGTAATATCACGTATGTTTCATGGCTCTCAGTCATTCACTTCTTGGCTGTGCCAAGAACTTTTCAGCATTCCCTCATAGTCATTGATGACTTTTGAATTTTGTAAACAAAAATATTATTAGCTATCTAAAAGTTATCTTCTGATTAAGTTGACTATTTACTATGATTATGTAAGCCAACTTGTGAACGAAGGCAACGTTTGTCAAAAATAACTGGTCAGGTTCCATTTAAGATCAACATATTAATTACAATTACGAAAGAAAGGAAACATGAGGGGAATTTGAAAGTTGGCTCCCATAAGCAGATGATGGATGATGCATTGTATTTAATTATATATTTACTATTGAAAATAAGTTTAAAAGGTTATAAGAAATCAGTCTGTTGTATGAACGTGCAGAAGAAAACCCCCGCAGGTCAAAGTGTCTTTTGTTAGATGACACATGATAAAACCACGAAGCTTTCTGGCTCCCTTGTTTTTCTTATGTAATAGTCCTATTGTGTCTGATACTACTACCTGTGGTAGTAGCCATTATTATTATTTATTTTTCACTCTTAGAAAAGGAAATAAAAATGTACTTGAGGGGTTGTTTTGTTCTGTTATCATAGTCTTGTTTTTTACAGCATGTTTTTCTTTATTTATTCACTATTCTTTCCCCAAATCTTTTATTCATTGTCCCTTCAAAAAAATCTTTTACTCATTGACCTTAGAAGTTACTGCAGGCTTTTTGAAAGTCTAAAGGTAAAATTTAAGCACACAGGCCTCAGGTTGCTTACAATAAGTACTGTTCTTTAATTGTCACCCATTTAAGCAGTGAACAGACTCATTATTGCTTAACTTCAATGATCAGTACATTCTTCTTAATAATTACTTTACTTTGACTGGCACACAGGCCTAATAGTTAATAGTCACCCATCTAAATAGTGAGCAGGCTCATTACTAGTTATTGCCCAGTTGGCTGGGGCTGTAGAATACACCAACTGCACCTCTGCAGAGGGGTAAGACCCCCCCCCCAATGAGAGTCCTGGATATGACACTAAACAATCTGATGGTGAGGTTCCAGTGATGCTGGAGCTTTGGGGAATGCGGAGCACCCCTTCATTGTCATTGCTTCCAGGTCTACTCTGGCCTGGAATAGTAGCACCTAATAGGGCCCTATCTATGGGTTAAATAGAACTAACTGCATACTTATGCTAAACTGAATTGTTTGAATTAGAACTGTTTGACTAAACTGAATTGCTTGAAATAGAAATGTTTTTGACAATTAAACTGTACTTACATTTAAACTGTGAGCTTATGCTAAACTGAATTGTTTGAAATGGAACTCTTTTTGACATTGAAACTCTACTTACACTAAATTGAATTGTTTACTATAGAACTGTTTTGACATTTAACTGTGTGTAAACAAAATCTTTACTTATACTAAACTGAATTAGCTCTGTTTGAATTAACTGAATAGCTTGAAATAGAAATGTTTTTGATAATTAAACCGTGTACCCATGCTAAACTGAATGGTTTGAAGTAGAACTATTTGCATAAAAATAGATTTGGCATTAAGGTTGATATGCCATAAAACCCAACCAACCAATCAACATTACTGGTTAACTGGTGCTTTTGGCATCACTTGACTGTAGAATTAGTTGCAGCAAATTAAAAAATTAGCATCTCTGAGATATGAAAGCATGCAGATGGATTCCTTTGACTCTTTCTTGCCATCTGTTTCTATCAACCATTGCTTTTAGCAAATCCTCTATCCTCTGCTCAGATCTGATGAATGTAAGTCTTTGCTGGTCAGCCAGCATTGGTGTGTTTGTGCAAGAATCCAGGGAGAACATCACTAATGAATTGGTCCTTACTTCTCTCAGCAGTGTACTGCATGTCTTACTCATCTTAATTCAATGGTTTGTGAGATGGGAAGTAAGTGGCTGTACAACTGCCATTTTGTAGAGTGCTTCTTCCAGGATTTGTTTAAAACAGAATACAGTATCCTTGGTTGGTTGGGTTTTATGGCTTATCAACCATTGTAGGTTATTCAATACCAAATCCTGTTTATACATATATATTTTGTAGATAACATTTTTAAACAGTGAAGTGGTTACAAGCATTTCTATTTAACACTAATAATTCTATTTAGCATTACTTATTCAAAGTATTGCTATGTATCACTAACAATTCAATTAAACATCAGTCTTTTGTTTACACATAGTTGAATGATCAAACAGTTCTATTTCTAACAATTCAATTTAGCATAAGTCATCTGTTTGAACTCAGTTTAAATGTCAAATAGTTCTACTTGACCCATAGATAGGACCTTATCAAGTGCTACCAATCTGAACCAAAGCAGTCTTGGGAGCAATGACAATAAGGGGGTACTACACATTACCCAGAGGTTCAGCATTACTGGAACCTCACCATCGGATTGTTTTGTGTCATATCTGGAACACTTTTTTGGGTGGGGTTTTACCTCTTTGCAGAGATGCAGTTGGTGTATTCTACAACCCCAGCCGACTCGGTTGGCAATATCTTTGTGTTTCATTAGTCCAAATAGTGCTACTATACATTAGTACCGATTTTGCTACAGCTTGGAAGAATTTCTGTTTTATTTAATCAGAGAGATCAGTTTTCCATCGGATCAAAGATTTCTCCTACTATATACTTAGGATTTTCTAATAATTCCAAAAATAATTTTTTATAGATAAGAACAAAAGTAATTTAAACTTACCAATCCAAAATGGTAATTTTTAACCATTAATTTTATATCTTTATTTCTTTTATTGAATTTATTTTTTGGAAGGGTTAAAGAAACTTGAGAAAGAATGTGTCGAATGATGGGATGAATATATAGAATAGTATGTATGTTTCATGACTTTCAGTGTTTCTCTTTTAGGTTGGGCTAAGAAATTATCAGCACTCCCTCATCTAAGATAACAATTTTGGTCTTTTTCTGAGTTCATATTTTCCTAGTGGCTGAACTGTTAAACATTTCATAGTATACATTGAATGTAATGTAATTGTAAAGATAGTGTCCTAGGCATTCGTGCTTTCCTTCTTATAAGGCTTGGTTGGACTATTCCACTTCTTGTGCTAGGGATGGTCTGATACAGTATATCTTCCTCCTCTTTTAATCAAAATATTACCCTGTTTTGATGTATGCGTATTTTAAACAGTTTTCATTTCTCTTCATATTTTTCAATCTAACAGTATTGAAGAAATATTCTATTTTTCCTGTTCAAAATTACCCTGGCATTCAGTGATGGCTAAGCTTATGGTACCTTTTTATAAGGTTTCCTTTGTAACTTCGTTTGTGGGTAAGTTGATAGATTAACATTAGAATTGAAGAATTTTTGTATTCTTGATGACGTAATTTTCTTTATCTGTTAGTGGCAACTGAAACTTTTCAATATTAATGTTTAACTGAAAATTCATATACTGAATAATTCTGTTATTGGTTCTCACTGAATAAAAGTAATATTCTCCACTTAAATTCATTCAGTTCGGCCTTCTGTAGTTTGCTACATAATTCTGTTTGTCTTGTATGGATTTTGGCTGGAAGCCATATTGATGAGTATCCATCTTTCTTTTTTTTTTTCTTATTTCCCCAATACAAAATATGAGTAAACCATGCAATTTTATTGGTCTGTTATTACAGACTTGTGGGTTCTTCTGAGAAAGAGAGAAAGAAAAGAAAACAAGTCTACAATCTGTTTGGATCAACCAAAATTTGCTCTATTCTTTATGTGTATCTGTGTAAGCATAAAACTCTACATCTAAAATAATAATGATAATAAAATGTCTATTCAATGTTTAATTTCAAGATAAAAAAAATAAAACACTTTAACAAGTGTGAGTTCTTATCTATAAGGTATTCTTCCACCTTCCTTCAATTATTTATTCAAGTGCTTAAAATAGAACATAAAAAAATTAAACAACAGATAACACCCCCCTCGCCTAATAAATCAGCAAAACAACAAACAATACATCATAAAATATGTGGTAATTGTGTTTTTAAAAAATCCCCCAAAACAACACATATGCATGCATGTCCATATAGACATTAAATTTCACCAGAAGAAACAATAATAGTAAAACAAAAAACAATTCAAACCTTTTTTCTTTCTTTCAACCAAGCAAAAAAAAAAAAAAGAAGATTAACTTAGTTAATTTGTTTGAACTAAGATCTTTGTTTTTGGGGTTTTGTTTAAAGATATCAAGAACAATAGACTCAAGATATATCAACAAAATGATATCTTGAGTCTACTGTCCTTGAGATTTAATCATTTCCATTACTAGTGACTCATAGGTATATATTTATTTATCAACCCCTCTGCTACTGGCTAGATGTGACACTAAGTCAATTTTAAACAGTTTTTCTTCTCCTTGATGAGTTGCTTACCTAAGGCTAAAAAAACTGTCTGCCCTACTATTTACCCATAACTCGAGAAAAGATGAATTCTTGGCTTTCTGAAAGATATTAGCATCAAATAAAACAAACTTTGTCGAGGATTTGACCCCCACCATACACTTGCACTAAACTGCTGTCATATAGTAATTAGCTAAATCTCTCTCACTGGTCCTGTAACGTAGTTTAGTCAAAGGAGCACTACTCACATAGTGGGTCTTAGGCATGAATAGCTGAGCAGAGCCCATCCGTCTCCAGGTCTACAGTTGGTTTGAATTTAGTTTTACTTTTAAAACTGTTGGCATACCAAGGTTAAAGAGCTCAGTCTGCCCTACTATTTACTCATAGCTGAGTGGGGAGAATAGTTATATTCATACTTTTCCCAAGAGTATGTGAAATGCAAACAGCCTTGTCCAGGATTTGAACTTAGGTCACTGGTTCCATTTCTAAAGACAATATCTGTTACATCACCAGCAAGCGCCTCCTAAAAAGCTATAATGTTCAAGGCCAAAGTCTAATTTGTCTATGTATTGTTGGTGTGTTTCTAATTATATTCATTTTACATACCTGTATGCCAATCTATTTTTGACTATTTGTTTTACGTGTTCACTGATGCATATTGGCAATGTTTTACTTTTAAACCTATACAAGAGCTCTGCTGGAAAAAAATATTTTTGGCCAAGGAAGTTCTTCTTTCTTTCCTTTTTTTCTTTTTATTGCTTGAGTGCATTTCTTTCTTGTATGAAACAATCTTGATTTTTTTTTTTCCCCACTTTTCGGATTGTTCTAAAATGTTTACTCAGTGTTCAAATGATTCTGCTCTTACAAATAATTATTCTTTTTGTTGTTGAATCAGTCACCAGAGTTAGAATACTGAGGAGAAAAATCCTGGCTCCCCCCAATAAACTAAAGGGTGTCCTGGGCATGACACTAAACTGCATCTGATGATGAGGCTCTAGCCTTGGAGGTCGGGAGATTTTGGATTACTCCTTCATTACACTTACTCGCAGGTCTGCTCTGACCTGAAGTGGTAGTACCTGTTAAGGTTCCATCTTTGGGTCAAATAGATTTGATTAAAAATCATTTGCATTTGATAGTGTGCACCCCCTCCAAAACCCTTAAACAGCTACACAGTAATTATTAGTATTAGATAGGAATACTTTAGATCATATAACTGTGTGCAAAAAAACTCTTAAGAAACAACTATATAAGAAATCTTGATATATATTGAATGTGATTCTCTAACTTCTAGGTATAAAATAACCCTAGAGGGTTTGACATGCTGTTAGAATATATCAATCAATCTGACATTGTGTGAAACATTTAATTTTGATTGTATCATTTATATATGGTTAATTTTTGTATGAAGGAGTTGATGAAAAGTATGAATTAGATAGTGACCATTTTATTTTTATTTCTTTAAGAGGAAAAGGAACTTAAATGATATATTGAACTTGAGGATATATATATATATATATATATATATATATATATATATATATATATATATATATATATATATATATATATATATACCCGCATACACATGATTCAATAAATAACAGGAATTTTTTTGGATAAAAGCAAAAAAAAATTTTTTCAGAATTGGTTTACAGCAAAGATTATTTTAACCTCATGAAAATATTCATTTTGAGACTATTCAAAATTGTGGAAAATCAAACAGAGGCCTGTCATTAAATATTTGGTAGCTGACAAACATTGACTATTCGAAATGGACAGAAGAATGTATGAGGTATATGGGGGAAACATGATTTAGTTAAAAAAAAAAAAATCTTTACAAGTGGGCTAAACATGGGTTTGCCACTATGATCCTGAGTCAAAAAGACAGTTCATGGAGTGGAAACACATTGAATATTAGGTAAATGAAAAGCTCTGGACATAGTGGTCAGTATAGAAGGTGATGCTGACAGTCTTCTGAGACATAAAAAAAAACTCCATTATTATTGATTTCTTTGAAAAGGGTGCAACTGTAAACAGTTCTGCCAACTCTTTCACAAAATTCACCATATTTATTGAATAACACCTGTGTAAATGTACAATGAATGCAATAACCTACCCTCTAGTGAGTAGAGTGTTCACCAATGGTCTAGGAAACTGGGTTCAATCCCAGGTCGAGTCATAACAAAGACTCAAAAAATGGTACTTGATCCTGCCTTGCTTAACACTCAACATTATAAGGTAAGGATCAAGGGTAAAGTGGAGCGATCCAGGGAGTGGAGTAGTGCCCGCTCCTACACCTTGGTGTAGTAGCAATTGAAAAGTGAGTCTTCTGGTCACCCTTGACTGAACTCACTAACTTTACTTAGTTGACATGCTGTTAAAATCAATCACTTAATATCTCAATCAAATCTTACATCATTGGATGAATATTCATTTAATAGCTATTTCAAATTATGGCAAATCAAACAGAGGCCTGTCTTCAAATATTTGGTAGCTGACAAATGTCAGTCTCATGAAATGGACAGAAGAATGTGTGAGATATACAGAAGAAACATGTTTTAATTAAAAACAATGTATATAAATGGGCTAAATATGGGTTTGCCACTATGAACCCAAGTCAGAAAGACAGTTCATAGAGTAGAAATACAATGACTCTCCAGTAAAGAAAAAAGTTCTGGATGCAGCAGTCATTAAAAGAAAGTGATGCTGATAGTCTTATGAGGCATGAAAGGAACCATTACTATTCATTTTCTTGAAAAAGGGACACCTGTAAACAATTTTTCCTATTAACTCTTTTAGCAAAATTTACCATATTTATTGAATAACTCATGTAGTAGAATAGCATATACTTTACACAGTTCTTGCCATTCTCTTTTTAACATTGCTGAAAATTTTTCAGCAATCTCTTGTGTAGATATTTTTACATTTTTGTCTTTGTAATGTAAATGAAAACAATGTAAACATGCAATTGCTTTTTTTATAAATGTTTTAATAGAACTTTAGAAACGTATAATTTCTTTTTGAATATCAAGTTGCTTATTCAGCATGTATATGTAAAATAGGATTATGAATAGGGAACAATTGGGTTGTTTAAACAATTAATCATATAGCTCATTTTTTTTATTAATTCTAGAGGCAAGAATTTTGTAGTTTTTATTGGCTTAGATTATTTCAGTGTTTTTTTTTGTTTTTTTAATGACTTGTATTACATCATTTAGGCTCATTGGCCTAGTGGGTAGAGTGTTTGCCAATGGCCCGGGAGACTTGGGTCCAATCCCAGGTCGCATCATACCAAAGACTTTAAAAATAGTACTTGATACCTCCTTGCTTAACACTCAGTAATATAAGGTACGTATCAAGGGTAAAGTGGAGCAATCCAAGGAAAAGAGTAGCGCCCTCCCCTACATTTTGGTGTAGTAGCTATTGAAAAGGGAACCTTCTGGTCGCCTTTGACTACAGTCACCAACTTTACTTTGTTTACTTGCTAGTATGAATAATACTGTATAATAAACCAGATATCTTTACCATTTTTTTCTTGATGGGAAGAACTTACTTCCCCAGTATATTCCACCATCTCACTAAGGAAATGTCTGCAGAAATATACAAAAAAAAATGATATAGTAAAGTAATACTCTTACCATCTTTGGAGGTATATGGTGTAATGATTATCATCTTAGGAAATGGATATGGCAGCTCAAGTTCAAATTCAGGACAAAGCTATCAGCATTTCACTTCTCACTAATGCCCTTGGGTATCTCTCCCTAGTATGGGTAAATTGTAAAATAGTTATATCTTAGCTTTGGTACAGCAACTAGTTTAGAAGTAAAACTGAATTTAAACCAGCCTTACTCCACTTAAGAATTGAACTCGTGTCATATCCTGTTTGTGGCAGAGGGGTTGGGTAAATACATACCTAGTTATATATATTTTATGGATGGACAAACAATTGAACTCTGGACACTAAACATTAGTCTGGAAGGATAATTTGACTTAAAGATGACAATAGGATAGATGTTGATGACCTCAGAGGTCAACACAAGCTAGTTTCGTGTCAAAACTTGCTTTTTGCTTGTGGCCAGACTAATCTTTGCTATGTTGTCTTTTTAAAAACTTTTTAAAGATATATGTTACAATCTACTCAATCTTTAAATCTTGGTTACTTTTTTTCTGAGCAATGCCAGGTATTCAATCTACTTTTAGATAGTATTTTTGCTTTAGTTATTGCAGACTCTATTTGGGAATTCTGATATTAATTTTTACTATTCACTCTTAATAAAAAGCCTCTTAATATATTCTCTATATTTTACCAGTTAGAATTCTTTCATACATTTTTAGAATGGTCTGGTAACTATAACTATCTTTAATTATAAAAAGTTGGCGACAATAGTTGAAGGTGACTCAAAGATTCCCTTTTCAATAGCTACTACACCGAAGTATAGTGGAGGGTGTTACTCCTTTCCCTGGATTACTCCACTTTACTCTTGATACATACCTTATAATGCTGAGTGCTAAGCAAGGCAGCATCAAGTATAATTTTCTGAGTCTTTGTTATGACTCGACCTGGGATTGAACCCTGGGCTATTGGCGAACACTCTAACCACTTGGCCAATTAATTATAAAGAGGTAAAATGAACTCTTTGTATGTTGTCAGAATAGTCCTTGCTGTAACATATATATTGATAATAATAATAAAATATATATTCATTATTATTACATAATAGCTCTATCACAGATATTGAGCACTCTCAAAATTATCCTGCATTTGGTCTACCGCTAATCCACCAAGTGAAATAGTGACAACCATAAACTGTTGTAATATATATAAACTTAATCTATCTTTTAACACATCACTGTTGGTGGTACTTAGAATATGCTGACTGTATACCCTGAAAAAAGGTAAAAAAAAGGGGTGGGGATGTCCTGGTATAGCATTAAACTGCTTCAGTTTTAGAGCTCAGGTCCAGTCTGACACTGTGTGATAATACCTGTTAGGGTCCAGTTATGGCGCAAATAAATCTGTTTGAAAATTATTAGTATTGCAGCTCATTAAAGGTAATTTTTCAACTTTCAGCTCATGAAATATTATGGAATTACTCAGAATAATAATATAAATTTTTGCAACTTCTTAATATCTTAAAGTCTTTTAATGTATTCTTCATATTTTGGTTGTTAGAACTCTTTCGTACATTGTTAGAATGGTCTGATGGCTATAACCCTTTTTAATTGCTAAGTATGTACAGTTGTACGTACATGAAACTTTTGTTTTATTACATTGATTTTCTTCTTTTTTTTAACCTCTTAATCTTTCAATGACATCAGGAAATAAACAGTGCCAAGGGTATTGCCAATAAACAGTTTTGAAAACCATGAAAAATAAAGTGTTGTCATATTTAGTATTGTCAGAACTTTCTTCTACTTCACCTTGTCAGATGGGACTGTAGAATACACTGACTGTAGCTCTGCAGAGAGGTAAGATACTCCCAGTGAGTGTCCTGGATATAATACAAAACTGCATCTGAGGGTGAGGCTCTGGAGCGTTAGGGCATTTGGGGTACCCCTTCATTGCCATTACTACCAGGTCCACTCTGACTTGGATTGTTAGGGTTTCATCTATGGGCCAAATATAACTGTTCAATTATTTACCAAGGGTTATTATTATTATTATTTATTTGAAACCATACAGCTGTGTGCAAATTATTTATATTAGGAATACTTGATAAATAGAATTACTAATGTTAAATAATATTACTTTAAACCATTTAAGAGTGTTCAAACAAACGATTTATATCAAATAGAATTATTATTATTAGATACTTAAAACCATTTAACTGTATGCAAACAAATAATTAATGCTAAATAGAATTTTTAGTGTTGGATAGCAATGTAACTGTGTGCAAACATTGGTATTGAATGTAGAGTTGGCAACTGTAGTCGAGGGCTCCCAGAAGGCTCCCTTTCAATAGCTACTACACCGAGGTGTAGGGGAGGACGCTACTCCTTTCCTTGGATTGCTCCACTTTACCCTTGATACGTACCTTACATTGCTGAGTGTTGAGCAAGGACGTATCAAGTACTATTTTTAAAGTCTTTGATATGATGTCACCTGGGATTGAACCTCGGTCTCCTGGACCATTGGCGAACACTCCAACCACTAGGCCAATGAGCTGGTCTATATTAAATATAATAATTAGTATTAGACAGGAATACTTGAAACCATTTTTCTGTGTACAAACAAATGTGTTGTAACAACTCATTTAGAAATAAAGTTACCTACTAACTGTTCACTTATAAATCATATATATTTAAAAACAGGATTTGGCATTAAATAGCCCACAAGGGTTGAGATGCCATAAAGTACCAACCAACCAATCTTCTTCTACTATTGACCTTTTATTAAGCCAACAACTGAAATCTTTCCAATCTCTAACTTTCTAATTCTGTATTTGACATTTTTCTCTTATTCTACACTATTCCAATTCAATGCTTTAATTTGCCAAGTGCCTTCATCTGTCATACCAAGATGTTACTTTTCTTTGAATATATTTACCTGGCACCAATAATTCACTTCATTTCTTTTTAATATTGGATTAAGTCCATGTCTGTCTGTTTCCCTTTGTTTAGTGATTGTAGCATTACAAGAATAACTTAAGACTATTTTATCATATTTCACCTGGGTGAGTTAAAAGTTTTGCAATATTTCAGTATGTACTAGTTTGTGGTATTAGTATCAAGTGACTCTGTATGATTTGAAAGCCACTCAGATGAATGTGCAACATAGTCTAATTTGGGAACTTATGGTTTACGAGATCAAACTCGATGCCGAGAAGGTAACCAAAACTTTTGTTTCATTGTGCAAAAGAGCAGTTGATCACGGTACATGGTTTTGGTAAAAAGTTACTAAAATATTGCGAAACTTTTGACTCTGCTTGGAATTAAAAAAAAAAGGGTTAGAATATTCTCTTTATACTAACAATTTGTTTATATTCTTTTGTCTTATATATGAGGATCATTAAATAAGTTTCCAGACTTTTTTTTTGTATGGGCACTTTTATTGATAGTACACACATGAAATTCTATTCCCCTTCAAAGTAATCTCCTCTGGCTGCAATGCACTTGTTGTACCATTCCAACAACTTCTGGAGGCCATATGGAAGTCTTCTTGTGTGAGCGTGTCAATGACCTTCGCCACAGCCTCTTTCATCTCCTCAATTGTCTCATAACGACAGCCTCTGAGCTTAGGGAATAACCAAAAGTCACAGGGAGCAACGTCTGGACTATAGGAAGGCCCATCTTGGTCAAATAGTCTGTGACAAGGATGGAATTGTGGACTGGTACATTGTACTGGTGGAAATGCCACGGACCCGATTTGAAGAGTGCTGGCTTCTTCCAATGGAATCTCTTCCTGAACTTCCTTAAAATCTCAACATAGTAACCCTAACCCTTTGGCCAATTAACTGTGGTGTATTGACTTCCTTACTCCTCCCACATGTCTCATCATCCCTCACAGACACCCTGCCTTCCTTGAATCTCTTATGCCACTCAAAAACAGATGCTCAATTCATGCAAGATGGTCCAAAAGCAGTCTGAAGCATTCCATACGTTTCTATGACATTTTTTCTAAATTTAAACTGGAATTTTATTGCATATCATTCTTCTAAAGAGTCTTCACGTCCAGATTGTATTTTTGAAATTCACCAGCTGTGACAATCAGGCTTTAGTAGGGTGTATTCCAATTGCTGCTGTAGCTGTTCATTTGAACGTGAAATCATAAAAATAGGTCAGTCATCTCATAAGATGTATAGCAATAACATACTGAATTTTCAAGAGTCTACGACAATTTTAAATGCCTCTACAAAAAAGTCTGGAAACTTATTGAATGCACCATGTATTTGTTAATTGATTGATTTTAATGCCATGTCAACCCATCATGAGTTATTCTATTTCTTGAAGTTATGGAATTGTGTACATTGTATGTTTATATTTTTTGTGTAATTTCTTTAAGTTTTTTGTACATGGTTATATGATATCTAATCTCTATGGCATAGGAGCTAACATGATGGTACTTTAGTTGGTCAGTGAGTTCAAGATAGTGAAATCAGTCAAGTGAGACCCTTTCAGATCACTTCAATGAACAAAAAGAAAGCATAGGAAGGAGAAAGACTAAGTTAAAAAGGGATAGAAAGAATGCAGTGAAGTATAGAAAGTTATAATAAGCAAAGAAAAAAGTGAATGAGTAAAAGAACTGGCTCATTGGCCCAGTGGGTAGAGTATTTGCCAATGGTCCGGAAGACCTGGATTCAATCCCAGGTCGCGTCATACCAAAGACTTTAAAAATGGTACTTGATACCTCCTTGTTTAACACTCAGCAATATAAGGTACATATCAAGGGTAAAGTGGAGCAATCCAGGAAAATGAGTAGTGCCCTCCTCTACACCTCAGTGTAGTAGCTATTGAAAAGGAAGCTTTCTGGTTGCCCTCGACTATGGTTGCAAACTTTACTTAGATTATTCTGTCTGGGCTCTTCAAACAGTATAACAGAAAGCTAGACTATTGTTAGTGAGTTCAATTTTCATTGGGTTCCCTATATAATTTTTTCCCTAATTAGTGTAAAGTGAAATACAAAAAGCCACATCCAAGGTTTGAACTTGGCTCACTGAGACTGTTTCCTATTCTTTCTATTTCATGTAAAAATCATTATAGAAATAATCATTAATTCACAATCAAACTAGCTTCTGACTGACTGGTCGTCAGTCAATTCAGTTTGACTGCTATATATATATATATATATATATATATATATATATATACACACACACACACACCCAACCCATCCTCACGAACAGGATGTGGCATTAGGTCAATTTTTGAGCAGAGTATAACGGGTTTGAATTCAGTTTTCCTTCTCCTAGACCAGTTGCCATACCAAGGTTAAAGAGTTTAGTCTGCCCTACTATTTATTCATAGCTGGAAAGTGAATGGTTAGATTCATACCTTTCCAAAGGGTAATACCCTTTGGAAATGTATGAATCCAACCATTATGAAATGCAAATTCCATTGTTCAAGATTTGAACTACAGTCGGCATTGTCCATTTCCTATGATGTTAATCATGACACCATGAGCACCTCTTTGGACGGTTTGTTATATATATATATATATATATATATAATCATAATATACAGCCCTATGCTGTATGAAATAGTCCCTATAGCATAGTTGTTAATGTGTTGGATTGTGACATTGTAGCAAATGAGTTCTGATTGTATCGGGAGTGGAGGTGGGGGAAGATGGTAAGATATTAGGCAAGTGATAATGGTAGATCCATTAAGCTAAGTTCACTCGCACCTCATAGGTGACAGTTAAAAATGTGAGAGGGATTTCTGTTGCACTATGTATATGTAATATCATGCAACCTAGTTTCATTAAATAATGAGAAATGGATGGAGTCTTTGTGATGGAAATGGACTGTGACATTGTAGTTCTGGAGTTCAAATTCCAGTCATGCTCTTATGTTCACTTTTAGACTAATATCTTTGGGAAAGGTATGAACCCCTTATCCACCCATAGTTTGACTGAATGAGTAGAGTGTTCGCCAATGGTCCAGGAGACTGCAGTTCAATCCTAGGTCGAGTCATATCAAAGACTCAAAAAATGGTACTTGAAGCCGGCTTGCTTAGCATTCAGCACTATAAGGTAAAGATCAAGGGTAAAGTGGAGCAATCTAGGGAATAGAGTAACGCCCTCTCCTATACCTCAGTGTAGTAGCTATTGAAAAGGGAGCCTTTGGGTCACTCTTGACTAAGGTTGCCAACTTTACTTACCATTCATCTACAAGAATAGTTTCAGCATTAAATAACCCATGAATGCCAATATGATATTTAAACAAATAAACCAAACCAAATATATATTTCATTCTTCTCTGTATCATTTTGTGTACTTTCTTTTTAAAAATTCTGTGCTAAAAGGAAAGATTCATCACAACAAGAAGAAAACATGATGTACCATCCAGAAAAAAACATTTATTTACAGAATATGCACATGTTGATATTTACCTAAGCACGTTATCTAGATAGATGATAAATGAAATGCAGTTTTTTTCCAGGCAGCGGTCGTATCGATACTGCTGTATGGATGCACTACTTGGACGCTAACTAAACGGCTGGAGAAGAAGCTAGATGGCAATTATACAAGAATGCTGTGAGCAATCTTGAACAAGTCCTGGCGGCAACACCCCATAAGACACCAACTATACGGCCACCTGCCTCCCATCACGAAAACTATCCAAGTTAGACGAACCAGACATGCAGGACACTGCTGGAGAAGTAGGAACGAACTCATAAGTGATGTACTCCTATGGACCCCCACATATGGCCGGGCAAAAGCAGGATGACCAGCTCGAACATACATTCAGCAGCTATGTGAGGATATGGGATGTAGCCCTGAAGACCTGCCAGAGGTGATGAACGATAGGGAGAAGTAGCGAGAGAGGGTCAGGGATATCTGTGCTAAAGGCACGACATGATGATGATGAATATTTACCTAAGAGGAGTTAAAAATAGAGAATGAAGCCCAGTGCATAAACTATTCTTTTAGGAACTGGACAAGTCCAAAATAAAAGTCCATGTCAGTATGAGCAAATCAGCACCGCTCCACTTTGCAAGTCATAAACCTATTTATTCTTCCCTGAGCTATTGGTAAATAGTAGGGCAGACTGCGCTCTTTAGCCTTGTTATGGTAACTCGTCACTGAGAAGGTAACCGATTCATACAGGATTTGAACTCTGACTTCCAATTCCATTTTTGATTACGCTAAGCGTGACTCTTCTATGTTGTATTTCCATAATCTAACATGGTTGTATTCTTTTATGAACCTAATTCTATAGACTACTACAGTTTGGTTAGTCTCTTTTTAATTGGTTCTGTAATGGTCTGACTAATACATTTGGTAACGGTATGAATTCTCTCCCAATTATGGGTTAAATAGTAAGACTTCTTTCCTTGTACAAGATTGGCTTTGGCATTAAATAACCCACAAAGGTTGATATGCTATTAAACAAAGAAACCATCTGACCTTGATTTTTTTTTTTTCTAAATCAAAGATATCGGGACATTCTAATTTTAATCTCTCTCTAAAATATATGAGAGAGAGGAAAAAAGATCCTCAGTGGTGTAATGGATGAAGTGGTGGACTGTGGCATTGATGTAAGTGAGTTTAAACTCCGGTTGCACTATTACATTCACTTTTGAACTAATACCCTTGGGAAAGGTTTGAACCCCCTTATCTCTCCAACCATGGGTTAAATAGTATCACTGTTGTTCTACATGAATGGCTTTGGTATTAATTAACCCATGAAGGTTGATATGGCATTAAACAAAGAAACCAAACCAAATCTATAATAATCACTTTTTATCATTTGGTAGATTTGAATTTTTTTATTATCATTTTTACATTTTATATTCATATTATTAGAGCATGGTACATGTACAATATATATTTCATAATTCCTTTACTTTTTGTTTGCCTTGTTAGTGAGGCTTAGAATACTCTGACTGTATCCACTTAAGAGAGTTAAGACCCCCCGCACCAAAAAAAGTGTACTGGATATGACACTAAACTGCATTTGATGGTGAAGTTCCAGTTTTGGAGATCTGGGGAGTACCTCTTCATTGCCGTTACTCCCAGATCCACTCTAGCACAGAGTGGTAGTACCTGTTAGGATTCCATCTATGGCTCAAGTAGATCTGTTTGAAAATGATTTGTATTTGATCGGAATACTTGATATCATGTAACTGTAAATTATTTGTATTAAGAATAGTTATTTGAAGTTATAATTGTTTACTGAGGATTATTATTATTAGTTACCTGAAACTATATGTATGTGTAAATAAGTGATTATTATTAAATAGAAATAATTGCTTGAGACCATATAACCATGTATAAATTGTTAGTGTTAGATAGGAATACTTGAAACTATACAAATATGTGTAAATTATTTGTATTAGACAGATAGTAGATAGGAATATTTGATATATAACCATGAAAAAAATTCTGAAGAAACAACTCCATAAAAAAAATGTAAATACAAATGTACAATGAACACAATCCTCTAACTTCTCTGCATAAATTAAACCCAGACAAGTTGGAGCTATATCATATGACTGCTGGGACTAACACTTATTTGTACTGCCCTCAAATTAAATTCCTTATTTAAAAAAAAATTTTGGTCTTCAGCCATGCCTTTTGCTCAGGATGGATTACTGTAAGTTACATAGCTGTCTACATTCAGAGTCAGTGCTAGAGTCTCATGGTGCTCTCCCCCATTTATGATACCTCCCCACTCTACTACATGTGAATTTTCATGGAGTAGTATTCATAGAAAATATATTAAACTTTGGCATGGACCCTGCTCTAATCGGGGGTTTGGGGTTAGTATATGAAGGCCCTATCTTTACTTGAATTTTCTTTAATGAAAGATCTTTAGAATAAAATTGGTGTGAAGATACAGATAAATACATAAAAGAAAATTCTCTTTGTAAGAATATGTATTTACTTGGCAACAATGATTCATTTAATTTCTTTTTGATCTCTTATTAATTCTGTACCCGTCTGTTCCTCTTTGTTTAGAGATTGTTGTACTACAAGAATAACTTGTATGTTTATTTTTTGCAAACAGGATTATGATTCTCTTTATTCCAGCAATTACTTATTTGGTATAGTCTCATTTTCTATATTTGTAATAAAAGGAAAATGATAGTTAATTAGTTATCTATTTATATATAAAACACAAGAAAACATATAGATATGTACGCACACCGTAAAATGTGGCATACATGTCAACTTTTGAAGCCTGAAAAAATTTCTACGAAACTAGGTGTTGATTTATATGGCAGGGCTAAAATCCAAACTTTTATCACAGAACAGTATGATATACACCACTTATTGTAACTCCAGCAGACTGCCACACACATTTCTAACTTAAACTTGTGTTTGGT
The DNA here is from genome assembly GCA_963585895.1 of Sepioteuthis lessoniana. Taxonomy (NCBI): domain Eukaryota; kingdom Metazoa; phylum Mollusca; class Cephalopoda; order Myopsida; family Loliginidae; genus Sepioteuthis; species Sepioteuthis lessoniana. The sequence goes on from OY757939.1 coordinate 23,199,648, forward strand.
GAACATATTTAACAATTGACTGAGATTAATATAAAATGATAATACTGTAATACAAGTAATTTATTAACCATATATCACATGCCGTTTCTAGCAGCTGATGCAGACTGTAAACACTAACTAGAACATCACAGGTGGCTTGTCAGATAACTATGGAATATTTATCTGTAGAACTTCATAGATTGGGAAATTCATAGGAATGTAAGCTCTAATATATAAGATTTGCATGTTTCATATATTCTACCATTACCCTATTGTATATTTAGATGTCAACCTATACAGCAGAACTCAGAATTTTAAGTTAAAAATTTCAAGGTTGACTTATATGCCAGACATATATGGCACTATTTAAAGTATTATTATTTATTGCAATTCATCAAATGTCTGTTCATCTGTAAGGGTCATTCTAATAGTCATGTAGAAACCCTTAGACTTGGGCTCAAGTGTCACAGGCCCAGTCAATTGGGGGTGTAGAATGCACCGATTGCATCTCTGCAGAGGGGTAAGGCTTCTTCAATGGGTGTCCTGTATGTGACACTAAACAATCTGATGGTGAGGCTCCAGTAATGCTGGAGCTTTGGGAAATGTGGAATACCCCTTCATTGCCATTGCTCCTAGGTCCACTTTGATCTGGAATGGCAGCACCTGATAGGGTCCTATCTATGGATCAAATAGAACTAAACTGTGTACTTTTGCTCAACTGAATTGTTTTAAATAGAACTGTTTTGACATTAAACTGCGTACTTTTGCTAAACTGAACTGTTTTTCATTTAACTGTGTGTAAATAAATGACTATTTAATTGAATTGTTCGTGATACATAGCAATACTTGGAACCATTTAACTTTGTTGACTAAACTGAATAGATTGAAATAGAACTGTTTTCAACCTTTAAACTGCGTATTTAGGCTAAACTGAATTGTTTGAAATAGAACTGTTTATATGTATAAAAAAGGTATGCCATTAAAAACCTATAATGGTTGATATGCCATAAAACCAAACTAAACCATATCTAGGATTTAACATTAAATAACCTACAATAGTTGACATACCATAAAACCCAACCAAACCAAATCATATCTATTTAACATATACATATAAAGAGGATTTGGCATTAAATAACCTACAATGGTTGATATGCCACTAAACCAAACCAAACCAACTGTCATTAATGCTTGGTTGATGATATTAAACCAGTTGCCTGATCCCAGGGGACTTTTCCTCTCAGGTACTACCTAAGTTTATCACTTGGCACTCCAAGAGGATCAAGTACTTTTTTGTGACAGTCATGCATGAGTCTCGATTTGTGCATTGCCTCCCATGATAAAATGACTTCATGTCAAATCTGACTTGATGGGAAGTTGGATAAATCAATGCTTAACATCTTTCTTTCTTTCAGTATTTCATTTTCTTTGCCCCCACCTCTACTTCACTCATCTCCCTTCTCTGTGGCACTTAGTGTTCTCTTTTTTCAATTTCTCCTTCATTCAAACTTATTTTTTCTTCTATCATAATTTTTCTTTTTATTGTTTGAGTGATTTGAAAGGATTTCTGGTGATCAAGACTTCCAAATTACTGACATAACTGATTAGACCATCTTATACTTTTAAGCAAGCAGAAGTATTGGTCAGTTGGGATTATTATTATTATTATTATTATTATCATTATCTTCGGCTCATTTGCCTAGTGAGTAGACTGTTCGCCAATGGTCTGGGAGACCGGGGTTCAATCCCAGGTCGAGTCATACCCAAGACTTAAAAAATGGTACTTAATACCTCCTTGCTCAACACTCAGCATTATAAAGTATGTATCAAGGGTAAATTGGAGCAATCCAGAGAAAGGAATAGCTCCCTCCCCTACACCTTGATATAATAGCTATTGAAAAAGGAGTCTTCGGGTTGCCAACTTTACTTTTACTTATTATCATTCAGGGTTTTTGGACTATTGTCTTTATTGTTATAGTCACAATGTTTTGGCTGATATGTCCACTGGCCTTTTTCAGGTGTTTCTTGTTGAATTACATTTGAATTACATTCTTTATTTGATCTATGGGATTTGCTTGCTCAGATCCCATTAACCTTAACTGGGTGCAAATATTAAGTATTCCTGTATTGTTACTCACCTGCAGTCAGGATTGAACCTGCAACCTCCAGATGATTGTCACTTCGAAGCTTAGGGAACCAATGCCTATAACTGTCACATAAAGATGAAGACAATAGTACGAAAACCCTGAATGATAAAAATCATCAAGCTTTGTCTCAGAAGTTCAGAAAATTATTATTATTCATTCCTTGTGAGATTTTCACACCAGCATTAGCTGGTGGTCTTTCACTAGAGTCTGATTCACAGCATGTCTACTTAGGTCTCTTGGACTCTTCTGAGTATTCTAGCCAATCTTAGCAATGTTGTATCTGGATGGTTTTGATTGTTCCTCTGATCTCAATTCCATCAGTCTTTTTTCTAAGCCTTTGGGATCTGTTCCAAGAATGCTAATTGATATCACCACCACCTTCCTGTTCCATAGCTTTTTCAGCTCTCTGGCCAGGTCTAAATATTTGTCTATCTTTTCATTTTCTTTTATTTTCACTTTGTGATCTACTTCAACAGCAAAATTCACAAGATGACAAGTTCTTTTTTGCTTAGTTAACACTAAGTCTAGCTTTCTGGCCAGGATATAGTGATCCATTTGTCTCTCAAAGTTTCAGACTATTTTATGGATCCCATTTTTTAGGATGGATTCTGGTTTGTGCATATACTGTTTAGATTATTACTTGAATTCAAATTTTTTTTACTCCTTGTGAATGTTTTGAACCAGTTTTAACTGAAGTCTGAGTGACAGCAAGTGTCCTCAGCTCTCCAGGACTCTTCGAACTGAATTTAGTAGTGCTGTATTCTGGATGGTTTCAAATCTTCCTCTGATTTGCAGCTTCTCCCAGTCTTTTTTCTATACTTCTTCCCTATTGGCTAGGGCTGTAGAATATATGGACTGCACCTCTGCAGAAGAATAAGATCCCTCAATGAGGCTACCTATTAGCCATGGGTGGCTACCAGTAATGCTAGAGAATCAGATCCTGGTTGTTGAGTGGTCTGTGTCCTGGCAGCCCAAGTGGTCACATGCAGCACTCCACTTTGGTCCTTACTGGGCTAGATGGGTGGTTGGAGAGGTCCAATTCAATCACTCAACTGGTCATGTCTAACCCTTGCACTTATGATTCTCCTGATCATATTCTTCAAATTGCTCTTGTGGCAAACAAGTACCCAACCCTACTTTATCTTAGAGGTACTTGAAGGTAGTAGCTTAGAGTCAGTTGTGCTGGGATAATAATACTTGAAATCATCTGTGTGCCTACAAATGATTTTTAAATAGAATTATTACTATTAGATAGCAATACTTGAAACCATTTAATGAATAGAATTATTAGTGTTAAATAACAGTATTTGAAACCATTTGTCTGTGTGCAAACAAATGATTAATATTAGATAGAATTTGTGTGAAACCATTTAATTGTGTGCTAAAAATGTTTAATATCAAATAGAATTATTAGTGTTTGATAACAATACTTAAAATCATTTTACTGTGTGCAAATAAATGAGCCCTAACTTGGTTACAAATAAAGCTGCCTAGAAACTGTTTACTTACAAATTATATATAAACCTTATTTGGCATTAAATAAACCTCAAATGTTAATAAACCATTAAATCAAATTGCCAACATTTGTTATCTTTTGCATAGGATCAGTTTTTGCTTTGATATAATTAGTCCTTGTGGTGTGTGTTGTAGAAATAACAATAAAGATGAAGACAATTGTCCAAAAACCCTTAATGATTAAAATCATCAAGCTTCGTCTCAGAAATTTAAACAACTAAATAATCCCAATATAAATGATGAAGACTCTACTTGCTTTATGTGAATTTCATGACACTTGTTTTTTCTTTGTTAAAAATATTTGAAATTATGTTGCTTTGAAGATTCTGTTTTGTAAGAAGGAATCTTCTACATCAAACCATACTGATAACTTTTTATTTCATTTTTCAATTCTCATACCTATTTTACTGGCATCTTCTCCACTATCTCTTTCTCTCTCTCTCTCTCTCTCTCTCTCATATATATATATACTTTTAAAACCACATGGTAATAAAAAATTTGCTAAAATCTCACTTTTGACATAAGAATACTTGGCAAAAGTAAATAATAAAGCTATTGATTTTTATTTGAAGAAAATGTAATCCACTATAGAATAAACAAACATCATTTGTTTACAATATCTTATATATTATTTTACATTCTAAGCATAATTCTTATTTTGTTGTAAAAAGGCATATATATATATGACAAAAGCAGATTTTTCAGACATTTTTAAATCTCAACATAATTTCCTCCTCTATTATAGTTTACAGATTGAATATTTGATTCTTAAAACTGTTGTTATCTGCAGTTGTTTGTCCTTCAGTCCTTTCAGCTGACCATAAACATATTTCTTTAATGCCATTATGAAAATGGAACCAGATTTTTCTCCTTTTCTAAAGCCTCTCTGTATTTTTCATTTTGTATAGCCAGTAGAATGTTATGCCTTTTATTGTATCTCTAAGTGCAGCTATTGTTTGAGACTGGTCACTTTTTATCTCTAGAGGGATTTTATTTTGTCAATTTTGTTTTAATGGTATAGATAATGCAGGGATAAGAATCCCACCCAAACTATTCATCCATCCTTGCATTACCAATAAATATGTAAAATGTGGCAGTCAATAAATAAGGTCAATTTTATCTCATAAGTTTGCAATAAGAAGTACTGTTTACAGTTGCAACTTTTTCAAGGAAATCAATAGTAGTGGCTCCTTTACTGTTCCAGAAGACAGCATAACCTTCTTTTCTGACTGCTGTATCTAGAACTTTTTCTTTATCAGAGAATCAGTGTTTTTCCACTATATGGACTGTTTTTTTTGACTCAGGCTTGTATTGGCAAACCCATGTTTAGTCCGTTTGTAAACATCTTTTTTGACTAAAACCTGCTTCTCCATACACATATATTTTTCTGTAAATTTCATGTGGTTTGCACATCTCAGAAATTTGTTGATAAACCCTTGTTCAAGCCTGTAACACTTTGTTTGGTTTTCTGCAATTTTGAATCGCTTCAAAACAAAAATTTTTGTGAGATTAAAATAACTTTACAACAAACCAATTTCAAAGAATTTACAGTCTACACAGTTTACACATATGGAAAATATTTTGAAAAAAAAAGATCTTTTTCTTTTTTAAATCCCCCTTATTTATTGAATGACCTTCATATATGGCAATGACCAATAATATAATAATGTTTGATTAGCCAAAAAATATAAGCATTCAAATAAAAACATGGTCTCTATCAAAACAATGATGGATCTGCTCTCACATAAAGAAAAAAAAAACTTTGGGCAATTAAAATGCACTTTGATGTTTTGCAATATGTGAAACTTATTGAAGGAGAGGGGAATCTGTGCTTTTAGGATTTTAGAATTTTGTGTGTATGTATGTATATATATATATATATATATATATATATATATATATATACACGCACACACACAGCTGAGAGCAAAGTATTTGTATTAGATAGGAATACTTGAAATCATGTGAGTGCAAACAAATGAGCTCTAACAACTCATCTAAATATAAAGTTACCAACAAACTATTTGCTTGCAAATAACACACACGTGTGTGTGCGTGTTATTTGCAAGCAAATAGTTTGTTGGTAACTTTATATTTAGATGAGTTGTTAGAGCTCATTTGTTTGCACTCACATGATTTCAAGTATTCCTATCTAATTCAAATACTTTGCTCTCAGCTGTATAGTTTTTATAAGTATTGCTATCACATGTTCAAAATACTAATAATTCTGTTTAATATAAATCATTTGTTTGAACACAGATAAATTGTTGCTATTTGATATTAATAATTCTGTTTTTCAAGTATTCCTATCTTATACAAATACTTTGCTCTCAGCTGTATTGTTTCAAATAATTAATGATGATAATCCTTATTGATTAAACAGTTCTACTGACCCATAGATGTGGCCCTAACAGGCATGACTACCCTGGGTCAGAATGGATCTAGAAGTTATCGCAGTGAATGGGTACTCCACATTCCCCAAATCTCCAGGTCTGAAGCCTCACCCTCAGATGCAATTTAGTGTTATACTCAGGATACTCATTATGGGAGTGTATGGTCTTATCCCTTTGCAAAGATGCAGTCAGTGTATTCTACAGCTTCAGTTGACTGACAGTGTTGATTATAGACAAGAATTTATAAATCAAAATACTTAACTCTGCTGTGTGCAAACAACTGAATAACACAAAATCTATAATTTAGTAATTTTACAAATAAGCCATAAGCAGTTGAGTAGAAAATATCTAATGAAATTAGTAGACTAGCAGCTGTCATATATTCAATTTACAAACAGACGATAAAATTGGGGAAGAATAGAAGTAACACTTCTTGCTTGTTACAAACAGAAAGTTGTTGTTAGAGGAGGCGGAGAAAGTCTCAAAATAGTTTAACAAGAAGAGAGCCTCAGTTTGGAGTTTTTCATCTCTCAGACTGGTTGCCATACCACGATTAAAGAGCCAGCCTGTCCAACTATTTACCCCTAGCTGGAGGGAGAATAGTTGGATTCAATTTTTTTTCCTAGGTTATTAGTGTTATGTGAAATGGAAACAGCATTGCTTTGAACTAAGGTCTCCATATCTATTTCCTATAATGATAACTGTTGCACCACAAGCACCTCCTGTTAAATAGACTGATAATGTGTAAGATTAAATCTATATCATTACGATTTGATTTTATGTATATGTATTTGTTACTCTAACAAAGCAATATATCCTTAAAATGTTGAAATATAGAGAATAAAGCAATTTCTTGTTCAATTGGATATTAGTTTGCAAGGAATTTTTAACGAATTGTAAATTCTTATATATACGCACACACTCATACACAGAAAGACAGTTGTTCTGAGGTTTTTTGATTAGAGAAATAAGCATAGAAGAATCCTTGACTTGTCTTTACTCTTCTGTCAGTCATAGTGACATATCGGTGATGATATCTTAATTATAATAATAATAAAGTTTCATGATTATTAACATAATGTTTATTAGGATGGGAGGATTAAAATGTTCAAACTCAGTGAATAAAGAAATTTGCAGTCAAATTGAGATTGATTTTCAAGTAATTTTTTTATCAAGGATAAGTTGGCATAAAATGTAAAAAATTTATCTTGAGTTTTCTTTATCAGAAACTAAGAAGATTCAGATGAGAAAAATCTTTCACCAGTCTGCACTCTTCATTGTCAGTAATAGTAATTTACCAGTCACAATACTTTAATAAATAACCACTAAGCTTATTGATAATTAGTGTTTTCACTTAATTGTAATATAAAAAGTAAAGTTGGTGACCATAGTCGAGGGTGACCAAAAGGCTCCCTTTTCAATAGCTACTACACCAAGGTGTTGGGAAGGGCGCTACTCCTTTCCTTGGATTAATCCACTACCCTTGATACGTACCTTATATTGCTGAGTGTTAAGCAAGGAAGTATCAAGAACCATTTTTAAAGTCTTTGATATGACATGACCTTGGATTGAACCCAGGTCTCCTGGACCATAGGTGAACACTCTACCCACTAGCCAATGTGCCGGTTAATATAAATTCTAAAAATAAGATATAACTTGACATCGTGGATGCCAGAGTAAAGTTTAACTGGATATTACTAAAAAGTTGTTGGAAGTTAAACTCTAGTCGAAAATTGTATTGTTTTTGATATATTTGATAAGTTTTCTTCAGGTTGAGATTATCAAAGAATGAAAGCACTTGTTGGCTCAAAACATCTGTGACTTATTGTTTATATATTATTTGAAATTTGGAATGTTTATATAACTAATCCTGTGCTTTTGACATTAGTATTTTTAGTACAGTCTGTAACAAACTCTTGACCTCTAGATTACAAGACCAATGCACTAAGTACATGGATTTACTAAAGAAATGTTGATTGACCAGAAAAAAGCAAAACAAAAACACTATCCTTAGATGAAACTCTGAAACTGCATGGGGAAAATATCTTTATAATAACTGATTTGGTTTGTTTATTTAATGGATCAACTCTTTATAGGTTATTCAATGCCAAAATTTGATTAATTTGTAAATATTTGATTATAATCATCACTGTATTTTCTTTTATTACCCTTTTTATTTGCTTAGAATAATTCATTTGCACACACTCATTGAGAGGAACACTTGAAACCATATAATTTAAGCAATGATATAATTTCTAATAACTATTTCTATTTAATAATGGCGTGTTTGCAAAAAGTTGTATGGTATCAAGTATTCCTATCTAATATCAATAATTTATACAGTTATATAGTTTCAAAAATTTTTTCTTGTATAATATTTTTTTGCACACAGTTATATGGTATCAAGTATTCCTATCTAATACTAATAATTCATACACAGTTATATGGTTTCAAAAAACTATTCCTGTATAATAATGATTAGTTTGCACATAGTATTACTTGATACAATGTAACTAATACTAATAATTTATACACAATTATCTTCTTTTAAGTAACACTTCCAATTTAACAGTTATATGATATCAAGTATTCCACGCCAATAATTCTCAAACAGACTCATAGGTGGTAGTAATGGCAATGAAAGGGTACTTCATAGCTCATAATCATTACTTCATACTTAGTTGCAATGTCTGTATTTTGAGAGCCAATATATTAATGTAGTTCAAAATCATTTTAAACATCATCTCAATTTATCCTATATATGGGACCCTAACTGGTATTACTACTCTTGGTCAGATCGGGCCTGGGAGTAATGGGAATGGCTCATACTCTCCAGAGCTTGAGCCTCACCACCAAATGATGTTTATTGCTATACCCAGGTTACCATCATAATAACTGAGGCTTAAGCTGTAAGTTTTATCTGTGCAATCTTAAAATTTAACCTTAGATTTGTCACAATAATTAAAACATGTTGATTTTGTATTTTATCTATAATATTAGATAAAAATACTATACTCATTTTTATAAAAGTTAAGCTATAAAAACAAAAAAATAGCAATTTGTAACCAAATTTTAGTTTGAATTAATGTATTGTTAATTTTGGTTTCACTTATGAGATTGAGCCCTCCCCTCTATCAGCACGCCTTTTATTAAAAACTAATTTACTAAGCTTTGCTTAGTTTGGTACACAGACCTCAGGTTGCTTACTGTACCTGTTGATAGGAAGTGGTTATCTCTTTAAGTACTGAGCAGTCTCATTGATGTTTAATTTCAGAGATCTAGTGTGAACCAGTGGTTAAACTAAAACAGCTTTGTAAAATATATTTCAAATAAAATAAAATACACAAGTATTTAATAACAATAGTATTTTGAAAATTAATTAACTTAAATATTTTCTAAGCTATTGAAATCATCAGATCCTACTGAAGGAAAGCTCTCAAATTAATTAAAAGAAATGTTTCTTCATTGACTGGAATATTTTTATCTAATTCATAATTTAATTTTTACTGTTGGTTTGCCAAATATATTTCTGAATGGGTGGGAGTGTTATATTGTCTTTTTCTACAAATGATAGTCCATCTCTTCTCCACATTGTCCTGCTTTCATTGTCGTCACATTGTTCTCTTGCCATGCTATCTTCTGTTGAGAATCTGTATTGTTTTAAGTTCTTGCTGAGATGAACAACAAAGATTGTTTTTGTGGATATATCTATTCATTGATGACTTTTACACACATTAGATTACCTGTTTGTGAACCTGAGGAGCCAAGGATAAAAATCAGCAACCACTTGCTTCAGTGGTCTTTCTGCTGCCTGATTAAAGTTTTAATTTATCTTCTAACTTTTAGGATCACTCAGTCACATGACTGAGATTATCCAATCCTAACCAAACTCTTAAATGATCTCGAAGGGAGTGTAATTACACTTCCTTTTTAAATTTATCTACACTACATGCCAAATAATAGATACCACTAATCTGTTATACAACAGTGGTATCATCTATTTTATTAAATGGACTTACAGTGTATAGTAGAATAACTTGCCCTTTTAGAAGAATGTGTGATGTGCATGGAGAAGTATGTTTTAGTAAACAAATGTTTACAAATAGGCTAAATATGAGTTTGCCACCGCAAATTGAAAAGACAGTCTATGGAGTGGAAACTCACTGACTCTCTGGTAAAGACAAAAGTACTGGGTACAGTAGTCTGTAAATAAGGTGATGCTGACAGTGTTCTGGAACATGAAAGGGCCCATCAGTGTTGATTTTCTTGAAAAAGATACAACTGTAAATGGTGATTCCTATTGGTAACTCATTTGACAAAATTCTGCATATTTATCAAATTACTCTCCTATTACCAGCATAGTTCTTAATTTTCACTGGATCATTTATATATAGATTATTAGTTTTTGCCTTAAGTAGAGTGGAGGATCTGTGTAATCTGCCTTAGCTCAATGTCTCTAGCACTTCAACGCAGAATCAGAGCATAGTACTCTACCCTTCAAAATACATGGCCTATCTCTGAAGGATACATATAAAATTACAATATTGAAAACAAATTAAATTAAGATAAATTTTTAGAAATTATTAGTAGTTATATAAATGTAAAAACCAAATAAACCTTGTAATATTTTTCTTGTCTGTTGTATTAATATTTACTTCAAATTCTGTCAATTTTAAAGCTTTTTGTAATAGTAACTTGATCTTACCCTTGTGTTATGAATAATTCTATTGTTATGGTAACACAAACCATGTTCACTTTGAGTGGCTTTTCATGTGAGCACAACAATAGAATTTTCTATTACTTTGTAGTAAGACCAGATTGCAATATTTTATTTTTAAACCTATTTCTATAACTCAGGCAGTGTAAAAAAAACCCAGAAAAACAGATGATGCAATTTGTAAAAAATATTACACACCTGATATCTGGGGCAAAAAAATTCATTAAAAAAAAAGATTAAAAATATATTTACTGCTTGAAAATAATCAACCAGTTCCACAATGTCTAGCCAAAAGGAAAAAAACCCACTGGCAGAGTTATGTAAGCTAATATGTAAAAGTGCTCAATATACTAAGTAGAGCAAAACTAGAATACTTAAGGAGCTAGAAACTATGAACCTACGTTTCACCTACCAGTTCATCAGGCAAGATATATATAATGGACCATAGATATCAAAGTGAGATGGAGGCCATTACAAGGGATGCAAGTGTGTGTGTGTGTAAGGCAGCTGTTATCATCTGAATAAGGTGTGGTAATCATCGCACACACACACACACACACACACACACACACACACACACATATATAACATTGTATTTTATATAGTATAGATAATGGTTCTATTTATATTGAAATTAATTTTATGCATTGAATTTCCTTTCTACATTAAGGTTAATATGACTCGCATTTGCTGTGATTAACCCTACACAATATACTTGTATAGTTTTTGCTTTTATGCCATATGAATCTCACAAAGTATTTAGTGTTTTCTGTTTATATAACCTAAATCTCGGGTGATAATTACATTGTGGAGATCAGTCATCATTTCAGACACCTTTGTCCTCCTTGTTAATAATAATAATCTTCTTATATATATATATATAAGAAACTGTTCAGTTTTAACAAAATCCATCCAACTCATCACTAAATCTTTTGGAAGTAATAATTAAATCTAGTTTATATATATATATATATATATATATATATAATCTCAGCAAATGAATCTGAATTTGGTATTTAGGTTTTTATTATTTCATATACTCTGCTCTACTCATGTTTCAGACTTTCTCAGTAGATTGATGATGGCGAGGGTAGTCATTGGTCTCAGCTTTTATAGTGAAGATTGTTTTAATGGGGGTGTGATCCTTTTTAATCACAGAATTTGTGTTTGTGAATGTCTTGTTGGAGTTAATTGTCTGTGAAGATCTCTGGCCTCTGCTGATTTAAAAAAAAAAATATTTATACATGAGTTTGTACTTTGTGCATGTGTGTGTACATTCACAGATATACACACTCATATTTTCAGGGTTGTGGTTTTTTCTTTCTCTTTTTCTGACAACTTAGTGTATATATATATATATATATACTGAGAGAGAGAGGGAGAGAAACAGTTCAGTTTTAACAAAATCCATCTAATTCTTCACTAAATCTTTTTGTAAGTGATAATTAAATCTATCATATTGTGTCTGTATGTATATATAAATATATGACTACTTAGTGTCATATCCAATGATAAATTGATGAATCATCTATCTGTGCAAACTATTGCCTAGGGATACTTTAAGGTTTATTGAAACTTTTTTATTACTCATTTATCTCTGCTAAGAAAAAAAAAATGATGGCAATATTTAAGTACTTTAGCAATTACTGTACTTTTAAAATGTTAAAATTTTGGTTGGTTCAGTACCTACTGATTAAGCTTCAGTAAAATTGTATGAAGAGATAGTTGATACTCCTGTCTATGAATAAAAACAGTTATAAGTAAAAATAATTTTTAATATATTCATGTATTTAAAAAAATCTTTAAAAGCTTATTTATCTGCAGACAGTCACAATTTAAGAATCCCTATAACACAAATAAGGAACTTGTGGTATAATGTTTATCATTGTAGAAAATGGACTCGGCTATTTGAGTTAAAATCCTGGATGAGGCTTTGCATTTCGTACAGTGCTAATACCTTGGAAAAGGTATAAATCCCACTATTCTCTCTCTAGCTATGGGTAAATAGTAGGGCAGACTGGTTTCTTTAACCTTGGTAGGATAACCAGTCTAGGAAAAGGAAAACTCTGAATTCAAACCTATTATACTTTGGTTAAAAATTGACCTTGTCATGTCCTGCTTGTGTGGAGGGGTTTGGTAAATACATACTCCCAGCTTCTACTAATCAGAAAATTTATCATATATTCAAATTGACATAAATCTGCATCTCTGCAGAGGGGTAAGACCCTCACCTCAACCAGTTTTCTGGATATGGAATTAAGCAATTTGATGGTGAGGCTCCAGTAATGCTGGAGCTTTAGGGAATGCAGAGTACCCCTTCATTGCCATTTCTCCCAGGTCCACTTTGGCCTGGAGTTGTGGCACCTTATAGGGTCTTATCTATGGGTCAAATAGAACTGTTTGACTTTTAAACAGAGTGCAAACAAATGACTTATGCTAAATTGAATTGTTTGAAATGGAACTTTTTGATCATTTAACTGTGTGTAAACAAATGATTGATGTTTGATTGAATTGTTAATGATGCACAATACTTGGAAACATTTAATTTTGTTGACTTATGCTAAATTGAATTGTTAATAATAGAACTGTTTGATCATTTAACTGTGTGTATCTAAAAATGTTTACAAATTGTATATGTTTAATATGTATGTAAAAATAGGATTTGGCATTAAATAATCAACAGTGGTTGATAGGCCATAAAACCAAACCGGATATTGTATTCAATGATATGAATTAACTTGTTTGACTCTTTTCAGGCTAAGAGATCTTCAATGCATTTGATGTTTTTATTTTTTTTCAGAGGTTTTAATCTTTTGATATTTACTTTTAGTCTTGTAATATTTCAAAGAAGAATGATTTATATTAAATGTAGTTTTTTTGGGTGGGTGGGTTACTTTATTATAAAAATGAAAAATATTTTGAATTTTGTTGGAAATAGTTTTTTTTGTTCTTCTTGATAGGAGTAGTAGTAAATATTTGGTAAATTACTAGAACAAAATTCTTTATTTTCTTAATAACAGGGTGTCCTGTTGAATATGCTGACTGCATCTCTACAGAGGGGTAAGACCTCCCCAATGCCTGATGGGATCCTGGTGATTGAACGGTCTGAGATCTGGGTACTAAGTGGTCACGTCTTGCAACACTCCACTTCAGCCCTTGAGCTAGATGGGTGGTCACACAGGCCTGATTTGATCAATTGGCTAGTCATGTCAAGCTGTATCACCTATATAATTAAGTCCTGACCGTATTCTACAAATTGCTCTCATAGCAAACAAACACCCAACCCTTTTTATCTTAAACGTGCTAGAAGGCGGTGGCTGAGAGTCAACTGATTCAAGAAACAGTTAATGAAAATTATTTCTACCAATATATTAATACACATGAAATCATAAATACTACCCCCCCCCAAAAAAAAAAACCGAGATTTGGCATTAAATATCCTGCAAAGGTTGATATGCCATTTAGTAAAATAACCAACTAACCAGTCTATCACCAAGAATATTTAGAATATTAGATGTGGGTTTGATAATTTTAGATTGGTGAATATATTAGAAAAATATTGAATAATCTACTTATATACATATTTACCTGATCTTTCAGCATAAGGAGGATGCTACATGAGGTCATTTTTTTAGTTGAGTTTATTAGGTTTGGATTAAGTTTTCCTTTTCCTAGATGAGTTGCCTGAAAAAGGTTCTGGCATGCTCTACTATTTGTCCATAGCTGGTGGGAGAATAGCTGAATGGATGCCTTTCCTAAGAGTATTAGAGCCATGTGAAATGCAGTCTTGTCCAGGACTTGAACTTAGGTTACCATGTCCATTTCATATGACATTAACCATTACACCATAAGTGTATATGTATGTATGTATGTATGTATGTATGTATATTTTTATCATTTAATGGTTTTCGGACTATTGTGTTCATCTTTATTGTTATTTCCACAACATTTCAGCCGATATGTCCTCTGACCGAAACATTGTAGAAATAACATAGTCCGAAAACCCTTAATGATAAAAATCATCAAGCTTCATCTCAAAAAATTAGATAACTAATGTATGTATATGTATTTACCCAACCTCTTTGCCATGGGCAGATGTGACACCAGGTCAGTTTTTATGTGGAGTAAAGCTGGTTTGAATTTAGTTTTCCTTCTAGATTGGTTACTGAACCAAAACTAAAGAATCTAATCTGCCCTTATAGGGTAGAAGGGGCTCCAGTCTAATAAGTCGTAGCTAAAGCAGCCTTTCTGGGAGAAGTTATTCCCAAAAACAAAACTGGAGAAGGAAGCTCTAACATCAAACTTGTCGGTATCCTCTGATGGGAAAAGAATAACAGAAAGTTGAATTAGTTATTAATCAGGGTATTTGAGTTGTAATTTAGGTGTTAAAGATGGCTATCATCAGTCAAGAAGAGGCAGCCATCATATATATATATATATATAACAATGTGACACAGACATTTATCTGTCCTGCACTCTGATTTCATTCCAGAGTAATGAAAAATTTTATTATGTTAATTTAGATCATTTTAGAAATTCAGATATATCTGATTTTTTCCCTGGAAATTATAAACTACTTAGATGACACTATTTGATCTATATGTAAATAATCCTATCATTTTTTTAAATAGGAACTATGCTAATTTATTTTATATTATTTAAACTATACATTTATTCATCATCATCCTCATCAAGATGTGCTGACAGCATGGATTTTCTTGGCTCTCCCTCTCACCATCTGTCCCTATCAACCATCATTAGGAAGTCCTCTTGATGGCATCCAGTGTCTGCAGAGAACTGATGAATGTAAGTTTTTGCTAGTTGGCTAACACTGGTGTGTCCATGTGTAGGAGTCCATAGAATGTCACTTTTGTGTTTCTTTTCTCTCAGCAATGTTCAGCATACTTACTTAGATGGTTTATGTGATGAGAGGTAAGTGGCCATACAGCTACCGTTTTGTAGTTTCCTGCTTTTAGGATTTGTTCAAAACTAACTGCAGCATCCTTGTGTAGTTCTGATCTAGCTTTTTCTCCTGGTGTTTCGTTAGAATCCAAGTGGTGCAACCATACAATAGTACTGACATGGCTGCAGCTTGGAAGAATAAACTCACATAAGGAAATTTTACATCTATTCAAAGTTTTGGTATTTTTTCTTTTGTTTTATAAGAGAAATGTTTTTATTTTATTTTGCCTTATTCATTAGGCATATAATTAGCTTGGGTTTAATATTTAATCCTTTGATCTACTTCTAATCATTAAATTTAAATTTTTCTCTTTCATCTATCAATAAAATATGATTTTTATGAGAATATGAACTTCTTACATAAGTTCCTGTTGCTTCTAATCATTCTAATTGGAAATTTGTGATGCTGTTCACTTGTTAATGTTAAGCTTCTCATATTGTGTTCAATAAACATTAGTGTACAAAGAGTGGTTATTAAACAGGTTAAATACATGTGAGCTTCTTCTACAACAGCAACCACCTGCTTGTTATGGCTTTACTTGGCTGATATTTACTATGCTCTAAATTCCAATCCACCTCATTAATTTGGTTGTTTGTTAGTGAAGCTGAAGCCGCATATAAGAAAGTATAGGCAAGTTCAGATCAATGATAGATGTATGCGTTTTAAGCACCTCCCTTTCCTCAGCACACATCATCAGGAATTTTTGCTTTCTACTCTGTTAGAAACTGTATTGAGTGTTTTTATTTATTTATTTTTTTTTTTTTTTAGTTTTTTAGTTTTTATTTATCTATTTATTTTCAGTAGTGATTTCAAGGTTGGTGAAAGCATCTTAAAGTGAAGTTACACTGTTGGGAATATGGTATGCAGGGAAGGCTGTTACACAATACGTGGAAAGCTGAGGTTGAATGCTTTAGGCAGCACGGTGGGGATTTAATGTTAGTAGGAGTTGAAGAGAGGACAAGTCGGATGTTGTGTATAGGAAAGGGGTTGCTTTGGAATATTTGAAATGTAATATAATCTATCAGAGAAATACTCATTGTTGACATGAACATGGTTAGTATGAGGGGGCTTGGTAATTGCTGTGGATTATGCTGCAGATCTAATTCAGAACACTTTAAAAAGAAACTGTAATCCTGAGATTCTTGAAACTTTTAATATAAGTTTTTAGATTTTTTATTAATTGGACCATTTTGAGATTTCAGGATCTTGATTTTAAAGTTACTTTGTAGATTTTCCCCAAAATCAATAAGAACAGATTCTACTGCTTAATCCTGGAAATAAAAAGATTGATTTTAATGGTATGTCAACCCTTTTAGGGTGATTTTATGCTTAGAGGTTAGGGAATCATATTTATTGTACATTTACAATTATATTTTTTGTGTAGTTGTTTCTTAAGAGATTTTTTTTAACAGTCCTATCAAACATGAACAATTCTTTAAAGAGGTCTATTGGACCCATCGATAGGATCCATTCCAGATCAGAGTAGACTTGGGAGTTATGACAATGAAGAGATAGTCTACACTCCCTAAATCCCCAAAATTGAGCTTCACACTCAGATTCAGGTTAGTGTCATAACTCACCAGGTAATATAATCAACATATTCTTATAAAAAGAATGAGATGTGGAAATTAGATTTTGTATAACATAACTGGTCTTTTTAAAACAAAATTTTTTAGATAGCTGTTCTGTTTTTGAAATGCATATAAATCTCCTTATACATAAAACAGTGTGACATATATACAGGGTGGCCTATAAAAAAACTGACACATGAACAAATTTAATCATTTAGTCTTTTGAGTCCTAAAATATAACTGAAGGAAAAATGTTTTTAGCTATTCATGAAAAATGGATACAGAGTTTCACCCTAATTCGAGCACTTTGCATAAGGTTCCTACGGTTAATCCTCTTAGATTTATATGCATATTATTCTTGAGCTGTTGCAATGTCTGAGGCTTATTTACATGTACATGTTCCTTTGATTAACCCTACAAAAAGAAGTCAGGTAGACAAAGCAAGCAAATTGGGAGGTCATTTGAATTTTGAATTTATTCTGACACCAAAAATTTCTTTGTTGAAATTATAAACCTCCTAATTGAATAGTAAAATTGTATTTCAATTTGTTCTTTCACATTGTAACTTGATATTTTCAGTTTGTTTGGGTTACTTACAATATCTGAAAAAAATTATGAAAATCAAGTAAAAAACAAGAAAGTTATGAATTTGTTTAATGTTTCAGTATTTTATAAGTCACCCAGTGTGTATGTGTGTGTGTGTATATGTATATATATATATATATATATATATATATATATATATATATATATACTTAAGCAAGTGCTAACAGTAACTCCATCTTGCAAATTTTCTTTATCACCCCCCCCCCCACCAGATAGAATCAGTTATGATCATGGATCGGACTGGTGCACGCTGTATGTTTG
Source organism: Sepioteuthis lessoniana (assembly GCA_963585895.1). Lineage (NCBI taxonomy): Eukaryota > Metazoa > Mollusca > Cephalopoda > Myopsida > Loliginidae > Sepioteuthis > Sepioteuthis lessoniana. The sequence goes on from OY757939.1 coordinate 23,217,800, forward strand.
CTGCTGAAACATTTTTTAAGACTGGGAAATCTATAATTGTTATGCAAAGAGGTTTTCATATTCATTTCATGTTATGTCAGAATGATGCTGTTCTGGATAGAAAATTGATACTGCTATGGGTTGAAAATTCTATCCAGACCAGTATCATTCTGACAGAACATGAAATTAACTCAAAAAGTTCCGTGTAGCAATTACAGATTTACCAGCCTTAAAGAAATATTTCAACAGAAAAATGTACAGTGTGCACAGGTTCAAGCCATGATTGTAATGGAAATTTACTAAGCTTTTTGCTTAGATGTGGCACAAGGCCATATGAAAGGGGCACCCAATGAGACTCGAACTCACTCGTGTAGGTTTGCTAGTCGAGCTTGCTAACCATTACACCACCAGAGGCGCCTTAAGCCATGATTGTAATGGATCATATCTGGTGGGGGTGGGAATGGTAAGACATTAGCTAGATGGAGCTAACATTGGCACTTGCCCAAGTTCACATGTGTCACATAGGTGACAGTTTAAAATGTGGGAGGTTATTTCTGTCACACCCTGTATATGAAATATCATGCAACCTAGTTTCACTATAAAATGAGAAATGGGAGGAGTCCCAATGGTGTAGTGATTAACATGCTGAATGTTGACATTGTTGTAAGCAAGTTTGAATTCCAGTCATGCTATTACATTCACTTTTGGACTAATACCCTTGGGAAAGATATAAACTCCCTTATCTCCCACAGCTATGAGTTAAATAAAATTGTACTACTACTATTCTTTTACAAGGATGACTTTGGCATTGAATAACACATGTAGGTTGATATGCCATTAACAAAGAAACAAATTAAGAATGAGAAATTTTATTATTATATATAGCGGATGGTTTGCATGTTAGTTTTTCGAAATACACATGCATGTGTACAAAGCTTTTTTCAATATAACAGCTACAGATTCTCTCTACTGAGTAACGAGACATTTTGTTGCTATAGTGACAGGGGTTTATATATATATATTATCACTAACCTTTGGTCCAATCTTTGTTAAAACAGTATAAGTGTGTTTAAATAATTATAATTATATATAGATTTTTAAAACTTTTATAATTAATTTTATATCTTTTGTATTTAAAATAGCCATGGTATTTCCAAAGGAACAGATACTACACCTTGGCAGAAGTGTCAATCCATCCGTAAATAATCCTTTAAGAAATGAAGGATTTGCTAGTTGTAATCATATATTCTAATCTTGCAAGTGTTGTTTTTTAAATCGGCCTGTTCCCCGTTACAAGTTTATCGAATTGATTGTGCTAAATTATGAATTGTAAACAAAGATTGATTTGATGTGGTTTTTGTTGCTTTAATTTACTATCATGGTTAAAATTGTTATTTGTACTTGGATGGTAATAATACTCATTGGAGAGTTACATTCATATATCCACTGGATTATTGTGCAAGAAACTTGTGATATCACTCTTATTCTCTCTTTGAAAGCAAGGTTGAATATTTACTGGATTAAGGTGCAAAAGACTTGTGATATCTCTCTTATGTAATGCTTCCCAAAGACAAAAAATCAACTTGTAATTTTCATTTTCAGCTTACCATCAAAATATGTAGATAGAGATTATAATTGAGAAGTTGGTTTTTAAGAACAAGAATTAATTCAGCCAAATCGGCTTAGGACTATAGAATATACTATGCTTCTCTGCAGAGCTGTAAGACCCCTCACCCCGACAAATGTCTGGGGTATGACAATAAACTGCATTCAATCCTGAAGCTTGAGGGAATGTAGAGTAATCTTTCATTGCCATTACTCCCAGTCCACTCTGACCTGTTAGAGTCCCATCTTTGGGTCAAATAGAACTGTTCAATCATTTACTATACTTGAAATGATTTAACTGTGTGCAAACAAATGATCAATATTAAATTATTAATGTTTAAGTAGTGATCATTGAAACCATTTAAGAGTGAGCAAATAATAAATAGCAATATATGAAAGCATTTAACTGTGTGCAAACAAATGAGCTCTGGCTCATTTAAAAACAATGTTACCTGCAAACTATTCACTTACAAATTATATATATGTTTAAATAGAATTAGGCATTAAATAATACACAAGGGCTGATATGCCATTAAGTAGCAATACTTAAAACCATTTAACTGTATGCTAACAAATGATTAATATTGAATTGAATTATTAGTGTTGGATGGCAATATTTGAAACCATTTAACTATGTGTAAACAAATGAGCTCTGATGAGTTTAAAGATAATTTTCCCAACAATCGTTCAGTTACAAATTATATATGTATACATTTGTGTATGTATAAATAGGATTTTGCATTAAATAACCTATAAAGGTTGATATGCCATACAATACAAGCTGCCAACCAACAAGAATTAATCCAACTTTATTTCTCATGTCTTTCATTATATAGTTTCCTCCCGTATTCGTTAGTGTGCTATAAGAGAAATGTAATACATATTGGCAAATATTATTAGATGGGGATGAATTATTGATTGGTTATCTTGTTAATTGGAAGTCTTAAAAGTTTTACAGGAAAAAAAAAGTGTACTGGAGGCTATAGCTTAGAATATGTTTTCACACCTACTCCAATTTGTAGGAATCTATTGATAAGTGAATCTTAGTAGTATCTTCTATTGTTCCTTGATGGCATAATGGCTAAAGTGCTGGATTCCAGCCTTGAAGTAAACAAGTTCAAACTCCAATCATGTTATGTTTACTTTTGGGAAAGGCATAAACCTCCTTATTTCCCCAACTATGGGTTAAATAGTATTATTGCTGTTCTTCTACAAGGACTGCTTTAGTGTTAAATAACTCACAAAGGTTAATATTCCATTAGACAAAGAAACCAAACTTTAATGATTACAATTTGAGATAAAGACTATATTCATCCAGAGGGGATGGTTCCAGTGGTATAATGGTTTGTGAGTTAGGCTAGCAGACTGTTGCCAGTGAGTTCAATTCTCACTGTGTACTTTACACTTCTCACCTTGTGTCATACTAAGATTGCCATGTAACAGTTATTGTCATAAGAAATGCACCTGGCAACCCAAGTTCAAATCCTGGACAAGGCTGTTTGCATTTCACATACCTTGGGAAAAGTATAAATCCTCTATTCTTCCCCTACCTGCTCTGAGTAAATAGTAGTGCTGACAGGGCATTTTAACCTTGGTGTGGCAATCAGTCTTAGGGAAAGAAAACTCTGAATTCAAACCAGTTGTAGTCCACTTAAAAAAAAAAAAAATTGACCTTATGTCACAAGAAGGATCAGTTATTTCAAATACCTTTGTTCTTAACAGAAATATTTCTAAGAAAACCCACCCAACAATACTAAATCTTTTTTCAGTTGTAATTCTGTGCTGATTAGCACAAATCCTCAAAATAGCAGCTGTATGGCCACTTACCTTTCATCACATGACCCATCTAAGTTATACATACTGGGTACTGGTGGAAGAAGTAAGCACAAACACATAAACAATGTTTTCTTATGGACTCCTACACATGGACACACCAGTGTTAGCCAACCAGCAAAATGTTATATTCATTGGCTCTGTGCAGACATTGGATATCATGTAGAAGATTTACAATGAGTGATAGCCAATAGGGATGGATAGTGAGAGAATCAAAGGAATCCATCATGATAATGATTCATGTTGTCTTGATGATAATGATGACATTTTACATTTATCATCACCACTCAAAATTCTTGATTCTAATTTTTGCAACTCTGTAAGTTGGATTATTTAATATCAACACAGTTAAAATCTTATTATCCATTAAATGTCTGTCTGTCCATACCACTAATGCTTTGCGATTTTTGGCCAGATTTCAATCAAACTTTACAGAATCTTTAGGATCATCTCTGAAAAGGTTTAAGCTGTATTCAGCATAGATTATTTGATGTTTTACTCCCCTAAATGAAATACTACCTATGCCAATAAAACATTAAGTAATCCCAAAACTTAACACCATGATTTGTAATTAGATGCCGGGTATACAAAAATTACTGACGTCATTTCTAAAGCTTAAGTCAATGATTTCTTTAACGGACATAATAGGGAAGTGGTGAATCATCTATTCATTTTATTCATTCATTTAAATCTATTGTATTCATTATTCCTTTTTTTATTATATTTATTGGTTTTAAAGTATTCACTTTTGAAATATGTAACTTATACAAAGGTCATTCAATAAATAAGGTGAATTTTGACTTGGCTCATTGGTCTAGTGCGTAGAGTGGTCTGGAAGACCTGGGTTCAATCCCCGGTCGTGTCATACTAAAGACTTTAAAAATGGTACTTGGTACCTCCTTGTTTAATACTCAGCAATATAAGGTACGTATCAAGGGTAAAGTGGAGCAATCCTGGGAATGGAGAAGCATCCTCCCCTACACCTCAGTGTAGTAGCTATTGAAAAGGGAGCCTTCTGGCTATTAAAGAATAGAAAGCATTGTTTACTGTTGCACCTTTTTCAAGAAAATCAATAGTGATGGGTTGTTTTGTATTGCAGAAGATCTTTGGCATCACCTTCTTTACTGATTGCTGCACCTGGAACTTTTTCTTTACTGGAGAGTTGGTGTATTTCCTTTTCATTTTCAATTTAGTCTTGTAGTGCCAAACCCATGTTCAACCTAAACATTTTTTGGACTAAAACAAACTTCTATGTACATATCACACATTCTTTTGTAAATTTCACATGATTTGTATTTGTCAACCTCCTAAAATTTGATGATATACCTCTGTTCAAGCCTTGATCAGTGTATTTGATTCGCCACTATTTTGAATAGCCTCAAAGCAAATATTTTTATGAGATAAAAATTTACATTTCTGAAAAAAATTATAGGGAAAAAAAGTTGATCCCGCCTCCACAAGAAAATTTCCCTTATTCATTGAATGATCTTTGTATAAACTAAAACTTTTGTTAAATTCAAATACATTTTATATATATCTCATTCATTATTTTATTTTTATTATATTCTAAATTTATTTTTTAAAAACTTTTATACATTATTGCTACATATCTAACATAATTTTAAAAAGTAAAAATTATTTCAAAATAAAATGAAATTATATTATATTTATTTTAAAGTTGGGGTTTGTAAAGTGAGCTTCAAGTTACACACACACACACACACACACACACACACGAGAATGTGAATTATTTTTTGTTTTTTTTTCCTAAGCTTCTGTTTGATTAAAAATACCTCCAACATATGTATTTGCATAAAAACGTATACAAATAAAGATCCAGTTTAACAATATTTTTATATTAGCATTATACATACATCGTAAACAGAGCCCCCATTTTTAGAGCCCTTTCACTTGCTTTGATATTTAAACTTAATTTTTCTCAAAAAGGAGAAATTTCTTATGGAAATAATGGTTATTTCCATACAGAGCAGATGAAACTATATTGGAAAAGTGTTTTTCATAAAAAAATAGACATCTTTATAGCTCTTTATGAATACAGATCTTAAAAAAGACCCAAATATATCATAAACAATGTTGCTTACCCAGAGGTTCTTTTATAAGGAAAATATCTGTGATATTAGATTTTGAAAGTGTGATGCATGTGAGGCATAAATAAATAAAAAAAATTTAACACAAGGTATTTAATAGACCATTGTTAAAGGTAACCCGAAGGCTCCCTTTTCAATAGCTACTACAAAGAAGTGTGTGTGGAGGGTGCTACTCCATTCCCTGAATTGCTCCACTTTACTCTTGATCCTTACCTTATAATGCTGAGTGTTAAGCTAGGTGGCATCAAGTACCATTTTTTGAGTTTTTGGTATGACTCGACCTGGGATTGAACTTGGCCCAATGAGTAGAGTGTTCACCACTGGTCTGGGAGATTGGGGTTCAATCCCAGGTCAAGTCATACCAAAGACTCAAAAAATGGTACTTGATGCCACCTTGTTTAGCACTCGGCACTATAAGGTGAGGATCAAGGGTAAAGTTGAGTAGCACCCTCTCTTACACCTTGGTGTAGTAGCTATTGAAAAGGGAGCCTTTAAGTCACCCTCGACTAAGTTTGCCAACTTGACTTATTTCATAGACATTAATGACCATCTTTAAACCTGTATGTAACACAGGTAAGTACTATCAATCATTTTTAATTAAGAAAAGTTTTAAAAATTAAATGCACAGTTTTATAAAATGGATTATATATACTGTTTTCATTTTTTAAGTTAGATTGAGGTGGGTTGTCTCTGTGGTATACTGGCTAAAGTGCTGGACTGCAGCCTTGAAGTTAATGCACCTTGGGAAAGGTATTAAACCCCCTCATCCCCCTCTAGCCATGGGTTAAAATAGTATCACTGCTATTCTTTTACAAGGATGGCTTTAGCATTTAATAATCCTCAAAATTTGATATGCTATTAAACAAAAGAGACCAAACCATAAAGATTGAGAATATGGTATATGCAACATATTTTGTAGTAAGTAGATGGAAGTTAATGAGATTCTGCAGAATGGTAAGACCCCCACTGAATATATAAAATCATATGACTATGTGCAAACAAATTATTTATATTAAGAATAGTTACTTATGATTATTATTGAAACCATATAATTATTAGCATTAGATAGGAATATTTGATATCATATAACTGTGCAAAAGATTCTTAAGAAAAATACTAGACAAAAACTAAATATAAATGTGTAATGAATGTGATTCCCTAACCTCTAGGTATAAACTAACCCTAGACGGGTTGGTATGCTGTTAAAATCAATCAATAAATCAGTTGGCTAGTTCAAAGTTTGATATCCAAAATGTCAAAATAAAATTTCCGTACTCATTCTCTCAGGAGTGTCCTTGTGGTGTACTGGTTAAAGCGATGGACTGCGGAGTCATAGTAAGTGAGTTCATACTCCAGTCGTGCTATTACGTTCACTTTCAGGCAAATACCCTTGGGAAAGGTATGAACTCCCTTATCCTCCCAGCTATGGGTTAAATAGTACCACTACTGTTCTTCTAGGAGAATGGCTTTGGTATTAAATAACCTACAAAGGTTGATATGCCATTAAACAAAGAAACCAAATTATTCTCTCAATTTGTGTTCATCGAAGTAACCAGTTTTTTAATGACTAAGAATATGAAGTTTATTTTTATTTTGAAAATATACAGGGCATTTCAGAAAAATTGATATCATTTCATAATTCAATAACTTGATCAGTTCTTGTTCAAATGGTTTAAAAATTTTAACAGCTTATTTAGAAACGACTCAAAATTCTATGTTTAATATTTTTTTTTTTTCTTTTTTTTTCCTTGTCAGGCATTTGAATATCAAACATAGAATTTTGAGATATTTCTACACATGCTGTTAAAATTTGAGATTATTTGAATGAGAATTGATCAAGTTTTTAAGTTAAAAAATTCTATCAATTTTTTTCCGAAACACCATGTACATCTCAAATGTTATAAATTTTTTTTGTAAACACTTAGTATGATTCTTCCTATTTTTATGTGAGTATTATTAAGTGATCCAATCACCGAAAATCAAAAAGAAGAGAAGGGGAGAGCAAGGAAAATTTAGTCCTCCCCTTGTTAAGGTATATTAAAAGCTCCAGCGTTTGTCCGAAGGGATATTGGCATAAGTAGGTTTACTGGGTTTGATCCAGCAAGAAGAATCTGTTCACTCACATATTGATTCCCCCCCCCCGATGGGGGAAGGTTGAGACTGAAATAATGTTGATTAGAAAGTTAGGATTATTTTGTTACTCTATGAAAGGCAGCCCTGATATTTTCTGTAGAGCATTTTGATATTTCATTTGTGAAAAGCCATAATGTACTTTCAGCAAAGACAATTTTGTTTAATTAATAGTAATATTTAATTTACTGCATTATGACACTGTATTGAGGTTTTATCAATAATTTTGTGAATTGCGTTGATATGAATATTTATGACTTTTATTTTTATAGACTTTTCATTTGTATTTAAATAGAAGTACTTCCAACCTGAATCATTCCAATTATCTCCATATTACTAAAATTCTCATATTTGTGTGTATGTATTTAACCATTCCACTAAGTGACAAAAGGTCAATTTTTAAACAAAGTACAATTTTCCTTCTCCTTGATTGCCTGCCTTACCTAAGGCTAAAGAACATAGTCTACCCTACCATTAACTCATATCTGGTTGGTGGGAAGAACATATGGCTTCATCCCTTTCCAAAGGGCATTAGTGTGAAGTGAAATGAAATGTAAACTGCCTTGTCCAGGATTTGAACTCAAGTTCCATTTCCTATGATGATACACTAATTCTTGATATAATTGGGATACCAATGATATGCTAATATTTGTATGTATGTATATAAAAACCATGACATGCAAACATCCCCCCCCCTCCAAAAAAAAAACTGCAATCATAGATATTTTTATTGGATCAGTTGAATGGAATTGGGTTTTTTATTCATTTAAATCAGTACTTATTACTTTTTACTTGATGCTCCTCCCTAACAAAATAAAATTTCCATTCACCTCCAAATAAATGAACACTGACTGCATCTCTGCAGAGGGTAAGACCCCCCCCCCCCACAACAAGTGTCTTGGATATGACTCTAAACAATCTGATGGTGAGGCTCCAGCCTTGAAGCTTTGGGAAATATGGAGTACCCCTTCATTTACATTACTCCCTGGTCTACTTTGACCTGGAGTTTGTAGCACCTGATAGGGTCCTATCTATGAGTCAAATAGAACTGCTTGACATTTAAAGTGTGTGCAAACAAATGACTTATGTTAAACTGAATTGTTTGAAATAGAACTGTTTATCATTTAACTGTGTGTAAAAAAAAAAATCAGTGATATTTGAATTGTTAGTGATATATAGCAATAACAATATTTGGAACCATTTAACTATATGCAAAAGAATGAGCTTATGATCGTTTAAAAATGTTATCAACAAAATGTTGATGAATATTGGTTGACTTGAAAGTGGTCTGACACACAAGTAGAAAGATTCCCATTGCCATTTACTGGATGAATATATGGGTGAATAGAAACCACTCATGCAAATGTGTTGGGCAGGTCATTCTGGCACCACAGAACAACCCACCTGCTGCATTAAGATTAGCTGGCTTCAGCTAAGATTCAAGAAGGCAGCCATGTTAGGAGGTGAGTCATTTGACTTCTACAAATGTGTTGACAAATCATATATGTATGAAAAGGATTAATGGTTAATATACTATAAGTTGGCGACCATAGTCGAGGGTAACCCGAAGGCTCCCTTTTCGATAGCTACTACACCGAGGTGTAGGGGAGGGCGCTACTCCTTCCCTAGATTGCTCTACTTTACCCTTGATCTGTTCCTTATAATGCTGAGTGTTAAGCAAGGAGGAATCAAGTACCATTTTTTGAGTCTTTGGTATGACTCGACCTGGGCTTGAACCCAGATCGAGTACCATTGGCGAACACTCTAACCGCTAAACCAAACCAAACAAATTAATTGAATATCAAATTACTAGTAAAAAATAAAAAGTAAAGTTGGTGACCATAGTTGTGTAGCAGAGGACGCTACTCCTTTCCCTGGATTGCTCCACTACCCTTGATCCATACTTTATAATGCTGAGTGTTAAACAAGGAGACATCAAGTGCCATTTTTTGGAGTCTTTGGTATGACTTGATCTGGGATTGAACCCCAGTCTCTGAGCCCTTTGGCAAACACTCTAACCACTAGGCCAATGGATTGATAAAAAAAATTTATGTAAGAAAAGAATCAAGCAACTAAAAATGCAAACACTCCTTTTATTCTTGTTCTTCTGAGATATTTCTTTCTTAATTTTCCTTTCATCTCCATTTGATGATGTCTGCTTCTGATATTCCCAGATTTGTAGTTTTCTTTTTCTCAGTGTTCTGATGCTTTCCTGATTTGGCAGTTCTATTCCTTCAGCTGTTTGTCTTTTCCTTTTTTTTCTTTATAAGTATGGCACATTTTTCAATTGCAAATCCTATTCCTATATTTTTGATTATAGATTCTTATAGTTTGTATAAAGCTTTCAAGTTTTTATTCATTTTTGGCAAATATCTTAATATCATTCACATGCATGAGGTGGTTTATCATTTTCTCTGACTTTGTCAATTTGTAACCTCCCTTGAATTTTCTTAGTATAAAATTAAATGGTATCATGCAATAATAAATGGTAGTGTTGAGAGTGAGTCTCCCTGGAAGATGCATTTTTGGATGTAGGTGTAGGCGCTACTCCTTTCCCTGGATTGCTCCACTTTACCCTTAATCCTATCCTTGTAATGCTGAGTGCTAAGCGAGGAGGCATCAAGTACCATTTTTTGAGTCTTTGGTATGACTCTACCTGCGATTGAACCTCAGTATTCTGGACCATTGGTGAACACTCTACTCATTAAGCCAATGGCCTGGTTTGATATCAAATTATATTTTATTTATATAGTTATCATACTTAATTGCAAGTGAATAATTGGGAAATATGATATAATTAACAGTGGATATTTATCTCCCTTGAGAAATTATAATGATTGGGATCAGTGAGGACATAGACCTCACATATTAAGTTGTGAATCAGATTAGAAATTATTTTATTCTCTAAACTGAAGTGATTTAGTATTGTTGTGCTAGCAAAAATTGCATTGCTATGTGTCTTTTTTGCTGTGTTATAACATGCATGCAAAAATTAGATCATAATTTTGAGGAAGTATATCCCTGGGGAAATCTGTATGGGGTAGTGGCTAACATGCTGAACTGTGACATCATAGTGAGTGAGTTCAAACTCCAGTTGCACTATTATGTTCACTTTTGGATTAATTTCCTTTGTGAAAGATATCATCATCATATTGCGCTATTAGCATGGATATTAGTAAAGTTGGTGGCTGTAGTCGAGAGTGACCAGAAGGCTCCCTTTTCAGTAGCTACTACACTGAGGTGTAAGGGAGGGTGCTAAAATTCTCTTATCCCCCTACTATGGTTTAAATAGTACCATTACTGTTCTTCTACTAGGATGGATTTGGCATTGAATAACCCACATATACCATTAAACAAAGAAACCAAACCAAACCAAGTATAATGATGGGATTTATGCCTGTTTCATTCCTCTTTTTTTTCTTTTTTTTTTTTTATATTTAAGAAATGTGAATTACCTTTTCTTTGCTTTTAATCTTTTCTTTCCCTCAGGCTCTTTACATTCTCATCATCAATCGATGCTTTCATTTGAATCTTCTATGCTCATTAAAAATTGATGAATTTAACACACTAATATTATTCTGAAAAACAAAATATAAGTGGTGGCTAATTTAGCTAATTTGCTGTCTTGTTAAAATATAATAATAATAAAAAAATCAAAGTGATGACAGTCCAGATGATGATGATAATAATAATAATAATAATAAAACAAAAACAAAATTTCCTATCTTACTATGACCCTCCCCACCCAAAAACGCAAACAAAATGCAGCAGTTTGTTAAAAAAAAAAAAAAAAAAAGGAGCATAAAAGAAAATAGCCAAGTGAAAGGAAAAAACTTATGGTTAAGCAGATAATGAAAAACAAAGAAATGATTGAATCAGTGATTGATTAAAAAAAACAAAAACATCCATATCCTATTAGAAAATGGAGTTTGGGGAGCACTTGAAAAAATTGTGGTTTAAACAGTTAAGAAAAAACAAAAAAAAAATTATTTAGATGTTATGAGTATTTTTCTTTTTTATTATTTTCTCACATCAACCTTAAGGTTAAAAAAAAAATCTATGCACGGAACATATATAATATAATATCTATATAAAATTCCATTAAGTAATTCATCCTATAGTTCCCAAAAATGCCCTCTTAATTTTTTTCTTTCTTTTAACCATTATTTCTGAAATCATCCAATTCAATCTTAAATTTTTACACGATTGGTGTTTTTGATCTTTTTAGACAATTTGTTCTAAAAATATATTGCTCTATTTACAACAAAAAATCCTATTGGTTAAGACTTAGTTTTTGAAATCTCCCTTGACAGTAAATTTCCAATTTGAGAGGAAATATTAAAAAGATGTCTACCATAATTAGAAATTCTATTAATTATTCTCATTCTTTAACTACATAGAATGGTTAATCCTAATTTCTCCAATCTCTTTCTCTCTCTCTCTCTCTCTCTCTTTCTAACTGTAATCTTTTATTTTTTTTTATTAGTTTATCTATAGTTTAGACTTTTCTGTAAACTTAGTACCTTATTCATTGAATATGTCAAAAACATTTTTTAGATTTTTCTTTTTTGTTAATGAAATTAGTGTCCCAATAATGATAAAATTGAATTTAGTGTCCCAATAATAATAAAATTATCAATTGAAAAATGTATACTGTAGTTTATTTGGTCACTTGATGTGATGAAGGATGGACATATCGTAGCTCTGAAGAAATTTTCACTTACACTACTGATTAAAAGTTTGGAATCATCCTGAATTGTTTCTCTAAGATTTTGCAATTAATCATAAAGTTTAAAGTGAACTACCTTAGAATAAGCAAGAATTGTTTACACATTTACACATTGCTTGGAAATTACTTCTATGAACATACTTGTACAAGTTACTGGAAATATATATGTAGATAATGGAGTAAAATCTGGAAGTATAGAGAAAAAATTGATAACAAGGTAATCCAAGCTGAAGGAGAGATTTATTGAGAAACAAAGTCAACACTATAGCGTTTTGGCTTTAATGAACCCTCATCAGAACTGGGAGGGATGATATTAGTGATGTTAAATCAACAATGAATGTTTAAAAATACAGGGAAATACTATATATCAGGAAAGAGGTAACCATTTAATAAGTAAATCAGCATTTGTATTTGAAATTATATCATGTGACTGTATAGGAATATTGTTTGGAACTTATGTGTTCTATTTGTTCATCAAAAAAGATTTCGAATCAAAAAGAAAAATAGTTTTTCAATAAATCTCTCCTTCAGCTTGGATTACCTTGTTATTAGTTTCTCTCTCTCTCTCATATATATATATATGCATGCATATATCTGCCAAAATCCTTGTGGATCTAAACTTCTGGTCAGTAGTGTATATTAGTGAAAGCGTAACATTTGAACTTGGGTAGGAAAGGGATGAATAAAAAATTAAAAAATTACATCTTGTATATTATTTCCTGATCATTTTCAGATTGCATAATTTGCATATTCATTCAGTTGAATTTCAGTGCTCTATTCTGAATTATTTGATACTGAAGGACAAAGACAGCATTGTGCAAGCTAAAATGCTAATGAACTTTGTAGCGACATTATTTTTTGGTGTCATTATTTGAGATTGTTTTTCTTCTCACATGTCTCAATTGCTGATTATTTGAGAGGCTTAACCATTTTCAAACTGGCCCAGTCAGCCGGGGCTGCAGAATATACTGACTGCATTTCTTTCTTGTTAAAATGGATATGAAACTTAACAAACTGATGGTGAGGCTTCAGTAATGCTGGAGCTTTGAGGAATGTGGAATACTTCTTTATTGCCATTGCTCCCTGGTCCACTGGCTTGGAGTAGTAGCACCTGATAAGATCCTATCTATGGATCAAATAGAACTGTGTACTTATGCTTAACTGAATTGTTTGAAATGGAAATGTTTTTTGACATTGAAACTGTGTACTTATGCTAAACTGAATTGTTTGAAATAGAACTGTTTATATGAATAATAATGGATTTGTCATTAATAACCGACAATGGGTAATGTGTTATAAAACCAAACCAAACCATTTTCTAACAGCAAGGTCTGGCTAGTTTTGAATCCACCTCAAATTTAGATGTCAGTTATCATAAAACTGGTAACATTTAAAAATATATCCAGTCAAATAAGAAAATAATCTTAAGAATTATTTTACTAGAATTTTTCCTAAAATGCTATTGGTTAGTCTTGATGAAAATAAGTTTGTTTAAAATAGCATTGTCAAAATTATTCATTGATGAATGAACAAGCTCTTTTGCAAAAATGATATTCTCTCTCTCTCTCTCTCTCTCTCTCTCTCTCTATATATATATATATATATATATACTGATATAATTCTCCTCAAAAGATGCTGAGGCTTTATTATCAACTTCAACTGACCATACCTGACTCACTGACTGGAATTAAAGGGATGGTTGTCTAGATGATTTTTTTTTTTTAAATAACTGAAGAAGTGATAGATAGAGCGGCATTGTGCAAGCTGAACTGACAATGAACTTTGCAGCTTGATTGTTTTTGGCATTTTTAGATTACTTCCCTCATCATATGTCTCAGCTGTTGATTCTTTGATAGACTTTATTGTTTCCTGTCATCTAGATCTGGCCAATTTGAAAATCAGATATCTTAAAACAAAATGTAAACAAAACAGAAAAATGAATGTGCTCTTTTCCCTTCTTATTCAAAGAACATTTTCTTTTCTAATTGCATCTCTTTTTTGGTAATCGTTGAAACTTTTTTTTTTTTCAAGTCTTATAATTTTTGCTGATTTTAATCTGAAATAACCTTAATTGAATTTATATAGTTAAGAATCAAAATATACCAAGAAAATGGGTAGTTTAGGAACAAGAGGGATTTTCTCAAGTTTTGTCTCCTTAGCAGGACTTAAAATACACTGACTGTATGTCCAGTAGAGAGTAAAGACCCCCTCTAAAATAAAGATGTCTTGGATATAGCACTAAACTTCATTTGTTAGTGAGGTTCCAGTCCTGAAGATCTGACGAGTGTAGAGTATCCATTCATTGCCATTATTAATAAGTTCACTCTAACATGGAGTGGTAGTATCTGTTAGGATCCTATCTATGGGTCAGATATATCTCTTTAAAAATCAGTCATATTTGATATGACTGTCAAAAAAAAAAGCTTTAGAAACTACTATAAAAAAAATATAAGTATGTACATACAATGATCATAATTCTCGTGGCGTAATGGTTATTGTCATAGGAAATGGATATGGTGATACGAGTTCAAATCCTGGACAAGACTGATTACATTTCACATCGCACTTATATCCTTGGGAAAGGTATGAATCCAATTATTCTCCCTCCAGCCATGGGTAAATAGTTGGGCAGACCAGGTTCTTTAGCTTGAGGCAACCAGTTTAAGGGAAGGAAAACTCTGCTAAAAAATTGACTGTATGAAGGGGTTGGTAAATACAAACATGATCCCCTATTCTCTGGGTATAAAATAACCCTTGAAGAATAGATATGTCATTGAAATCAATCAAGTTTTGTAATAAAAAGTAGTTTTTATTTAGAAGAAAATTTTCAATCATTAATTACAACTAACATTTTTCTATTTTAATTTTCCTTTGCTTGTTATTTTAAAATATTATTGTAAAACTAATAACAATAAACTTATGGTGAAAAATTGAAAATATGAATATTGTGTAAGCTTATAGATGTTATTTGGATGACTATTATACTATTGCTCTTTTAGTTTCATGGTAAAAACAACTTGTACAGGAAACATGACTTACCTAATGCAAAAGGAGATACGAGTTCAAATCTTACTGTTGTTTTTGATACATTAAATTCCTCATTATTATGAGTTGTGATTAAAAGCTACTAAAATTAAGATGAAAAAGAAAAAGGTCGAGTCATACCAAAGACTCAAAAAATGGTACTTGATGCTTCCTTGCTTAACACTCAGCATTATAAAGTATGGATCAAGAGTAAAGTGGAGCAATTCAGGGAAAGGAGTAGCACCCTCCCCTACACGTCAGTGTAGTAGCTATTGAAAAGGGAGCCTTCGGGTCATCCTTGACTACAGTCGCCAACTTTACTTACTTGACACACCATCAACATCTGAAGATGTGCTTAGAAAAAAATTATCATAGGGAAGAGAATTGGCAACTTGAGTTCAAATCCTGGACGAAGGTGTTTGCAATTCCCTTTGTACTAATGCCCTTTGGAAAGGTATGAATCCATCTATTTTCTCTCCAGTGATGAGTAAATAGTAAGGAAGATTGACTGACTTTAGCTTTGATTAGGCAACCAGTCTTGGAGAAGAAAAATTCTGAATTCAAACCAGCTTTATTCTGCTTTAAAATTGACCTTGTGTCACATCCTGCTCATAGTAGAGAGTTCGGGTAAATAGATAGATAACATACTATCAATATAACTATAGCAAATATATATATATATATATATATATATATATATAAGGATCCTATCTAAGTTAAATAGATCTATTTAAAAATTATTCGTATTCAATAGTATCTTGTACAAAAGCAAAGCCAAAAACACTTAAGAAACACCTTAACAAAAAAAGGTAAATATGAATGCAATTCCCTAATATGTATTTCCCAGTCGGCTGGGGCTGTAGAATACACCAACTGCTTCTCTGCAGAGGATTTAGACTCCCCCCCCTCCCACATCACCACCAAGTGTCCTGATTATGACCCTAAACAATCTGATGGTGAGGTTCCAGTAATGCTGGAGTTTTGGGGAATGCGGAGTACTCCTTCATTGCCATCACTCACAGGTCCACTCTGGTCCGGAGTGTTGGACCTGATAAGGGTCTTATCTATGGGTTAAATAGAACTAAACTGTAGTTTCTTGAATTTACTGTTTTTTGCATTTAAACTGCATATTTATGCTAAATGAAATTGTTTAAAATAGAACTATTTTGACATTTAAACTGTGTACTTATGCTAAACTGAATTGCTCGAAATAGAACTGTTTTGATATCTAAACTGTGTACTTATGCTAAACTGAATTATCTAAAATAAAACTGCTTTGACATTAACTCTGTGCCCAGTCAACTAGGGCTGTAGAAACATCAACTGCATCTCTGCAGAGGGGTAAAACTCCCCCAACGAGTGTCCTGGATATGACACTAAACAATCTGATGGTGAGGTTCCAATGATGCTGGAGCTTTGGGAAATGTGGAGCACCGCTTCATTGCCATTGCTCCCTGGTCCACTCTGGCCTGGAATGGTAGCACCTGATAGGGCCCTATCTCTGGGTTAAAATGAACTAACTGCATACTTATGCTAAACTGAATTGTTTGAATTAGAACTGTTTGACTAAACTGAATAGCTTGAAATAGAAATGTTTTTGACAATTAAACTGTACTTACATTTAAACTGCATGCTTATGCTGAACTGAATTGCTCAAAATAGAACTGGTTTGATATCTAAACTGTGTACTTCTGCTAAACTGAATTGTTTAATATAGAACTGTTTTGAAATTTAACTGTGTGTAAACAAAATCTGTACTTAGCTGAATTAGAACTGTTTGAATAAACTGAATAGATTGAAAGAGAAATATTTTTGACAAACCGTGTATTCATACTAAACTGAATTGTTTGAAATAGAACTGACTATTTGCATAAAAATGGATTTGGCATTAAATAACCTACAAAGGTTGATATGCCATAAAACCCAACCAACCCTAACATGTTGGCATAAAATAACACTAGATTGGTTGAGATGCTGTTAAACTCAGTCTATAAAATTAGATCAAACCATCAGTTTATGGCAAGGAGAAAACAATTTAGATTAGAAATAATACAGGATAATCTCTTGGTGAGATTTGAACCCTTCTCTTTTGGCTTTGAAAAGCTTGATTAAACACATCAATTGCTCTTAACCATCTAAGTCATGTGAACCTGTTGGGTGGCAGAAACCCAAATATAACTTTTTTCAAATGTTTTTGCACCATAATTTTTTTATTTTTTATATGCTAGTAATATTAACAGCATCATTTATTTCTATTTTTATATGACGCTTTGTCATTCATTATTATTATTATTATTATTAATTCTGATTAGTATATTCTTTTATGATCATTTTTTAGGCCCCACCTCCCCATCATAACTCACTTGGTCCATCAATCTACTGATCGGAAATGATAAAATATCTGTTTTATTATTTCCGATCTGTGCTGTTTCCTCATTGTTGTAGAATGACAGGTCAAGTGGGTTGGGAAATATATATATATATATATATATATATATATATATATATATAGAGAGAGAGAGAGAGAGAGAATACTAGTCAAAATTGATGATGATGATGATAATAATTGACAATGTTTCATCTAAAAGAAAAAAAGTAAATAAATGCTAACATCTGTTGCATTTATAACAGAATTTTGCACATGGCCATCTTTTGGCTTAATTTGTAGTTTCCTTTTTGTTTTTGGAGAGATAAGTGTGCAGGTCATAAACAAGATAATTCCTTAGCTTAAAAATAGATATATTTTTCTTTGGCTTGTTATTTAGAAACAGAAGTAAATGCTATGCCAAGATGAGCTGCTGACCAAAGTATTGGCAGAAACTATTCTATTTGGCAGACTTGAAGTATTTTAGCTTTCTTCATATATTCTTTCTTCAAGGAATGCATTATGTAGTGATTGTCAGAAAATCCCTAGGGGTTTAGCCAGTGAGATGAAAGGAGTCTAATGGATAGTCAAGTGGTTGGGGTTAGGAAAATAACATAGTTCCTATGAGCAGAACTTAGAATACACTGACTTTATGCCTTGCAGATAGGTAAGACTGTGCCTCCCCCCAAAAAGGGGTGTCCTGGTTATAAAACTAAACTGCATTTGATAGTGAGGCTCCAGTTCTGGTGGTATGAGAAGTGTGGGAGTATGCATTCATTGCCATTACTCTCAGGTCCATTCTGATTTGGAATGGTAGTACCTGTTAGGTTCCCTTTTATAGGTCAAATAAATCTATTTTAAAATGGATTTGTACTTAATAGGATCATGTACAAAAAATCCCCAAGAAACAATTACACAAGAAATGTGAATATGAATATACAATGAATGCAATTCCCTAATGTCTAGTCATAAAATAACCCTAGACAGGTTGACAGGCTGTTAAAATCAATTCTGGTGGGATTAGATAAAGACCAGCACTTCTGCTTAGGATCATGTGTAATATGATTATTCTGTGGAAATACCTTGGTTATTTTAAAAGTTCAGTAAATCCCCCCTCCAAGCTACCAATATTTAGAGAGAGAGAGAGAGAGAGAGAGAGAGAGAGAGAGAGAGAGCGCGAGTTGTTACATTTTGGTGTCAGTGTCATCATAGAATGGTGTTAAAGATTGTCTTAGGGATTCCAGCTCTAAATTTGTGCTGAGGGTTTCTCATGAATTTATATAATGCCAAGCAGTCAAAATTTGAATTCTTTTAAATGAGAAAGAAAAAAGATGAGGATCATGGAGAAAGAGAAAAGAGAGAAATCAAATAAAAAAAAAAAAAATAAAAAAGGTGAAATTATGATTATTTTAACATGCAGATTCTGATTATAAAACTTGAATTAAAGATTAATGATAGACCAAATATGAAAACTATGTTCCTGAAACAATGAAAATTTTTATTACTCAGTAGTGATACCAGCTTGCATACACTTAACCTCTCCACCATGAGCAGGATATGATACAAGGTCAATTTCTAAATATTATATAGTTTGTTTGAATTCAAAGTTTGCCTTCTAGACTAGTTGCCATCTCAAAGTGAGTCGTGGTTAATATGCTGGACTGCAACATCATAGGAAATGAGTTTAAACTCCAGTCATGCAATTATGCTAACTTTTGGACTAATACTGTTGAGAAAGGTATGAACCCCTTTATCGTCCTAGTTGTGGGTCAAATAGCACTACTACTTTTCTTCTACAAGGATTAAATAACCCATGAAAGTTGATATGCCATTAAACAAAGAAAACAAACCATACCTGAAGAGCTCAGTCTGTTTACCCATAGTTGAAAATAAATTATTTGAGATAAAACTTTGTGTACAAATACAATTCAAGATGAATAGTAATTATAGATAAATTGTTGATAAATTCACCAAGAATCCAAATTAAGATGTGACTTGAGAGTAGAGTGTTCGCCAATGGTCTGGGAGACCAGGGTTCAATCCCAGGTTGAGTCATACCAAAGACTCAAAAAATGGTACTTGATACCTCCTTGCTTAACACTTAGCATTATAAAGTACGTATCAAGGGTAAAGTGGAGCAATCCAGAGAAAGGAGTAGCACCATCCCCTACACCTCGGTGTAGTAGCTATTGCAAAGGGAGCCTTTGGGTCGCCCTTGACTACGTTTGCCAACTTTACTTTTACTTAGATGATATGGAAAATAGCCAACATATTCAAAATATGCAATCAAACATTGAAATCATTTGCACTAATTTGGTTATATTAGTTGCTTTGATATGTAGGTTCCACATAAGTGAACAAAACTCATTAGACCCTATTTCCTTATGTGATTTGCTACTCAAATATAGCAAAAACCTTGTTTTTGAAACCATTTTTAAGTAAGGTAAGATGACCCTCATCAAATAAAGTGACAATGTATATGAAAGGCACTCCTAAAGTAATCTTATCATTTATTTTCTGGCAGTAGAGGTTGAAACATCATACCAAGAACCTGTAATTTTTTTTCAGTTCTGTTAGAGATAGCAGCTGAGTGGCAGTTTGGCAACTGATATGAAAGCAGAAGTGTGTCATTGAATTCTGACATTTAAAAAAGTTCCCACTCATTGTCATTCATCAATGCTTGCTAGACATTTGCAGAGACCAAACTGTAGATTTGAGCACAGTTAGGCAGTGGGTAATGCATTGCCAAATTATATTTAATATGACTTTCAACTCATGAAATAAAGAGTGCATCAATCAGCTCACCTGCACAAATTAGGCCAATGAAAGATTGACTACGCAGACAATATTTTCCTGAAAAGAATGCCACTATTGCTGCTGTGAAAAAGTATGTTTCAGACTTTTACAAGCAGAGAACATAGGCTTTAGTTCATCAGAGACAAGAATGCAGAGGTAACAGTGGTTTGGCTGCTTTGTTTCATGGCATATCAACCTTTATGGGTTATCTAATGTGAAAGCCATTCTTGTAGAATAGTTGTACTATTTAACCCATAGCTGAATGAGGGATAAGGGAGTTCATGCCTTTCCCAAAGAGATTAGTTTGGAAGTGAATGTAATAGTGCAACTGGAGTTCAAAATCACTTATTACAATGTCAGTTCAGCATATTAGCCACTATGCCATGAGGACTTTTCTGGTAACAGTGGTGATTATGTTGAAAAATAGCTGAAAACTTGCTCTATCCAAAAGTGTTCCACTTTGTCTATGGGGCTTAGAATATACTGACTGCACCCTTTGCAGAGAAGTAAGATCCCTTTCTCCAAAAGAGGATGTCCTAAACTTCATCTGATAGTGAGGCTCTAGTTCTGTAGCTTTTGGATATGTTTCCTAGCCCAGTCGGCTAGGGGTGCAGAATACACTGACTGCATCTCTGCAGAGAGCTAAGACTTCTCCAACAAGTGTCCTGGATATGACACAAAACAATCTGGTAGTGAGGCTACAGTAATGCTGGAGCTTTGGGGAATTTGGAGTACACTTTTATTGCCATTGCTCCCAGGTCCACTCTGGCCCAGAGTGGTAGCACCTGATAGGGTCCTATCTATGTGTCAAATAGAATTAAACTGTAATTACACTAAACTGAATTGTTTGAAATGAACTGTTTTTAACATTTTAAACTGTATTCTTATGTTAAACTGAATAATTTGAAATAGAACTGTTTTTTACATTTAACTGTGTGTAAACAAAAACTATACTTATACTAAACTGGATTGTTTGAAACTTTTATCAAAATGACTTAATTTGGTGCTAAGTAACCTGAAAAGGGTTGATATGCCATAAAACTGAATAACCAACCAATCCATTGTTGCCATTACTCCCAGGTTCACTATGAACAAGAGTGGTAGTCACGATTTTGGTGCTATCCATAGGTCAAGATCAAATAGAAAATAAAGGAGAGAGGATGGAGGGAAAATGAAATATAGGAATACTTGAAACTATATAACTGTACAGATTATTAGTATTAGATAGGAATACTTGAAACTATATAACTTTGTACTAATTATTTATACTAAAAATAGTTACTTGAAGCTATAATTGATTAGTGGTAGTTACTTGAAGCCATTTAGTTGCTTGCTGAAAAATAAAATAAAATATCTGTGATGGTTAGAATATACTGATTGTATCCCTTACAGAGGAATAAGCCCCTTCCTCTAAAAATGGAGGTGTCTTTAGTATGAGACTAAACTGAAATTGATGGTGAGGCTCTTGTTCTGGAGATGTAGGGGTTATGGAGTACCTTTTCATTGCCATTATTCTCTGGTTCATTCTGACCTAGATTGGTAGTACCTATTACTGTCCTATTTCTGGGTCAAATACATGTATTTGAAAATTATTCCTAAGAGATTGGAATACTTGAAACTATATAACTGTGTACAAATCATTTGCATTGGATATAGTTATTTGAAGCGATATAATAGTGTACAAATGATTATCATCAGTTACTTGAAACGATATAGTTGTTCACCCCCCCCTACCAAAAAAAAAAACAACCTGATTTTGGCATTGAATTAACCGATATGGAAAACTAACCAAGTGTTATTGTGCTTCGTGTATCTTTGTTGTGTCTGTGGAAATAAAAAGGCATTACTTTTGTAGCACTCATCATATAGAGTGAACTTGAGAATCCTCTACTTGGAAATTTATTCAAACAAATTCTGTTCCTAATTATGTCTACTGAACCCAGCAAGTATCAAGAATTAGTTTTAAGGATATCACATGACAGTTGGCTGGATCTGTAGAATACACTAACGGCATCCCTGCAGAGGGGTAAGCTCCCACCACCATCAACAAGTGTCCTAGTTTGACACTAAACTCTATCTGATGGTGATGTTCCAGTCCTATAGCTTTGAAGAATGTAGTGTACCCCTTCATTGCCATTACTTCCAGGTCCACTCTGACCTGGATTGGTAATATCTGATAGTCCCATCTATGGATCAAGTATAAATATTTGATTATTTACTATAATTTAAACCATTTAACTGTGTGTAAACAAATGATTGATATTAAATTGAATTATTAGTATTAGCAATGCTTGAAGACATTTAACTGTGTACAAAAAAATGAGGTCTAACTCATTTAATAATAAAGTTACCTACAAACTATTCACAAACTTCTAGCTTACGGCCTACCCAAAGAAACTGTTGCAGCCATAATGATGCTCTATAAAACACAAAAATAAAAGTTTGCTCACCGTATGGAGATGCAGACTTTTTTGACATTGTCACAGGTGTGCTGTAAGGGGACGCATTAGCACCATACTGTTCATAATCTGCCTAGACTACATACTTCAGACATTATTAGATTTAATCAAAGAAAATGGCTTTACATTGGAAAAAGCAAGAAGCTGATGATACCCTGCAAAAACTGTTACAACTGCGGACTACACTGATAACATAGGGCTTCTGGCAAATGCACCAGCTTAGGCCAAATCCCTACTGCATAGTCTAGAGTGGGTAGCAGGTGGCATAGGCCTCCACATGAATGCAGACAAAATGAAGTACATATGCTTTTATCAAATAGGCAACATCTCCACGCTAAATGGTGGTTCTCTGAAACTAGTGTACAAGTTCACCTACCTCGAAAGAAGTGTATCATCTACAGAAAGTGACATCAATACCTGACTACTGAAGGCATAGACAGCTATCAATAGGCTTTCGGCCTTATGGAAGTCAGACCAATTCGATAAAATAAAATGCAATTTTTTTTCCAAGCTGAGGTCATGTCCATACTACTGTATGGATGAACCACTTGGATGCTGACTGAGTGTATAGAGAAAAATTTGATGGCTATTGCACAAGGATGCTACGATCTATATCAAACAAATTCTGGAAGCAACATACCACCAAACAGCAGCTGTACGGCAACCTACCACCCATCTCAAAGACGATCCAAATTAGATAAACAAGACGTGGGACACTGCTGGAGGAGTAAGAACAAACTCATAAGTGACGTTCTCCTATTGACCCCTTCAAGTGGACGTGCAAGTGTATAATAACCAGCTAGAGCCTATCTACAGCAGCTCTGTACTGACCCAGGATATAGCGTGGAAGACCTGTTGAAAGCGATGGATGAGAGTTAGGGAAATCCATGCTAGCAGCATGACTTAATGAGATATATGTATAAACAATTGGTATGTGTGTGTGTGTGTGTGTGTGTATGTGTAATATATATATATATATATATATATATATGTGTGTGTGTGTGTATATATATATGTGTGTGTGTGTGTATATATATATGTGTGTGTGTGTGTATATATATATGTGTGTGTGTGTGTGTATATATATATGTGTGTGTGTGTGTGTATATATATATATGTGTGTGTTGTGTATATATATATATATGTGTGTGTGTGTATATATATATATATGTGTGTGTGTGTATATATATGTGTGTGTGTGCATATATATATATGTGTGTGTGTGTATATATATATGTGTGTGTGTATATATATATGTGTGTGTATATATATATGTGTGTGTGTGTATATATATATGTGTGTGTGTGTATATATATATGTGTGTGTGTATAATATATGTATATA
Source organism: Sepioteuthis lessoniana (assembly GCA_963585895.1). Taxonomy (NCBI): domain Eukaryota; kingdom Metazoa; phylum Mollusca; class Cephalopoda; order Myopsida; family Loliginidae; genus Sepioteuthis; species Sepioteuthis lessoniana. The sequence continues at coordinate 23,242,172 of OY757939.1, forward strand.
TGTGTGTGTGTATATATATATGTAATATATATGTGTGTGTGTATATATATATGTATATGTGTGT
>OY757939.1:23242435-23307435 GCA_963585895.1 Sepioteuthis lessoniana
CATGGCTTTTTTTATACGAGACTTCAAAAACAAAAATACTCTTAATATCATAGAACAGAGCAATATATGAAAGAAATGTATCCTTTGTTTCGAGAATAAATATTTTTTCCAAATCAACAAAATTTTTTAGATCAGAAAAAAATTAGTTTGTGTCAAAATGCAGATGTAAAAAGAAGATTGTATTCTGCTGTTTACAACTTCATTATGACTCAAAAATAGCCACTATTTATTAAAAATATCTAAAATTTACTAATTCAAATTTATAGATTTAGTTCAGGGTTCTCCAAGTGGCCACAATTAAGATTTTGCATTTTTGATTTTACTACAGCAGCTGCATTATAAACTTATCAAAATGAAAATCAATAAAACTGGTTTATATAAGATCAATGAAATAACACCAACACATGAAAATAAGTTTCTGTTATCATTATTATAACACCATTATAACATAGACATTGATATTAAAAATTTAAAGAAGTTTTTTTAGTAAATATTAAACAACATTGAAAACTTTCTCAAAGATATCTTTATGTCTATTGTTCTATAAGACTTCTGTAATGTAAGTCTGATTCCATTTCACATTCTGTGCTTTCCATATACCACTTTCTCATACTATTTACAATTATCAATGTGTGGCTTTAATTTCTGTTATATTGTGTGTGTGTGTATATATATATATATATATATATATATATATTTTTTTTTTTCATCATACAACGTGTGGAAGCACGTGCGATACCCTAGGGTATATATACATATGATAATTGTAAATAGTATGACTTCTGTAATGTAAGTCTGATTCCATTTCACATTCTGTGCTTTCCATATACCACTTTCTCATACTATTTACAATTATCAATGTGTGGCTTTAATTTCTGTTATATTGTGTGTGTGTGTATATATATATATATATAATTTGCAGTCATGTGTGCACGCACGCATATATACAGATATGTACTCTTCACACACACATATATCTATATCTATATATATATAAGCATACACATATATCTAAACTAGGATAACTTGAATATATACACTCTATCAAATATATTGAACTCTCCTCATTTATAAATATAACAAACTGCATGCACACATAAATATGATTGGCATATTTGAGCAGAGAGAAGTTGTATCTAAGCTGTTCATAATTTTGTTTGATATATCAATGTCCTTAATAATCAAGAACATTGATATACTAAACAAAACTATGAACAGCTTTGGTATAACTTCCCTCTACATAAATATACACATATATATGCATACATACACACATTCACCCACATAGTTTGAAAGTACCAAAAATTATCCAAAACTTTTCTTTTGTATGAAAGTGAAAAAAAATTTAGCTAAACTGATTCTTGACCAAAATGAATGTATTTTGGTGTACAACTTTCAGATTATTCAATATGATGTCAAAGTATAAATTTTAGTTTGTTTGTGAGCTTTCTGCTTTATATATTTTTCGTTAGTTTAAAAATGTATATGAATACAATGCAAGTTCTTTAATTCACTATGACTTCATTTTTAATGTATTTTTGAATTCACATGACAGTAATACCTCAATTAGTGCTCCAGATATATCTAAAACCTGTTTGGGACTACATGTCTTAAACAAAGCATAACATAAAGATATGAAATTGATAGCTTTTCCTTGGAAATTTCAACACTGCAAATTGCAAGTGCTTTCCATTAATGATGGGTAAAAATTGTGTGAAACTATGGATAGTAAATTTTGCCCCAGAAATTTAGGTATGTGTATTTATACAACTTTTTTGAGCATCACAGTTAAGATATGACGCAAGGTCAATTTTTAAGGGGAATACAGCTGTTTGGTTTGGTTTTATGGCATATCAACCGTTGTAGGTTATTTAATGCCAAATCCTGTATGTACATATATATATTAGATATATTTGATTTGTTTACATAAGTCAACAAATTTGAATAGTACCAATTTCACTAACAATTCCATTAAACATCAAAGATTTATTTACAGTTAAATGATTAAAAAGTTATTTTTAAACAATTTAGCATAAGTCATTTGTTTCTACTCGGTTTAAATGTCAAACAGTTCTATTTGACCCATAGAGAGGACCTTGTCTGGTGCTACCACTCCAGATTAAAGTGGACCTGGGAGTAATGGTAATGAAGGGGTACCCTGCATTTCATTTTGCACTAATGCTTTTTGGGGACAAAATGTTAAACCCAACTATTATCCGGTCTAGAAGAAAAGCTCTGATTTTAAACTTTTATCATCATGGCATGCCAACAGCACAGATTCTCTTGACTCTTTCTCACCATCCCTCTCGGCCATTGCTCTTGATAAGTCATATAAATGGCATAATATCTATAACTATTAAGCCATTGGAACTTTCTGTGGTAGTATACACCCATGTATATGTTAGCATACTTGCTTGAAAAATGCATTTATAGATCTGTTGGAGTATGTCTTCAGTGATGTTATGTATGTAGGATCATTGTGGATTTCTCTCTCAACGCCAGACCCACTATCCCAGGCAATTTATCCAGGGTAGATTAAACCTTGACTTAAGTTCTAGAAGCTGTACATCATGTTTCAGTGAGCCATCTGACATCTATACTTAATTCAGTTCCAGGGAGCCTTTCTGTCCCCTTGTTTAAGAGAGGTAATGGCTGAGTCAGTCGCCTAGTGCCTGAGGTACTGTGATGAGAAATGCCAACAGAATTGAGCAGTTTTTTTTCGGTCACATTCTTGCCTCATGGGGAGCATTTTTGGTGTTTATTATGTGTCCTATTTTCCTAGCAGCTCGATTGTTTATATGTCTTGTAGTATGAATAAAATATAATTGCAATTTTATGTGTTCATGCCTTCCTTCATATAAGGCTAAGTTGGACTATTCCACTTTTTGTGCTAGAGGTGGTTTGATACAGTATAATCTTATTTCTCTTGCCTGATTGGACTCAATACATTTAATTACCAAATCACAATCAACGAAGGGGAGAGTTGCTGTAGTGTAGTGGCTAACATGCTGAACTGTGACATTGTAGTAAACAAGTTCATACTCCATTGTTCATACTTCATATGCCATTGCATTTACTTTCTGACTAATGCCCTTGGGAAAGGTATGAACTCCCTAGCTATGGGTTAAATAGTACCAGTACTGTTCTTCAATAAGGGTGGCTTTGAGATCAAATAACCCATGATGGTTGATATGAAACTAATCATTCAGTTAAGCAGAAACAATTATGTAGTCCAGGAAGAAAGAGTTCCTGTCCATTGTATAATTTCTTCACAAATAGACTGGTACTACTAGATGCTGCCCCATTAATTTTAGTGTTGTCCCATATCATTTAGAAATACAATGACACATTGGTGGGATTCAGCAAAATGAAACTGTTTTGTGTTGTGTAACTCATTTGGTAGCTACTTTCCAAAACTTGGATTGGTTTGGTTTTATGGTATATCAACCAGTGTTGATTATTTAATGCCAAATCTTGTTTTTACATATATATTAAATGTGATTTACAAACACATTTTGTAGATACACAGTTAAATGACCAAACAATTCTATTTATAATGATTCAATTTAGCATAATTCAAACAAATTATTCCAAGTATATCCTCACATAGCTACTGTATGGGATGTAGGCCTGAAGACCTGCCGGAGGCGATGAACGATGTGGAGAAGTGGCGAGAGAGGGTCAGGGATATCCGTGCTAGCGGTACGACATGATGATGATGATTCCAAGTATTGTTATGTATCACTAAAAATTCATTTAAACATTTGTCATTTGTTTACACAGTTAAACAGTTCTATTTCTAACTATTCAGTTTAGCATAAGTCATTTTTTTGCTCTCAGTTTAAATGTCAAACAGTTCTATTTGATACATAGATAGGACTCTTTCACATGCTACTTTTCCGGATCAGAGTGGACTTGGGAGGATGGCAATGAAGGGGTACTCCGCATTCCCCAAAGCTCCAGCATTACTGGAACCTCTCCATCAATGGTTTAATGTCATATCTAGGAGACTCATTGTGGGGGGCGGGTTTAACCGCTCTGCAGGGATGCAGTCAATGTGTTCTATTGCCCCAGCCAACTAGGCTGTTCAAAACCAGGGAAATGTCAATAGCTGTTTACTAGGCTAGAAGTAGAAGGCTACTATGCTAATATTGAATGGTCTACTACCTTGTTGATAATTACACCACATGGTGTTGATGTATGTGTAAAGACACTATGTGACATAAGATCAAGTTTTTAACAGCCCCTGACAAATGTACAGTTGAGGATGGTGCCAAAAATAGCTCAGCTCCATTACTTCAGCTTTGCTTTTGTAGTGACTCAAATGTTGGGCAATACAACTCTTACTTTTAGGACGAGAGGGTAGTGCTGCATATTGCTACATGATTGACTATTGTTTTATGTACATATTGGCCATTATATTTAACATAAAATTTGAAAAAAGAGCAGATAGGGTATTTCTGTAATTGATTTTAATTAATTCTATTATATCTATCATTCATTTTATTTTATTATTTAGAGAATTATTTTTGTATTTCTAAATTCATGTGTTTCTTAATTCTGCAATTAAAATTATCTTAAGAAAGTGTTCCTTCCTGCTAAAAAAAATACTTTTAATTGCATTATGATTTTTTAATAAATTCAAAGATTTAATTTCTTTTGGTAAACCCGAAAAATTGATTTTTTTTTTTTGTTAGTCGGAAGAATTAATTTTTTTAATGTCTGAAAAAAAAAAATTTTTTTTTTCTAAGTCTCAAAAAAAATTTTTTTTTCATAAATCTGTAGAATTTTTCTGTTGATAAGACTGAAGGATTATCTCTAATGGTTTTCATTTTTACCTACTGATCCCAAAACTACTAGCTTTTACATGATGGTGAACCATGACAAAGAGGTTTGCTATACCTACCTTCAATGTATCATGTTTTTCTGGCATGCAAAGGATGGTCTCCAGCCTGCCTGGTTATGGGGGAAGCATTTGACACCTGCACATCTGGTAGGTAAGGGGTTAATTGCCTAAAACTAATAATCAAAGTAATTCAAAAGAAATTACAATTGTTGCTTTTTGTCATTAATACAGTGTATGTCTTATTAGGTTATCTGGAGAATAATGGTTGATTTTTACATTTAAATGTGTATCAAAATTGGTCATTACTTTCCAAACAATGTAACACTGTATTGCTTTATCCCTTACCCCACCTCTTTACAAGAGTGGCAGCTCACATTTTTTGTAGTTTATACTAAAAAAAAAAAAAAAAACAACCTACAAGACTGAATCTTTTTCACTGTTGCTATTTTTGAGTTCGCTATTCAGAAACTGTGATGTTAACCCAATATCCACTGGAATTATTTGGGGTGAAATTTTTTAAAAACTTTTCTGCAATAATTAGGGGGCTTTCTAAAAAAAAAAAAAAAAAAAAAAAATCATGTTTATATAATTTAAGATTCGTACAAATATTTATTATAAAAATTTTTAAAAATTTCTTGTTTATGGAGAATTGGCAAAATCTTAAATATAAATTTTTGTAAACATTCTATAAATGGAATGATGGTACCTATTGGGTTAATGAATAAATGAACTGCTCAAATTTGTCGATAACTTCTGCCTGGCTACTATATCCCTTTTTGAGTGTTGCTTTCTGTTTGGGGACTTGTAGCTGCTTCAAAAAGTTCTTATTTTTCTGTCATTAAAAAGATATTAATTTTAAAGAAAAACAAAAAATATTTATCTTTTAAATCATAACTTGTTCAACTCTTCAGACTTAAGTACTATGAATGATCTATTTATTTGCCTTTTTTTCCTTCATTAATCTGAAATTTGAGACACTAAACTTGTATTTAAAAAAAAAAAAAAAAAAGAGAGAGAGAGAGAAAGAAATTTAGAACAACTAAAATATAAAAATATGAATGCTAAGTGAATGTTAGTGCGTGTGAATGCTAAATGAATGTTAGTGGATATTCAAGTCTGTGAAAATTAGCATGTGAATACTTCACATTTTTTTCTATTCTACAGAGGCTCGAGGTTTTACAATACATAAAGTGATAACTCTTCTTGGCTTTAGGGATGGGATCAAAGTGTAATATTTGTTTATCTCTCTCATCCCTGTTCTTGTCTTCTGACAGGATGCAGCAGATCAATGAAGCAAGATTGATTCTGGAGGTTCAAATCTTGTGAAATCACCTCCCCCATTGCACCAAAGAGGGAGGGTCAGAATACCCTTGTGTATACACATGGTTTCCATCATTAAACTGAACCTCATATCACATACTATACCAGAGAGAGCGTGTAGTTAGTATTGACAATTGATGAGATTTTATTTTGTTTGGTGCTAACAGAATTTGATTGTCTTTTTGATCCCCTATACCAGACTGAAACAACAAAGTATGAACATGAATATAATGAAGTCAATGATTTAATTCTGAAATAGATAAACACAAAATTGAAATGAAATAGTTGAATATAACTCCTTTCAATAACTATTACTACCTCTGTCCCATATGAGTCGTTTGCTTGGTTTTATGGCACATCAACCCTTGTTGGGTTATTTTATGCCAAAGTTAGTTTAACAATTATACTTTCCAATTATATATGGTACAAAAAGGTATTTTAACAATCACTTTAAACAGGTAAACGCTTCCATGATCTCAAACAGATGTATTTGATGCGTAGATGGGATCTTCCTCTCAGGGTTAGAGTGATGATATTTCACGCTACCCACAGATCCAGAACTGGAGCCTCACCATCATATACAGTTTAGTGTCATACTTAGGATACATAATAATTGTTACATTTAGAATATAACATCTTCATACAAACTAGATAACCCATGAACTTAGGTTTCAGTTGTAACTGTGGTTTGAAAAGACTGAATTGCTGGAAAGGGAAAAAAAGCAATAAACTCACCTTGTGTTGGTTGTTGTGGAGAGTAAAAGGAATCTCGTGTGGCAGCCATGTTGTATTTATGCTGGTGAAGTAATGTGAAATCTCGGTTGGCCGTGAGATATCAGAACAAATAAATTAATGGTACTAGAAAGATGAGGTGTGTTCTTTCCATTCTAGTGTTGTAGCTTAGATTAAGAAAGGTGAGCGCTGCTGTATGGAGATATTGGAGTAGAGCAGAGTTTAGTCAAGAATCAGTTTTGTGCGCTAGATTAGAGGTAAGTCAGTTTTGTGCGCTGGACTGATTTAACAACAGTAACAAGTGGGTCCATGATGATATTGATGCTTCTGTTTAGGAAATTATATTGAGAATTTGAATGTTTAAAAAAATTCTGTTCTGTGTGAATGCCAACTTCCAGAAAAATTATCATTCAGTTATAATTTCTTTTATTCTCTAATTTAGTGTATTTCTATAATAAAAATCTTGTTATGATGGGCATTTTTTTCTTTGTTACAATTACATACATTTATAAAAAGATTAGAATTTTAGTAATATACATATAGATATAACAATTATTATGGAACAGATGTATTATTAAAAAAAAAAAATTCTCTCCTAAAAGTCAATGATACATAATACCAAGTGCAGCAAAAATACCTCCCACATTTTTAACTGTCACCTGTGTAGTCCAAGTGATTTTAGGCAAGTGGCAATCTAGCTAATATCTTACCATTTTTGGTTCAATCAGACAATCTCAAAGCACTGGTATGTTTATGGACTGAATGTATAAGAGATTGCATAACAGACTGTCTCACAGTCTGGACTTTGAGTGCTTCCAGATTCTATCCAAAACAGCATCATTTTGACATAGCATGAAACAGCAATTACAGATTCACCAGTCTTAAAAAATGTTTTAACTGCAAATGCATGGTATGCACTAGTCCTAGCCATAATTGTAACTGATCGTATCTGGAAAAAAAAAGTTCAGACATTATGTAAATGGAGCTACCATTACCACTTGCCTAAGTTCACTTGCACTTCATAAGTGATAATTAGTCATGAAGTAGGTATTTCTGCCATATCCTGTACATTCAATTCTGAACTTGTGGGATAAACTAAAACAATGTGTTTATATTCATTATTATTCTAATAAGAAATTCAAGCAAACAGCTAAATAACTGCACCTAAATTGGGTACAAATTTGTATTTCAAATGATTCATTTGGATTGTAGACTCATCCATGGAAGTAGAAATTTATAGGCCAAAAAAAAAAAAAAAAGAATGATAGATAATCTAATACTCTGAGCCAAGCTCTTTGTGATCACCTGATATAGATAAACCAATCAGAATGTTACAAATATCAGCTCTTTTGAAAAACAAAAAAAACAGAAGAAAACAAAAAAAAAATGAACTCCCTATAATGTCTGCAAACTCTTCATTTATAATAAGCAAAGAAAAAAAGAAATATTTTCAGGAATTTTACCTGAATATCTTCAAATTTGAAGATGTCTCATTGTATCATTTTATATCTATATTTGACCCAGTAGTGTACCAGTTGCTATGGCAGCCAAATCCCTGTTTATTCAATACATAGAAAAAATCCCTTTTGATAGATGAGAAATTTAGTATGTTCCTTTATAACCACCAATGACCAAACAAATTTACTTCTTAACTCAAAAGACTTTAAAAATATGCTGGCAGTATAACACTTTTATATCAATATTAGAAAGAAAGATATTAACCCTTTGAACCCATAAACCTGATATTTCGGGCAGAGTGCTATTTTACTATACACTATAAGCTCAGCATATTTTGGGCTCAGGAAGATCAGATTGGATACAAAAATAAAAGGATTATATAGTCAGGGTCGGTGCATACTACCCCCAAACCACCCCGACTGAGGGTTGGGAGCATGCTTGGGGGCCCTGGAAGGGTGGATTTCATATATTTTTTATGAATACTACTTTATGAAAATTCACATGTAGTAGAGTGGAGGCCCTGTATCATAGATATTTTTTTGGATGGGGACTCATAGATTTGGGGATGGGTTTGAAACCCTAGCACTGACCTTTTATACAGTGATTTTTTTCACAGCCTTTCTTTTAATGGAATGATGGAAGGGCTTTAAACAGACATCTGCAATCTGAATGTTTTGAGCATATTTTTTTTAAAATTTTGTGAGCTCAGTTACAGGGTATCTAGGGGCCAAAAGTTCAAAGGGTTAAATATAGAGGACACATACATAAATCCTGAGAAAAATCCAAAAGCAATTAATAAACCTCTCCCCACACTCAATTAATGATAAAGCCTGTAACTAAAATTTGATTATTATTTTGCAATGTCTCTCTCTTTATTTGCTTAAGAAATTATGCTCATGTATTTAGACTTCTCTCCTCAGCATAATTTCTCTTTGATATTTAATATCCTTATGATATATATATATATATGTCTTGGAAACAAACAAATTATTTCAATTTGCTGACTTTTTTTCCCCCTTCCTCCATATATGAATAGAAGAATTTTAAATTTGCAATATTAAACATAAGCAAAAATAAAATATGCAAATAATATTAATTTATATTTAAGAGAAATGAAAAATAATCAAACCCCTTTTCACTGTGACAATCGCACTTTTATTTTTAGAACCCAGACTTAAGTAAATGTCTTATAAAAATAATATTGCAATTAGTAAATATTAAATTGCACTGACAGAAAAAAAAAATTGCAACACCTTTTATCTACTCACAATTAAACATACCAGTAATCTAGCCAGATTGCAGTAAATGATTATGCACACAGGTTCAAAAATTAGGGGTGTATCAATAAATTCTTAAACCCCATGCTTATAGTGGACCCAAGTCTAAATTGGTATAGTACTTCAGGTTGTTGCAATTCTATTTCCATCAGTGTACTTTAGTACAGTTTTCATACACCTTATATCCTGAACTAACATTCCAAAGTTTTGTTGTTTAGAGCTTGAGACTGGATTGCAGTTTTTGTGTTGACCACATCAATAATCTTAATAAATAGATTTAAACTGACACACACAAATAGTAAATACTTATCCAGTTAATATATATATGTACCAGGTTGAGATAAAAGTTTTTTGTATTTCAAGTTTCTTGACAGTATCCATTCAAAAGGGTGAGCTTATGGAGGTGTTGTTTGATGATGCTTTGTGAAGGACCAAATTCTGCTGGTGATGTATGAATCCTTGTGCTTCACTGCTGTTCAACTATTTCAAGCAAGGCCTCACCTTCCATGATATAAGGTCTCCCTGACCTTTGTTAAACTTTAAAACTTGTGTTACCTTCCTTGAAATATCTGAACTAGTTTTGTTCGTTGTCAGTTCTTGTGCCATCCACATCATTAATTTATTTTGCTGCTGCCCTTGCATTCAGCTCCCCACCAGGTTGCATAAAATGGCTCAAATTGCAATTTTTTTCATCAAAGGTGTAAAATAAATGTTTGTATGTTCTATATGAAAATAAAAGATAAACAAATCAGCAACAACTGGACAAATTGAATCAAATTAAGGATATAACATGGAGATACAATATGCCAAAAATCACAAGTGAAAATCTGCAAAAACTTTTGACTCAACTTGGAATATATAACACAACAAATAAATAGAAATAAACTTATAATCCTAACACATAATCTGTACATAACCATATATATATATATATATATGCAATATTTACTTTAAAAATATCTTTTAGTTAGTATTTATGTATCTAAATGACACACAAAACTGAATAGTTAATTTGAATTGTCTATTTTACTGTGCAGCTTATCTTGATTTCTCATTGGAGAATAAAAAAAAAATATGGGAAAAATATTAGTATTCCCCCTATCCTGCCCCCATGCCTAGTCATTTCAAGTTTTATTTTGAACCAATGCATTGAACATTAAATACACTCATTTGTACACCTGTGTATATGTGCATATATATATATATATATATATATATATATATATATACATATATACACACACATGTACAGGTATGTATACACACACACATATATAGGAAAATATGTGTGTATATATTTGTATGAATTTATCAGATATAACAACAGTATATATATGAATACATATATATTTGTGCATGTATATGTATATATACAGACACCTATATATACACACACAAGTGTACATATATCTTGATATATACACATATTTATGTATATATAATCCAACACTGCTTATTTCTTGCACTTGTAAAAAAAAAAAAAAAAAATTTACATATTTTTCATAAAATTTGTGAAATAAAGAAAAAAATTTTTGAAAATGAAAGAATGCAGTTGACTGAATTTGCAGGATGAAAAAGAAATCTCTCCCCTCCAAACTTGAAGAATTGTTAAATGTATGTTTTTTTTCTTTTTTTTTTTTTTTTTTTTTTTTTTTTTTTTAAGGAAAAGAAAAATTCAGAAAGCTTTGTAAATTTGAATGGTGTGAAAATAAAATTAAAAAAAAAGAAAGAAAGAAAATGAGAGAAAGCGTTAAACCAATGCCATAATTTTAATATTCACATCATACACCATTTTTCCTAACCCTAACCCTCCTCCTTTTCCTCATCTTATCTACTCCCCCCTCTGTCTTCCAATGTAGCATTCACACATCTCTCTAAAAGTATCTGTAGTCACTCCTACCATCCACGCATTCCCTCTTCTTTTTCTCCTCATCCTTGCTCTTTCCTCTCCTCCACCTTCCCTTCATTGCTTGCCAAGTTTTAATTGTCTGCTAAGCAAAAACAAAAAGAAAACCCCAAAAACAAAAAAAAAACAAAAAGAAACTACTTTTCATTGTTGGTTATTTTCTACATGGAGAGATGAGATTCCTCTTCTCTATTGTTATCTGAGGGTTGTGAAGGGTCTCAACTGTTATCAAGTGTTACATATGTATATTAAAATTAATATGATTATTACATCTGTGAGTTGCTTCTTTATTTAAACTTTTCACTGTATCTTTTCTTGTACTACTGCCTCTGTCCCATAATAGTTATGACATTTAATGTATGGAATTTATATACAAATGTAACAACTACTATAGAACAGAGGTACGAGGGTGCATTCAATAAGTTTCCAGACTTTTTTGTACAGCCATTTAAAAGTGTCATAGACTCTTGAAAATTCACTATGTTATTGCTATACATCTTATGAGATGACTGACCAATTTTTATGATTTCAGCTTCAAATGAACAGCTACAGCAGCAATTGGAATACACCCTACTAAAACCTGATTATCACAGCTGGTGAATTTCAAAAATGCAATCTGTACATTAGGACACTTTAGAAGAATGATATGCAATAAAATTCTGTTTTAAACTTGGAAAAAATGCCATAGAAACGTATGGAATGCTTCACACTACTTTTGGAGCATCTTGCATGAATCAAGCATCAGTTTTTGAGTGGCATAAGAGATTCAAGGAAGGTAGGGAGTCTGTGAGGGATGATGAGAGGTGTGGGAGGAGTAAGGAAGTCAATACACCACAGTTAATTGGCCAAAGGGTTAGGGTTAGGGTTACTATGTTGAAGTTTCAAGGGAGTTCAGGAAGAGATTCCATCAAAAGAGGCCAGCACTCTTCAAATCGGGTCAGTGCCATTTCCACGAGAACAATGCACCAGTCCACAACTCCATCCTTGTCACAGACTATTTGGGCAAGATGGGCATCAAGACAGTTCTTCACCCTTCCTATAGTCCAGACCTTGCTCCCTGTGACTTTTGGTTATTCCCTAAGCTAAGAGGCTGTCGTTATGATACAATTGAGGAGATGAAAGAGTCTGTGACGAAGTTCATTGGCACACTCACACAAGAGGACTTTGTTGGGACCTTCCAGAGGTTGTTGGAATGGTACAAGTGCATTGCAGCCAGAGGAGATTACTTCAAAGGGGACTAGAGTTTCATGTGTGTACTATCAATAAAAGTGCCCATGCGAAAAAAGTCTGGAAACTTATTTAATGATCCTCATAGTTTGGTTGTGTTTAATTGCATATCAACCCTTGTGGATTATTGAATGTCAAATCTTGTCTATATATATATATATATATTATATTAGTGTTGGTTGTCACTAAATCACTTTGTGGGTATGTGTCGAACCAAGTGCAATATAATATGGAGAGTGCTCAATATCTAGGATAGAGCTATTATATGATAATAATAAATATATATTAGATATATATATTTAATTCATGTAATTTAAACTGCGACCCCTGGGTTTCATGGAGTTTTTTTATAAAACAACAATCATCATTAACTGCCTGATGATTGTTGTTTTGCAAAAAGCTCCATGAAACCCAGGGGTCGCAGTCTAAATTCCATGAATTAAATATATATATCTAATATATATTCATTTATTATTATTATTATTGTTATATATTATATGTATCATTTGTAAGTGAATATTTTGTCTGTAATATTATTTTTAAAGAAGCTCGAGGTCTTCTTTTTGCACACTGTAAAATGTTTTCATATATTGCTATTTAAGAATAATAATTCTTTTTAATATTAATCATTTGTTTGCACACAGTTAAATGGTTTTGAGTATTTTTATCCAGCACTAATAATTCTCTTTATAAGTTAGATTATTTGGCTTTATGGCATATCAAACCTTGAGGGTAATTTAATGCCAAATCCTGGATGGTTAACAGAGGTAACTATGAACAACTGCCTTAATTTCATAATAGTTGTAACATTTAATGTATAAAATTTACATATAAAAATGCATCTTGAAGACTGATAAACTTTAATGATTTGTTCTTATGAGCAAATCACTTAAATTTCTGCATCTGAGAGACATCTAGTGGCTTGGTTAATTTTACTGCATATCAACTTTATTTTTTTAGGTTAATCAAAGCTGAAGTCTTTTGTTTCAAGTAAAAACTAATAATCCTTAGTAAACAATTCCAGCTTCAAGTAACTATTCTTTATACAAATAATTTTCACTCACATATAGTTTCAAGTATTCCTAATGCAAATAATTCACACACAGTTTTATTGTTTTGAGTGTTTCTATTTAATACAAATAATTTGCATGCAGTCCAGGTATTCATATCTAATACAAATAATTCTAAAATTTGATAATCTATGTTATGTAAATGATAGGCTCTCCCATTGTTCCTGATGTATGAATAACCAACTTAAGTTGAAGATGTAAATCACTAAACGAATCATCCAGGTGATTTTGTTTATAGTAGTAAAGTCGTGTTTAGGACCAGTGGCCCATTGGCCTAGTGGTAGCATTTACCAATGGGCCGGGAGACTGGGGTTCAATCCCTGGTCGAGTCATACCAGAGACTCAAAAAAATGGTACTTGATACCTCCTTGCTTGACACTCAGCATTATAAGGTACGTTTCAAGGGTAAAGTGGAGCAATCCAGGGAAAGGAGTAGTGCCCTCCCCTATACCTCGGTGTAGTAAAGTAAGTAAGTTGGGCACTGTAGACGAGGGTGACCTGAAGGCTCCCTTTTCAATTGCTACTACACCGAGATGTAGGGGAGGGTGCTACTCTTTTTCCAGGATTACTCCACTTTACTCTTGATACGTACCTTATACTGCTGAGTGTTAAGCAAGGAGGTATCAAGTACCATTTTTAAAGTCTTTGGTATGATGTGACTTGGGATTGAACCCAGGTCTCCCGGATCATTGGCAAACACTCTACTCACCAGGCCAATGAGCCAGTTATACCTCGGTGTAGTAGCTATTGAAAAGGGAGCTTTTGGGTCAACCTCGACAAAAGGTCGGCAACTTCTACTTAGGACCAGTCACACCATTGGGATGAGTTTGATAACAGTAGAATTAGAGCTTTTCCTTTTCCTAGACTAGTTGCCTCTGTCCTATAATACATTTGCATATAAATTCCATACTGTAAATAGAACAACTAATATGGGACAGAGGCAGTACTTCATGGCACTTTGTGTCTTGTAAATAATTGTGACATTTAATCTATGAAATTTAAACACAAATGAAACAACTATTATGGGACATAGGCAGTAGTTCATGGTTACCTCTGTCCTAGAATAGTTGTTACATTTATATATAAATTTCATTCATAAAATATCACGAGTATTATCGGACAGCGAGAGTAGTCCATGGGTACCTCTGTCCCAAAATACTTGTGACATTTAATGTATGAAATTTATACATAATAATAACCCTGAAGTCACTCAGAGATCCATTTGAATGATAGAATCGTATTATATAAAAGTCATATGAAAGTTCAACTCTTGAACTAAAAAACTAAAACTAAAGAAAAACAAGAACTATAAAACTAAAGGAAAACAAAACAATGGATTACGTCTTTGAAATCAGCCTGTTGCTAATTAGCTCCTGATTTCAGCAAAAAGAGAGTTTCCGTGGCATAATGGCCAAAGTGCTGTACTGTGGCCTCAAATTAAGCAAGTTAAAACTCCAGTCATGCTATTATATTCACTTTTGGACTAATACTCTTCGGAAAGGCATGAACTTGTATTTTCTGCCCAGCTCTGGGTTTGTATCACTACTGTTCTTCAACAAATATGGGTTTGGCATAAAATAATCTATGAAGGTTGATCGGCCATTAAACAAAGAAACTATATATATGTACACTTTCCATTAGAGAGTCTAAAGAAGAGTCTTGATGGCATAAAGTGGTGAACTGCTGCCTCAAATTGAGTGAGTTCAAACTCCAGTTGTGCTATTACGTTCACTTTCAGACTAATGCCCCTTGGGAAAGGAAGGAACCCCCTACTTTTCACTCAGCTATAGGTTAATTGTACCACTGTTATTCTTCTACAAGGATGGCTTTGGAATTAAATAACCCACAATGGTTGATATGCCATTAAACAAAGAGTACCACATGTACATAAAGTCCTGCGGGAGTTTTTGAATTTAATGACACGTTGTATGTATGATAAAATCATCAAGTAAAAAAAATGAAAGTAACTATAAAAAATATTTTAGAAAGTTCTGCAGATTTATCATCACAAGGAGGTTGGGTTGGGTTATGTTTTATGGCATATCAACCATTGTAGGTTATTTAATGCCAAATCCTCTTTATACATATATATTAAATATATTGGGTTTGGTTTTATGGCATATCAACCATTGTTGGTTATTTAATGCTAAATCCTCTTTATACATATATATTAAATATATATGGTTTGGTTTTATGACATATCAACCATTGTAGGTTATTTAATGCCAAATCCTCTGTATACATATATATTAAATATATATGATTTGGTTTTATGGCATATCAACCATTGTTGTTTATTTAATGCTAAATCCTCTTTAAACATATATATTAGACATTCATGATTTGGTTTAGTTTTATGACATATCAACCATTGTAGGTTATTTAATGCCAAATCCTCTTTATACATATATATTAAATATATTGGGTTTGGTTTAATGGCATATCAACCATTGTTGGTTATTTAGTGCTAAATCCTCTTTAAACATATATATTAGATATTTATGATTTGGTTTGGTTTTATAGCATATCAACCATTGTAGGTTATTTAATGCCAAATCCTCTTTATACATATATATTAAATATACATGATTTGGTTTGGTTTGGTTCGGTTTGATGGCATATCAACCATTGTAGGAGATTTAATGCCAAATCCATGTTTATACATATAAACAGTTCTATTTCAAACAATTCACTTCAGCATAAGTCCACAGTTTAGTTCTATTTGACCCATACACAGGACCCTATCAGGTTCTACCACTCCAGGCCATTGACCTGGGAGTGATGGTAATAAAAGGGTACTCCGCATTTCCCAAAGCTCCAACATTACTGGAGCCTTACCATCAGATTGTTTATGTCATATCCAGTGTGATGTTACCCCCCTCGGCCCCCACGTTACATCAAGTTCTTCGAACCATTTCACTTTACGGCCGGTGATCAACTAGTGGTTCCGATAGGGGTATCACACATTTCCTTACAGCTACAAGAAATATAATCAAGGGAGTGGGAGAAAAAGAACAAACAAACAAACAAAATGCTTGGGTTAATTCAAGCGCAAAAAGGGAGTTATGCAACACTGCATTTCCTGTGTGCATATGTAGACTAACGCTAGCATGGATTTCTAGCAAAACTTCTACAAGCTACGAGGAATGCCAACCTATCCAGACTGGTCTTCCTCACTGTGGCTGAACCCTAGGTCACTCGCGTCACCCTTCGCTAACCCTTCTTGATCGGTCTTCTTTCACTGGTCCTGGACTCGCTCATGCCGACTCATCTCTCTGTTCTCCGGTGTCGACTGGTCTCTCCGTCGTCCGTCTCCGTCGTCCGTCGTCCGTCGCCGAGCTTCTTTGTCCGGTCAGAGAGTTCTCTGACCGGCGTTCCCTTCCTACTTCCAGTCACCCGAGATCTCGAGTCCAAAGCCCTTTGTCTGGTTTCGCGCCAAAACAGACAAAGGGATCGTCTGCTTGGCGGACCACCTACATAGTGTTACACCAGGACACTTGTTGGGGATGGGCTCTTGCCCCTCTGGAGAGATGCAGTTGGTGTATTCTGCAGCCCCAGCTGACAGGGCTTTCACAAGGAGGAGTTAACTGCTTTTTCATGACCAGCCATCATCAGTAAAATATCATTATCAATTTTTCACCTTTTGCTAAAACTCTCAACAGTTTAACAATAAAAAAGGTATTGAGAAACTGACAGAAAAGAAGAACTTGTAAGGTGTTCATAAAGCCATAGATAAGATTCAAGCATGAAAGATATCTCTGATCTTATCTCTTTAAGATCAGAGGTCTCCACAATCTTGTACCCATTGGTGACATAGCACCTACCAAAGACAGGCCACTACTGATATGATTGTCATTCAATAAATAAGATGAAATATTCACTAAGGAGTTGTCAATAGGAAGCAGTGTCTATAGTTGTAACTATTTCAAGGAAACCATTAGTGATGGATTCATTCAGGGCCCAGAACACTGCCAGCATGAACTTCTTCACTGACTGCTGTGCCCGGAACTTTTTCTTTACTTGAGATTCAGTGTGTTTCTATTCCGTGGACTGTTTTCTTGACCATTGTAGGAGATTTCTTGACTCATACTTGCACTGGCAAACCCATGTTTAGCCCATTTGTAAACATTTTTTTACTAATATATATTTCTACATACACATCACACATTCTTCAGTAAATTTCATTTGGTTTTCACTTCTTAGCCAACAAAAAATTTGACTACAGACTTCTGTTCAAGCCTGGAGCACTCTGATTTGCAGCCATTTTGAATAGCTTCAAAACAAATTTTTTTTGCAAGATTAAATCATGCAGACTTTGTATTTATGCCAAAAAACTCTGAAAAACATTATTTTTCATTTTTCCAATTATAATAATAATAATAATAATGATAAGAATAAAGTACCTCAACCTTGCAAGGGAATTGAAAAAACTATGGAACATGAAGGTAACCATTATACCAATTGGGATTGGTGCACTTGGTACAATAACTAAAGGATTATTAAAGGGACTAGAGGACTTGGAGATTTGAGGACTAATGGAGACCATCCAAACTACAGTATTATTGAGAACGGCAAGAATACTGAGAAGAGTCCTGGAGACTTGAGGGGACTTGCTGTCACTCAAGCTCCAGTGAAAAACTATCAGCTAAAAATGATGTGAAAAACTCCCAGCGGTTAGAGTGTTCGCCAATGGCCCGGGAGACCTGGGTTCAATCCCAGGTCGAGTCATACCAAAGACTTTAAAAATGGTACTTGATAACACCTTGCTTAACACTCAGCATTATAAGGTACGGTTCAAGGGTAAAGTGGAGCAATCCTGGGAATGGAGTAGCACCCTCCCCTACACCTTGGTGTAGTAGCTATCGAAAAGGGAGCCTTCAGGTCACCCTCGACTATGGTCGCTAACTTTACTTTACTTTTACTTACTTGCTACTACTATTACTACTATCACCACCACTACCTTGATATTTTTATTTAATTCTTTACATAATACCTTTGATGCTTTTAATTTTAAAAAAAGTTACACACAAGATGTTAAAAAACAGGAAAATTCAGCTCTTAAATTTTGTTCTTGATGTAATCTTTCATTATTAGACCATGACCAGAAGAGGAAGTCCATGTGGTATAATGGACTAATGTGTTCAACTTCCACTCTGTAGTCAGGTAGTTTGAACTTGTGGAGATCATAAAAAAAAATCTAAATTAAAAAATGTAGCAGTTCCCAGAAATCTCTCACAGGGAGTAGGAATGGCACATGCCTGAAAGACAGACTTACTGGTGCTAAAAACAAACTCTACTCACTTCAGTTGTACTCCTCAAATTAAAAGGACTCTTTTTCCACTCAGCTGTTAGCAAGGTAGTGCACCTGTAGGGCTACACAGTAGGCTGTGTCTGCT
This sequence comes from Sepioteuthis lessoniana, assembly GCA_963585895.1. Classification (NCBI taxonomy): domain Eukaryota; kingdom Metazoa; phylum Mollusca; class Cephalopoda; order Myopsida; family Loliginidae; genus Sepioteuthis; species Sepioteuthis lessoniana. Next base: position 23,261,668 of record OY757939.1, read on the forward strand.
GGTAGCAAGCTGACACCGCTAAAAAATATCTTACCAAAACCACCAACCTTGAACTCGCCACCACCACCGAAAATGAGAAATATTTTTCAATGCCTTGTTTAGATGTGACTGTTTTCTAATAGACCAAGAAAACATTTCCATACTACAGAATAGCTGTATTACCCACCAAAAAAAAGTTGGAATTTAAAAGTTATCTTTATCTCTTTTCTTCCTTCCTTCCTTCTGCAATTCTTTTGCAACCTTCTATAGACAAAGATGACACCAACAAGTTAAATTGAATAAGAACACCACCAATGGAGTCAGAACCGACTACAACCTACAAACCTAAACCTACAAAACGAAACTAATAACCCAACAACAATTCTCCTACACCCCATAAACTCCAGTCATGCCACTTTTGGACTAATACTCTTGGAAAATGTATGAATTCCTGTATTCTTCCAGCTGAGTTAAATAGTACCACTACTGTTCTTCTATAAGGATGGCTTTGGCATAATGGTTTGGTTTGGTTGTATTCTATGGCATATCAACATTTTTGGGTTATTTAATGCCAAATCCTTAATACATATCTGTCTGTCTGTCTGTCTGTCTCACTCTATATATATATATATATATATAATTTGTAAGCGAATATTTTGGAGGTAACGTTTTCAAACAAGCTTATTTGTTTGCACATAGATAGTTTCAAGTACTGCTCTCTAACAGTAATAATTCTATCTAATATTGATAATTTGTTTGCACACAGTTTAAATGTTTTCAAGTATTGCTATCTCAGTAAAATTGACCTTCTGGCGCCTGATAAAATAGGGTTGAGTATTTGTTTGCCATAAGAGTAATTTAAAAAATACAAGACAATTACATTTGTAGTAAGGCTTGATATGATCAGACGGTTGATCAGATCTGATTTCTCCGACTTACCTGTCTAGCCATGTAAGAGCCTTACCGAAGTGTTGCAAGTCACATGACCACATCAATTTCTGGGTCATGGGCTTGCTCAGTAACCAGGATCCTGTCCCCAAGCTTTGTAAGTTGCCACCCATGGTGAACAGATAGCCTTGTTGGTGATGGTGGGGGGGGGATCTTACTCCACTGTAGAGTTGCAGTCAGCATATTCTACAGTCCCAGTTGTCATGGCACACTTTGGCATTGAATAACCCATGAAGTTTGATATGCCATTAAATGAAGAACCCTAACCAAACTAACATGATCACTGTTTTTGTTGATCGATTTTTCAAGCCTATTTTCAAATTCTCTCAATACATTCCCTAATAGATTCATTGACATGGCTTGAATTACGGAAAATGCTTTTCCTAGTTCTTTTTTTTTAATTTTCAAAATATTAGGGGAGTTAATCAAAAATGTGTTTTTCTATGCTACTTTCACATTTTAATGATTGCTACAGCAAAGAAGGAAAAACAGTGGCTGGTTATGGCACAGAGGACTATGAAAAGATTCATGCTGGGGATACCGTTACGTGTGTACATCCAAAGTGAGGTAATTTAAGAGCCGAGTGAAGTGAAGGATGTGATTGTGGTGTACTAAAAGAAAAAGTTCCACTGGTCTGACCATATTGCAAGGTTCACAGACAATAGTTGCACTTGTACAGTTATTGAATGGTATCTTAGACATTGGAAATGATCAACTGGAAGACCTACATAATGATGGGAAGAGAAAATTGTCCAATGATTCAGATTAACATGCAGAAGAAGGGCCAAATAAAAAGAGCGAAATAGAAGTGCATGGTGAACTGCAATGTGGAAAATATCATTCAACCTGGTTAATGAAGGAATAAAAGAATTATATATTATCTCTGTCCTATAAAAGCTTTTGCATAAATTTTAGACACTAAATATCATAACAATTATAAGAGTAGTCACTTACAAAGTGGTGGGGGGAGTCACCATGCTGGATTGCTACATCATAGAAAGTAAGTTTGAACTCCAGTCACGCTAATATATGCACTTTCATATTAATACCCTTGGGAAAGGAATGAAACCTCTTATTTCCTCCGGCTATGGGTTAAATAGTACCACTACTGTTCTTCGACAAGAATGGCTTTTAGCATCAAATAACCCATGAAAATTGATACAGCATTAAACAAAGAAATCAAACCATTAGCTTAGTTTGGCATAAGGCCAAAAGTATAAAGCCCCCAGTGAAAATCGAATTCACTAATAATGGTCTGCTAGTCTAGCTCACAAACCCTCATACAACACCTACTATGGTTCATAGATAGTAGATGCATATATATATAGTTGATACACACATATATATATATATATAATTTTTTTATCAAGGTCGGATTTAACCTATGCTAACTAACTCCCAATGTAAAAACCTTTAAGAGTTGACATGGAGAAAATAAAGAATGTTGACACTAATAAACCATGTGACATGTAAGCTAGCTAGCTAAGAACAACATACACCCACATCCACCCTATCTGGTGAAGGAAGAGAATATATGTAACTCTTCTTACCAACCAACTCTCTCTCTTTGTCTTGGGATTTTAAAAGAAGCGCTGGTGATAATGGTCAAGAGATAAAGTTCTTAGGTAATAGCGGAGAAAGAAGTGGTAGGGGGACGTGTTGAAAGGTATTCTGTCTTAGGAAGCTTATCACAATTTTATTGCCTGTATAAATTGTACGTTAATAATAATATATCTGAAAGACAATTTTTGTTGCACTTAAACTTCTTGTTTATTACTTTTGCTGTTTTTTTTTACTGTTGTTGACTTTTTGTCTTACTTAAAATTTATTGTTCGCCTACTTCCCATTATGGACTCAGAGGCATACACACTGACAAACATCAGGTTAAGTTCTAGACCCAACCCTACAACCCTTAAATTAAGTATATGTTACAAAACGAGATCTTGCCTTGATTTGAAAAGCAAAAAAAAAATGGAAGTTACCACTTCGAGTTCTCAACTCAAAATGAAAAGTAAGTCGTCCACGCATCGGCTCCGCGCAGAACTTCCATTTGCGATAAATTAACAAAAAAAAAAAAATACATTAATGAAGATCCAATCGGAATGCTTCCCGCGGGGCACAAAAATTGCCGTTTCTGAGCCTCCAAAAAACATATAAATATATGGACCGAATAATTATTAGTCAGTCTTGCTACCTCACCCCACTCGTGCTACCAGACTCCACGCTACTGACCGGCGCCGTCATCTGATACTTCAAATGTTAGGAACACTGCCCTTGTTTTCAAGAAAACCATCTCTTCACCACGAGACAAGTATAGTATATGAACTTTGTGATTATCACCCTGAATTCGTTATTCAACTATAAATATATTTTCTCCATTTAATTCTCTGTGTTTAACCTGTTTATAAAATTTTCTATAACGTCATTGCTGTGTTATTGAGATTATCTATACGTTCTTTGTTTTGCAACCATACGCATTTCTCACCCACAACATTTATATCACATATATCAAACAATTCAGAATATAACACATAGAAGACCAGAAGTATAGGGCATCCAATGAAAATTGAACATATTATTCTGTTAAAATAAACAAGATAGCTAATTCTAATACATCAATGACATGCACATGATTTGTATTCTTAATCTCTAATATTCTTCTTAAATCATAATAGAATACGTTCCATAATCATTGGTACATTTGTATATATATAGCAGAAAGAAAATTGGAATTTTTGTTTGGTGCGTAATTTAATTTGACTGTTAGAGTCGCCAAACATTTTGACCCAATCAGGATGACTTGTCCTATTCAGCCTGAACCATATTTCCTAGCAGCACTAAAAATTGAAGAAAGCCCGCGAATCTATCTCTCACTCAGAAATCCCCAAAGGGAACGGACGTCTTAACGTCTGTTCCCGAATAGTAGTAGCCTTATCAACCATTATGAAGAGAGCCATCTAGTTTATGGATCCCTTGGGTCTATTCTTCTAGACCAAGGGATTCTAGTTAAAAACAAATTAGATGATACACTCTAACAACTTCCTACCTTCTTTCTTTACTACGAGGCTCGCAGCATACCAGCGTAAAACACTTACTTCATGCTGCCATTAAAACCTTTTTTCAAAACCTAACGACGTCTTCATTCTTGCTCACCACCTTGATTTTCCATCAACATTTACCAAGGGGATAAGAACCAATGAAATACCAACAAAACCAACTTAAACCTTAAACCTAAAAACCCTTATAATAATAATAATAATAATAATGTTATCCCCATCGCTATATATATAATTCATACACTAAATGTATCTGCTATTATAGAACAGCTATAGTATTTTTAACTCTAATCTTTTTAAACCTTTTATTAGTCATAATGGAAAATGATACTACCTCTGTCCCATAATAATGGTTATATTTCTTATAAATTTCATACTTTAAATGTATCTGCTATTATGAGACACATATAATATTTTTTTTATCTCTAATATACTTTTAAACCTTTCATTAATCATAATAGAAACTGTCCCATAATACTTATCACATTTTCACATAAGTTTCATGCCTTAAATGTAACTACTATAATGACACATAATATTTTTGATCTCTAATATACTTCATAAACCTTTCATTAATCATAATAGGAAATACTACAACCTCTGTCCCATAATAGTTATTACATTCGTATATATACTTAATACACGAAATGTATCAACAGTTATGGAACTGCTATTTTCTTCTGTCTCATACTGGTTGTTATGCATTTATATGATTTGTCATTTGCAATGAATTGATTTCTCTATGTTGAATTTGTTTTTTTTTAACAAGATGGTTTGGTGGTGTAGGTCAAAATGCCAAACGTTTCATCAAAAAAGATAAAGAAAATGACTAAATAGTCATGGTAGGAAGAAAGAAATAAAAATGGCTGTCTTTTATTGAATAAGATACTTTTATTACTGTGGGATTACAACTTGGGTTCACCTTCAATGCTGACATTTTCTTGAGAATTTTGTGACAGTTGTCTTCCATTGGCTAGCTTCATTTCTCTTAATATTAGTGACAGAAGACTACAACTCGAAACTCAATCCAACTGGATCATGGACTACTACCAATCCTCTGACTGATTGCTCACTTTTCAAATCTGCTTAACATCTCATTTTCATTTATTAACCGCTGGATTAATTATTAAAATGAACATGAGGTTAAGGCATCAAAAAAGAAGAAGCATCACTGAAATTTTCAATCATCAGATATACTACTGAGCCTAGATCCACAAAAGGGTGTTGATTATATATATATTATTATTATTTCAAGAAAAAAAAAACAATATTCATTCACATTAGGATAATAAATTTAATTCTATCCTGTTAAGAGCATTGATATGAATCAAAGACTCCAAAATAATTTTTAACAGGACTTCATCAGATCCAACAAGAAAAATTTGTCCGAATATTGTTTTTCTTTCTTGAAATAATAATATTATTTGCTCTGTGAATTTATTAATATTGAGCTCTCTACCAGGAATATATAAATATTCGAAATTTGAATAATTTATTTGTCCTGACGGATTTGTTCCCTACTCCGCATTTACTGGATTGAAGAATACCTTATATATATATATATATATATATGGAAGCATGTAGTTCTTTGAGAAATTAGGGATGTGGCAGGTGTTACATGTGACATGTAACACCAAGCAAAAGACTTGGACTATTGATCTTCTGAACACTGAAGATTAATGAGTTTCATTTGCAGTTGTCATTATTTTTCTTCCCAGTCAATGGGAAAAGGTGAAGAGAAAATTTTAAAAGTTGGTTTTAAGGCCACATAAATGAGCCACAAGGGCCAGGGACCTCTGGTATAAAAGGAGAGAGCTGAATGTCTGCCTCGAGGCATATCCTATTACTGTTACAAATATTGAATGAAATTCTAATTATATATCATTATTAAAGGTACATCATACAAAGTGTGACAGAAATACCGTCCACATTTTAAACTCTCTCCTATACGGTGAAAGTGAACTTAGGTAAGTGGTTATGGTAACTCCATCAAGCTAATGTCTTGACTTTTTTTTTTCGGATAAAATCAGTTACAATTGCGGTTTTGAACCAGTGCACACAGTGAATTTGCTGTTGAAACATTTTTTAAAGCGAATGAATCTGTTATTGCAACACAGAGAGTTTTTTGTGCTCATTTCATGTTATGTCAGAATGATATGGTAACAGCTTGGACTGGTGCACACTGTGCATTTGCTGTTGAAACATTTTTTTTAAGACTGATGAATCTGTAATTGCTTCACAGAGAGCTTTTTGTGCTCATTTCATGTTATGTCAGAATGATGCTATTTTGGATAGAATTTTCAACCCATAGCAGATTTTCTATCTAGAACAGCAGCATTTTGACATAACATGAAATGAGCATTAAAAGCTCTCTGAGTAGCAAATATAGCTTCACCTGTCTTAAAATACATTTCAACAGCAAACAAATGGTATACATTGGTTCAAGTAATAATTTTAACTCATTCTATCAGAAAAAGAAATGGTAAGACTTTAGCTAAATGGAGCTACCATTACCATTTGGCTAAGTTTACTTGCACCACACAGGTACAGTTTAAAATGTTGGAGGGATTTCTGCCTCACCCTGTATTTTTTGTTGGTTGAATAATAAAAAAGAATTAAAGAATATCTTCAGTTTTGATACTAGTAATTACAACTTCATCTCCAGTAGAAAGAATTTGTTTTCCAAAATGATGGTCTGCATCAAAGTAAGCTCCAAAATTGACCTGAAAGACAAAGATAAAAAAAAATATTTTAGTCTCTGTATGCTAAGTGGCAAATCCAGAAACATAAAAATGTCAGAAATCAGTATCTTAGGTCCAAATTCAAAATTCTGAGGATGCAGAAATTCACTTGTCAAAATTAACAGCTTAAGTTTTTAAAAAAATTCCGTAGATAACATCAAAGCATTACCTAATGAGCCAAGTCTTAAATTGACTTTATCAAAAAGCAACATTTTTTTTTTTCAATAACATTTTTGCAATGACATCATTGAAGGCTGACTGATTGGTTGTGACTTATAGGGAAAGGTGAGTATTAACGTATCCAAACGTCTATATTAAACTCACTTAATTCTTGGTGGAGCTTTTCTTTTTCAACAGACGGCACAGAAAACTCAAATTCTTTTTGAGGTAAGACATTTTCTTCTTCTTTGTCATACTATAATGTACAATATCACCCATAAACAAATGTATGGTTGGGTATAGGGAGTATGTAGTGGGTACATGTAATTGTTTAGTGGATATGTTACTTTCCAATTTGTAGTGAATGGGTGTGAGTGAGTTCCCGTCCGTATTTTACAGATATTACTTTCACGTTTAGTTCCACCACAAATACAACACAAATTTTACAAGCACATAAACAAATGGAATATGACAACAACGAACATTAAGAAACAAAGGACTTAATAATGATAACAAACAGGATAAAAATAATTAGAAATACAAGGTTCATGTTATGTATGAGCGGCCTTTGTAGCAAATACAGCTATGGCCAGTTGAATGAAAATATGATTTGTTTGCCCGTGTGGCATGTGTACATGTTAGGAAAGTCTATTAAATCAATGTGTCAATAGTTGGCCGAAGTAAAGAAGATAAAAAGTTGACTTTACTTACATACATGAGTATATGTGCGTGTATATATAACTGATGGACTGTAAGTATACTTTTTGTTTTCATAAGTCCACATGTGCGTTTTCTTATGATCTTGGCGACAACATGCCGCATTGGTAAAAGAAGGTCGCATGCCTTTTCCCTTTGAGTCTTATGGCATGGCTCTCTGCTGTCCATTCATGACCTCTCGTAGTGTAAAGTCTTTTTGGTAGTTGAAGGAATGAATGACCTGGTTGATTAAATTCTTCATTATTTATACTTTTTATTGTGGGTTCTAAAATTCAAGCACGCAGACATTTCTTGACCAATCAGATTTGTATATTTACTTATTTGTTTTAGAGCCTAAAAATTTTCTGTTAATTAGTTTCTGAGCCGGATTTTCTAGAATGTTCTTGTTTTGTGTTTTTAGCTGATTGGTTGAAAAATATAAATGTGTAACTTCAATGTTAATGTGATTTTGATCCGAAATTTCTAGAATGTTCTTATGTATGTTTTTGGGGTTGATTATTTTAAGGCTAAAAAAATGTCTATTCTATAAGTATTGAAATCCAACCTAAAAAGATTTAGGATCATGTGCAAAAAACCCCCAAAACTCTTAATAAAGAATTATACACAAAATGAACACATGGACATACAATCAACAAGATTCCTTTACCTCTAGGCATAAAATAACCCCAGATGAGTTGACATGCCATAAATATCAATCAGTTAGTCAATGTAGAAAGATGTGGTAAAAAGCAATCATAAAGTGAAGAGAAAACTTTTTAAAAAACTTAATTTAAAAAAAATGCACTTTGTAATATTTTCTGTTTGTGCAAACATAAAAATATAGTTTATTAAAATTTATTTAATAAAGCATTTTTAATTAAAACTGATTAAAGAATTACTCATTGATTGACTGTTATTCATATCTATATAATCACTGTTTCTTAACATCTTTCTAGCTGTTTATTCTTACTTATGCCAAGAGGTTAGGGAATTGTGTTCATGTGTAAATTTTTTGTGCACTTGTTTTTACTTTAAAGGTTTTTTTAACACAGTCCTATCAAATATGAATAATTTTTTAATCAGATCTATTTGACTCATAGATGGAACCATAACAAGTAATTTCACTTTGGATCAGATTGGACATGGAAGTAATGGCAATGAAGGGGTACTCCTCAGATCTCCAGACCTGGAACCTCAACATCAGATGCAGTTTAGTGTAATATTCAGGACACAATTTTTATGTGGGGATTTGCAGGGATTTCAGTCAGCAGAAGCCTGGCTGACAGGGTGATTGGTCAAGTGGGTAGAGTGTTCGCCAATGGTCTGGGAGACATGGGTTCAATCCCAGGTCATATCATACCAAAGTCTTTAAAAATAGTACTTGATACCTCCTTGCTTAACACTCAGCAATATAAGGTATGTATCAAGGGTAAAGTGGAGCAATCCTTGGAAAGGAGTAGCGCCCTCCCCTACACCTTGGTGTAGTAGCTATTGAAAAGGGAGCCTCAACTACGATTGCCAAATTTACTTTAGTTAAAGTTAAAAGCAAGAAATTCAATTATAATTTTTTACTTTAAGAAAAAAGATCTTTATTTTCTTTTTACCTTATTTCCAAACAAAGTGAAAAGTGTGGCTAAGGGTTCCGTGGTTTTCTCTGCAGTTGTTTGATTTATGCAAATCATCTGACATCGACTTGATTCTTTGCCATTCTTTTGTGAAAAGAAAAAAAAAACTTTTCAAAAGTTAAAATTTACATAACTTATTTTGAGGCAAAATATAAGAATAAAGTAGCAATTAATGCTAGCAATATATTAGAGAATATTAAAATTACTACATTAAAGAGTGTTATAATAAATATATGATAATATATATACAAATAGTATTGCTCCAAAATATGTACACATTGTCTCCATTTATCCATATCAATCTAATCAGTGTACACATATCTATCTATTGATTTATCTCTTTCAGTTTATTCATATCTACATAATCACAATTTATAAACTTCTATCTCTTGAGCAGATTGAATTATCTAACAAAGTCTAGCTATCAATCTATCTCAATTTAGTCATATCTGTCTAATCACAGTTTCTCTCTATATATCTATCTTGCTAGTTATCTATTTGACATTACAGAGCAATGATATTTACAAAAACTAGAATCTATCTTAGAGAATGAAAAAAAAACAAACAAAATACTCATGATCAGTGAAATTCAAACAGATTACTTAATCAATCCCAAGAGAACAAATGAAGTCAGTTTATTCATATCTATCTCATTATACTCAATTCATATCTATCTATGTGTGTGTGTGTTTGTGTGCACACATGTTCATTTGATTTTTTTTCTTCATAGAATGAAATTTTTTTAAAATTCCTATTAGAGAAATTTTTAATAATATGAAAATAATACTCATTTGATCAGAGGCTCATTGCTTGCAGAGTTTGATGAAACACATTTCCTTTACATTAATTAAAAAAAAAAAAAGCCAAAATAAATAAGCTGGTAATAAAAAAAGCTACAAATTACATTAATTATTTAATGATATTCAGTGAGCACAAACATGAAATATTTTGTATTATTGAAATTACTGTCTTATACTTTATTGTATCAGTTTAAGATTGAAATATACTGATATACTATATAAGTGTAAATGTTTAAATAATATTTATGTGGACATTGTGAATTTTTTTTTTTTTTTTTCTAAATTTATGTTTAATATTTCACATCATAAGTGTGGGGATTTAGGAATGAACAATAAAACTCCCAACTGGATGTTGACTCGTCAGCTGCCACATACAAAATGTACAAACGCGTCGCCATGCATCGGCTCCATGCACCCATCCAGTTAAAAATCAGAAAAAAAGGAAAATAATAAATGGGAAGCAGTCGCGCCAAAATGAGAAGGATTTTGGAGTGAAGAATTTGGAGCCGGTGGGGAGAGATAAATACTCAGGTTTTTTGTGAACCGAGTCAGTGAGGACAAAAGAGACCCAAGGAAGCACATAGATACAGTAATCAGCCGAGAAGTAACGTCCGCCCTCGAAACTACTTTTTTGCTAGTTCCATTACCTGACCATAAAAGAAAGAGAAGAAAAAAAAAAGAAAAAGGAATAAGTACTCTTTAAAAACATTCTCCTCCTTTCCCCCCTTTTCCTAATATCTGACTTTCCACCACTTCGAAAATTTACTACTTGTAAAAGGGAACTTCTGAACATTCAAATCCAAGTTGACGCTTTATTGTTTCATAAAAATGGTTTAAATTTTAGATGTTCCTTGTTTGTCTTGTTTTAAATGAAGTTTTTCTCATTGCATGTTGTAACACTCCAAACCCAACTAATTGGCCATATAAGAAACCTTATCTATCTATCTAAATTAGAGTATTCGGACTATTGTACTCATCTTTAATGTTATATAGACAACATTTTGGCCAATGTGTTCTTGGGCCTTCTTCAAGTCAGGTGTTTCTTGTCAGTCATAGTTAACAGAATTAGATCAGTTTACCCCTATGGTTCAGTTTGAAATTCTGTGAAGGTTTCAGAGTTTGACACAAATATAAAATATCAAGCTTCATCTAAAAATTCAGATAAATTCTATCTATCTATAGTTTAGTCATTTGTATTATTTTGGTTAAAATAGAAATCAGGATGTACTCAAAAAAATACTTACAACAAAATCAACACATCCAATTCTTATTGATTTCCAGGATTTTTCTTCAAATAAGACTCCTCCACCGATTACAAAATTACTCCGAAAGCGGCTGGTAAACTCCTCGAAATCTGTAAGTTGATTAAATAAATATAGAAATTATAGTTGTTATAAACTTTGTTGTTGCTAATTAATTATGATAAAAGAAATAATGATTCTAAGGGAAGTAACTATATATATTTGATTTTTTAAAAATTATTTCCCCTGAATATCGTCTTCTTTAAATTACCTCCCCTGAAAAATGTCAGTTATTAACATTAAAAAATCTGTGAATAATCTGTGAAAAAATTTTTTAACGCCACCTTCATATTTGTTCTTTATTTTACATGATAATGAATTGTATCAAAAGTTTGTCCTTAAAGTATATGTGGATATAGTAGAAATTTAGATACAAGTGCAGTATCTTTTTAATTCTAATTATTCTTTCTTGTTTAAATTGCCCAAATTTTTTCATTATTTTCAATAGATACAATTTACTTTTGGTGGAATAAACTATCTGTCTTATTCTGTGCTTTGCTTAAGAAATAAGAGAACTTAAATGTTAACATTATTTTGGAAAGGTTTAAACCAAATTGTAAGCTCAACATATGTGTTGAAAAGATATCAGTGCCTTCTTTTTTGAAATTGAGAGACTTTTGAATGATGTGTAAGAAAATATAAAAAAGAAAAGAATATACATAAAGAATATGTGTATATGGGAAAAAAATGATGAAAAATAAGTAAAATGAAAATCAATCAATCTATCTATCTATCTATCTATCTATCACCTATGGGGCACATGAAAGGTTTATCGTGGTTCTGGTTAATTCTTGGTATTGTTGGAAGAATCTAAGGTTCGTATCTGACTTCCTTTCTTCTTCTTAACCCATTCACTTGTAATCTTCTTTTTATCTGTCAAAGCTGTAAGAGAATTAGGGATGGAAGGAAAAAAAACAAGGATACCTTCAGACTTAAACTTTATTCTGGAGTTTATGACTATTCAGAGGTATAGAATGTTTTCTAGAACCAGCAGAAATAGTCGTGTTTCTCCAAGACAAGACGTTGAAGTATATTATAACATCATCTTCGGAAATTACAAGTTTAAGGGTCTGTTGTGTATTCAGTGGGTATGTATAGGAGAAACAGCTAATTGTAGGAGATATGCATCATGCTGCTACATTTGGGACTCAACAGTCACGTGGTCTTCCAACCAGCAGCAGATAGAAAAAGGTCCTTTCAGTAAATGCAGTAAATGCTTAATAAGGAAGAATTTCTCTTTGGCACTAGGAAGCCCCCTTTTTAGGCGTGTACTGGTTTCACAGTTAGAGGCCTCCTGTTGCTTCTTGTCTTTTAAAATTTAATTTTTTAAATTTAATTTTAATATCCACACACCCAATCAATATGGAACCCTGTTGGATGGGCTTGGAATCCTCGGTAGAAGGGTAAGACAACAGTTAAAGAGTATCTTGTGTATAACACTAAACCGGTTCAGGGGGTGAGGCACCAATTTTGGAATATGAGTTTTATTTATGTCGAGATCCACACTGATTTTGAGTAGTTATAACTGTTAGGGTCCTATTTATGGGTCAAATAGATCTTTCAAAATAACTAGTATTAGATAAAAATACTTGAAGCTATATAACCAGAGGTTATAGGTTCAATCCCAATGATAAGTAAAACTACAAGGAATACTTACTATAGCTTAACACTGTTACCCAGACATGGTAAACAGAATTTTAGCAATCTACCCTAATGGATTAAATAGAGGGTTCAGTTTGAGGTTCTATGTAGGCTTTTGAGTTTGACATGAAACACTTGATGAAAGCTGAAGGACATAGCCAAAACATTGTGAGTATAACATTGAAGATTAAGACAATTGTTCAAATATTTTGAGTGATAAAAATTATCAAGCTTCATCTCAGAAATTTAGACAAACCATATAACTGAGTGTAAATTATTTGTATTAGATAACTTGATACCATATAACTGTGTGCTAATAAATTGTTATTATTAAATAGGAATTTTTACTTGAAACCATAAAATTGTTCATAAATTATAATTATTAGATAAGAACACTTGAAACCATATAACTGAGTGGAAATTATTTGTATTAGATAAGAATACTTGATACCATATAACTGTGTACAAATTATTGATGTTAGATAAGAATACTTGATATAATAATGTTTGCCTCTTAAACTCTTTTTCATGGGGCTGAAGAGATGATAAACATTAAGCCAGTGACAAAGTGAAAACTGCTATGATGAAGTGGCTCAAAGAACAGTCAGCAGAATTTTACGAGGCTGGGATACATGCGCTCATTCAAAGGTGGAACATTGTTATTGAGAGATATGGTAATTATGTTGAGAAGTAGAGATGTGATTCAAAGAGGACTAGTTTCATTTTGATATATAATACATGTTCTTGTCATGGTAATTATTCCAGTACTAAAGAAAAAAGGCATTACATTCCGACTCACCCTCGTAGGTAGGTATTGTTCAAATATGTGAACATTTGATAAGAAGTGATACATGAATTTCCAATGATAGAATAAAAAATAGATAAAAGATATGCAAATTTTTAGAGTTAAAATGAAAAATAAAGAATAAAGTTGTTTAGTTATAGATAGATTACCTTCATTCTTGATGTAATTGGACTGATGAACTTTTTCAAACAAGACTTTTAAGCTCAGCTGTGTCACAAGAGAATATTGTCCATGGTTTTTCAGAGACATAACTTTGCTTTCTTCTTTACCAGCTTGATTAAAAAAAAAAAATTAGCTGTAGATTATCCGATATTAAAAAAATCTAAAATTTGTTTGTGTAAATTTCTGTATTTATTTTTGAAAATTTAATGTATACAAAGTTATGTATATATATATATATATATATATATATATATATATATATATATTTGATCAAAAAATAAGTGGAATATCATGCTACATGAAAATAACATCAAAATGGAAAATTGATTAAAAAAGTGCCTCCATACTTTAAATTTTTTTCTCTTACAGTGCCTCCATACTTTTAATTTTCTTTTCAGTTAGATATTTCAATGTAGGCAAAATTTTTTTTAACAAAACAGGATATGCTTAAACCTCCACCTCCCAACCATACATATTACCATTTTCCCTTTTACATCCCTTCCATTTTTTCTCTCTCAAGACCTCCCCCTTCGTCATATTATCTCTCTCTTTTCTCACTGAAATTAAATCAAAAACCAATAAACCCTACCACCACCACCACTCAATCCTAGATCTATTTCTCCCTCTTTCCTTTTCTGTCTTTAAACCCTACTTACTTTCATTTTCACTTCTGTACACTTTTATCTATTTCCTTTCTTGCTAAACTTTAGAAAAAAAAACAAAACTATTTACTCATTATTTTTGTAAAGCATGGCATTCACCAAAATACCCCATAGTGTCTATGGGTTACCATACTTAAAAAAAAATTCCACTTATTTACACAAATGAAAATTATCTATGTACAATTTAATATGTATATTGTCTGCAGTTTTGTGAAGAGCCATTAACATTCAAAAATTAATTTTACTATAGAAATACTTTGTAAATTATTTTACTATAGAAAATCAGTCAAAATGAGATGATCAGTTATGAAGAATTAATGTTAGGATTAGTGACAGCTTTAATATAGACTTGATTAAAAACTACCTTCATCAACTATTGAGTTCATTATCAAGGCAAATCTTATTTATGGAATTTACATTATAATTAGTATAAATAAATATACAAGGGAAAATACTCTAAATAATTACCTTTTTATAGTTATCTCCATTAGCAAATAAAAGGATTAGGGTGAGCATGAACACAGAAACAAGATAATTATTTTCATTGGCTTAGTTTGGTTTCTTTGTTTAATGGTATATCAAAAGCAAAATAAATATTTTTTCAGAAGTTTTTTTTCATTAATGTAAACTCTACATTCTTTGGAATTTGATAATTGCAAAAAATATTTTAATCTTGTGAAATTATTTGTTTTGAAGCTTTTCAAAATAGCTGCAAATCAGAGTGTTCTAGGCTTGAACAGAAGCCTGTCACAAAACTTTAGGTGGCTGAGAAGTGCAAACCATATGAAATTTATAAAACAATGTATGATGTGTATGGAGAAGCAGGTTTTAGTAAAAAAAAATGTTTACAAATGGGCTAAACATGGGTTTTCCACATTTAGCCTGAGTCAAAAGGACAGTCCAAAGAATGGAAACACACTGACTCTCCAGCAAAGAAAAAGTTTTGGGCACAGCAGTCAGTAAAGAAGGCCATGTTGACTGTCTTTTTGGACTTAAAAAGGATCCTCAGTTGATTTTCCTTGAAAAAAAGTGCAACTGTAAACAATGCTTCATATTGCCAAATCCTTTGGCAAATTCACTTTATTTATTGAATGACCCTCATAGATGTTGTATAAAGAAAATCAAACCTTCACACATGGGGCAAAAATGATACCCCAGCATGTCAGTTGTGCGGGGGTAAAGGATCGCTACAGCATTTGCTATCTGGATGCCCAAGATCATTGAGTGAAGGGCGTTATCGTTGGCGACATGACCAGGTCCTCAAAGTTATTGATGGAGTGGTATCTGAGGCATTAAAATCGAATAGATTCAGTCCTGGAAGACATAAGGTTATTTTTGTTAGAGCGGGAAGCTCGAAACAGCCGCAGACAAAAAATAAAGTATCGATGTTGTCATCGGCGCCAGATTAGCAATTGTTGGTGGACCTGGAAAGGCAGACGAAGTTTCCAGCGCATATTGTGGAGACAAAGCTCCGACCAGATTTAGTAATGTTTTCAAATTCCACAAAGAAGGTGATAATGTGGGAATTGTCAGTCCCATGGGAAGAAAACATGGAGTCCACACACGAAAGAAAGATAGCCAAATATGAGCCACTAGTAGAGCAATGTCGAATGAATGGTTGGCAGGCAATATGCCAGGCAGTCGAAGTGGGATGTCGCGGATTTAACGCAAGGTCGATGAGTAAAGCGTTATCAAGCATCGGCATTTCAGGTGCGGGAAAACGTAAGGCCCTGAAAAATATTACCACTGCAGCTGAAAGAGCAACAAACTGGTTGTGGATCAGAAGGGCGGATAGTTGGGGTTGTAGATAGGTGATTATTAGAAGGGGGGTTAAAAAGGAAGGAAAAAAAGATCGTCTAATTTAAAACGATATATATACGTATGATTTATTTAGTTTTTTATCTGTTATTTTTTTAGTTTTATCTATTTATTTTTTGCGCGCGAAGGAGTGTGGTTGTATTAGGCTTTAAGCGTTCATTTGAAACCGGTTCATTTAATTGATTAATATCTTAGACGTTTTAGCCATTTTGTAAATATAGCATTTTAAACGACAATGTTTTTGTGAAGATTTCAACGTACTCCTCGGTTTTTTTAGTTTTTTTTTTATTTTATTTTATTTCGTCTTTTCTCATTCGTAAACCTTTCAATGAGTTGCAACGTATAGTAATGCGCAGCGTCTGTTTTAGTTCGTAATTGTATATTTATGTACAGTTTTTAATGAAAATAATTTTTAAAACTAAACGTATGTCAATTTTATATAGGAGCTTGTTGTTTTAATCGCAATTGATATTTATGTACAGATTTTTTTTTATTTTTTATTAAATTTTTTAAAATTTTATTTTTTATTTTTTTCGTCTTTTTTCATTCGTAAACCGTTCGATTAGGAAGTTTTAATGTATAGTAATGCGCGGCGTCTGATTTAGTTCGTAATTGTATATGGAGTGTTTAATGGAGACAAGTTTTAAAACAAAACTAAACGTATGTCATTTTATATACGAGTTTGTTGTTTTAATCGCAATTCTTTAGTTATGTACAGTTTTTATTTATTTATTTATTTTTTTTATTTATTTATTTATTTTTTTTATATTTAATTTAAAAAAAAATTTTTTTTTCTTTCTTTAAGTAAAAATTAATTAAAAAAAAAAAGGGGGGGGGAAAAGGAAGGAATACATACCGGAATGACCGAATAACGACCCCATTGTAGCAAAAAAAAAAGCAGAGTAAAGTGGCCTCCCGATTTTTAAAGAAAAGATTTAGAAGTCATCAGTAGAGCTTAGCTCTGATTGGCTGTTGCAAAATTATATATAGAGCCTTTTCTATGGTCATTTTTTTTTTGTTTTCTCCTTGTGTGGATGCGCAGGTTGGCTGCCGGGATGGGAGTTGGAGTTAGATCGATGCCAACTGGATCATTTGGGTGAGGGGGTCTGATGTTGAAAGAGCCGAAACCCCCCATGATCCCAAAGGAAACATCACTGACGACCCATCCCGAAGCATCAACTAAGATATATATATATATATATATATATATATATATATGATATATATATATATGATTTTTAGTGGATAGTTTGTTGGAAATTTGGTCAAGATAATTTGGTCAAATGATATATCAACCCTTGATGATTATTTAATGCTAAATCCTGTTTATATATATATATATATACACACACACACACATATATATATATAATTTTTAGTGGATAGTTTGTGGGAAACGTTATTTTCAGATTATTTGGTTTAATGGCCCATAAATGGGACCCTAACTGGTACGACTACCACTCAGGGTCCTTGGAGTAATGGCAATGAAGGTGTACTCCATTCTCTAGGACTGGAGCCTGACCATTAGAATGTTTAGTGTCATATAGGGTGGGTCATAATTCCCTACAGAGATGCTGTTGGTGTATTCTACAGTCCCAGCTGACTGGGCAGTAACTATTATGGGACTGGGGTTGTAGACTTTTTATATTATGACTAATGAATGTTTAAACTTGTGTAATACAAATAAAGCATTTTACCTCTGTCTCATAATATTTGATAGATTTAGGGTATGGAATATATGTGCTAATGTAATGACAATTATGGGACAGAAATAGAACTTTTCAAACTCATATCCTTTATGGTCAAATGCATTTTTTGTCTTATTTCTATCCTACTTCTATCTCATAATTGTTATTTGGTTGTTTGGAAAATCATGATTGAATTTATTTTGATATATAAATATAAAATCAGTCATTATGTTCTAAACATCTTGTGTGTTAAACATATGTAAATATAATAACTAGAATAGGACAGAAGTTGCGATACATCATCTGGGTGATAAAGACTAATATTATAAAAAAAACTTACACTATGATTTAATTTGCTTAAAATGTCATAATTTTTATATAGGAAGTACAATCAGACCCCCTCACATCAGAAGTAAATAACACCTCAACACGTGTGCATCCTCATTGCATGAATATTTAATTAAATGCAAAAATAAAGATAATTTTTTCATTAAAATAGAAGCAATAGTACTTAATGTCGGCAATCTCAGAATTAAGGAGACTTTATTAATAGCTAAGTTACACTCTCAGATTAACTGTAGATTAGAATTAAATACTGAATATATCATTAATTAACATGCACATTTTAAATACATATTTAAGTTTAAAAATAAATAAAATAAAATTGACTAAGACAATTGAAGTCATGTCTATTCCACGTAGCACCATAGTTACAACACCCAATATGGCATTCTAACACCCCACGTGACACCATATTTGAACCTCCGACATCGTGTTCATTTATAAAAAAAAATCTGACGATGAAGTTTTACTTTGAAATTAATTTGACTCGAATAATTATTATTTTGCCTTGCAATAGCCCTCTAAATTAATTCAATACAATAAAACAAAAAGCTGATATGTTTTGTGTGTGTGAAATATATATGGGAATATAATAATCAACATAGGACACTAGTTGCAATATATAATACATCATCTGTGTGATAAAAACTGATATACTTTATGTGTTTGAAACATATGCAAATATAAATAATATTAGAAGTTGTAGCATTTTCTTTTATGATTAATGAAAAGTTTAAGAAGAGCATTAGATTATAAAATACACAATTTTTAGCCTTAAAATAATCACCCACAAAAACACAGAATAAGAACATTCTAAAAATTTCGGATCAAAATCGCATTTTCATTAAAGTTACATTTTTATATTTTTCAACTAATCAGCTAAAAACACAAAATAAGAACATTCTCGAAAATCTGGCTCAGAAACTAATTAACAGAAAATTTTTAGGCTCTAAAATAAATTATCAAATATACGAATCCGATTAATCAAGAAATGTCTGTGTGCTTGAATTTTAGGACCCGTATTGCAGCCGGGGAAGATTACTTCAAAGGGGACTAGAGTTTCATGTGTGTACTATCAATTTAAGTGCCCATATGAATAAAGTCTGGAAACTTATTTAATGATCCTTGTATGTAAGTAAAGTCAACTTTTTATCTTCTTTACTTCGGCCAACTATTGACACATTGATTTAATAGACTTTCCTAACATGTAAACACACACGGGCAAACAATCCTATTTTCATTCAACTGGCCATAGCTGTATTTTCTACAAAGGCCGCTTGTACCTAACATGAACATTGTATTTCTGATTATTTTTATCCTGTTTGTTATGATTATTGAATTGTTTATTTCTTAATGTTTGGTGTTATCATATTCCATTTGTTTACGTGCTTGTAAAATTTGTGTTGTATTTGTGGTGGAACTAAACCTGAAAACAATAACCGTAAAATACGGCTGGGAACTCACTCACACCCGTTCACTACAAATTGGAGAGTAACATATCCACTAAACAATTATATGTACCAACTACAAGATATAAAGAAGATGAACTTTGATAATAGTTGAGACATTTATTGTATAAAATTTACATGCAAATGTAACAAGTATCATGGGACAGAAGTAATAGTTTTTTTTAATTTTACCTTGGCTATTTTTTGGATATATACGAAAGAGCCGATATCCTTGTTCGCCAAATGCTTGGCTCAACCAATCAGAAGCTTTCTTTCCACAATCGATGCCATGAACTCTGACAAAAAAACAAGAAACAAAAAAAAACAAAAAAAAAACAGAATGTTATTTACTGACGTAACTGTTTACAATGATAAGAAGTGTATTTATAATATCTCTTTTTCCCCTTTTCACTCTCCTCTCTCTCTCCACACACACACACACACATACACACTTGCAACACATCCTTTTTCTTTCTACACTGTCTCACTCTTATATTCGCTCTACACACACTTAATCTTTATAATTTTCCTCTCTCTCTTCACTCTCTCTTTTCTTTCTACTCGCTTTTTTTTACACACACACTTTCTCTTTATCTACACTATCTTTTTATCCTCTGTTTCTTTCTCTACATACACAATCTCATTCTTTACACTTTCTCTTTCTCCACTCTTGGACTTTTTTTTAAAAGAGAGTGCAACACAATAACGTGCTCAGTCAGCAGGGATTAAAATACATTGACTGTATCCCCTCCAGAGAAATAAGACCACCCCCAAACACACAAACTGTATTCGCTACTGAGAGATAACACCTCCTTACTAAAAAGAAAAAAATATATAACAATTGCATCTGGTGGCAACCCTCCTTTTTTTATCTTCTTGGTTGTGTATTATCACTTCTTCATTGCCATTACTCCCTGGTCCATTCTGACTCAGAGTGGGAGTACCCGTTAGGATTCTATCTATTAATCAAGTTATCTTTGAAAATTATTTGTATTAAATATCAATACTTGAAGTCATATAACTGTGTATAAATTACAAGGGTGATTCAAAAAGTAATACCTTTTTCTTTAGTAAAGGAATAATTAGCCAGCACATTGGTCTAAAGAGTATAGTGTTCGCCAATGGCCCCGGAGACCAGGGTTCAATTCCAGGTCGAGTCATACCAAAGACTTAAAAAATGGTACTTAATACCTCCTTGCTTAACAGTCAGCATTATAAGGTATGTATCAAGGGTAAAGTGGAGAAATCCGGAGGAAGAAGTAGCGCCCTCCTATATACCTCGATGCAGTAGCTATTGAAAAGGGAGCCTTCAGGTCGCCCTCGACTACGGTTGCCAACTTTACTTTCAGGAATAATCACTGAATGGGAATATGTACCATACATACATCTCTACTTCTCAACATAGTCACTATTTCTTTCAAAAGCAATGTTCCACCTTCAAATGAGAGCTTGTATCCCTATTTAGTAAAATCCTATTGACTGTTCTTTGAGCCACTTCATCACTACAGTTTTCATTTCCTTGTCACTAGCAAAATGTTTGCCTATTGAACTCTCTTTCATAGTGCTGAAGAGATGATAGTCTGAAAGGACCAAATCTGGTGAGTATGGAGGATGCTGTAAAGTTGTCCACCTGAATGTGGCGATTGTCTCCTTTGTCTTGATGCCTGTGTATGGACAAGTGCTGTTATGCAAAAAGGAAGACATCAGTGATTGGCAAGTTGGGTCTTACTAGTCAGATTCTTATTCTGAGCTTCGTCAGGGTCTCAGTGTATGTCTAAGAGTTTATTGTTTCTCTTCTTGGCAAGAAATCAACCAGAACGTTCAGAGAACAGAATTTTATGAGGTAGGGTTACATGCTCTCATTTGAAGTTAGAAAGTTGCTATTGAGAGAAATAATGACTATGTTGAGAAGTAGGGATGTGATCCACAGAGCACCAGCTTTATTTTGATGTATGATACATAATCCCTGCATCAGAAATTATTCCGGTACTAAAGAAAAAGTCATTACTTTTTAACTCACTATTGTATTTATATAAAAGAAAAATAAATGAAACTGAAATGACATTTAACAATTATATATTTTCTTACAAAGTCAAAATGGTTCAGTGAAAGATTTCATGGGGTTTGCTAGAGAAAATTTTTTAATTTGATTTAAGTGAGTTTTAGATCAATTGAATAAAAAAAAGTTATTTGTCAAGATTGTTATGTCCCAAAAGCTATGAAATTATCAAGTAATAAAAAAAAAAGATTACTTTTTAAAGCAAACTTTGCTGATAGACTCTTTACTTTTTGCTTCAGCATTTGGTGAAGGAAAATCCAAGCTCAAATGAAGAGGATGAATTCCTGGAAATGAAAAAAAAAAAAGTAAAAAGAAGCTTATTAGAATGTTTCTGAAAAAGAAAAGCTCAACAAAAAGTTATTCATTCATACTGGGAGTGACAGAAATATATTCAACATTTTAAACTTTCAGCCGTGTGGTCCAAGTAAATTTAGGCAAGTGGCAATGGTATCTCCATCAAGCTAATGTCTTACATTTATTCATTTTTTTTTTTTTTTTTTTTGATAGAATCAGTTCTGATTATGGTTTTAACTGGTGTACATCATGTGTTTGTTGTTGAAATGTTTTTTGAGACTGGTAAATCTGTAATTGCAACACAGAAAGCTTTTCATGCTCATTTCATGTTTTGAAAACTGATACTGCCATGGGTTAAAAATTCTATCCAGAACAGCACCATTCTGATGTAACATGAAAAGCTCTCCGCATGACAATTACAGATTCAGCCACCTTAAAAAGAACCTTTCAACAAAAATGTACAGTATGCCATGAACATAAATGGTCATATCTAAAAGAAACAAAAAAAAATGGTAAGAAGACGTTAGCTAGATGGAGTTAACATTATTATTTACTTAAGTTTGCTTGCACCACACAGGAGACAGTTTAAAATGTGGGAAGTATTTCTGTGACACTCTGCAACTGAATATGACTAAAATTAATTACCTACATTACATGGGGGTTGGGGGTGTCCTTGTGGTGTAATGGTTAAAGCGCTAGACTGCGGAATTATAGCGAGTGAGTTTGAACTCCAGTTGTGTTATTATGCTCACTTTTGGACAAATATCCTTGGGAAAGTTATGAACCCCCTTACCCTCCCAGCTATGGATTAAATAGTACTGCAACTTTTCTTCTAGAAGAATGTATTTGGCATTGAATAGCCCAAGAAGTTTGATATGCTATTAAACAAACAAAACAAACTATATTATACATAGGTTTTAAAATAGTCATTATTACAAATAAAGGATGTAGAGTTGATTTTATCAAGATTCAGGATAATTATTCATAAGCAGTACTTACCCTTAATCCTACCAAAGGTAAAAATTATGGAATTTGCAAACTTTGAGGATGTTAACCTTGTTTTTTTTTGTTTTTTTACCAAGCAGTAAATACACTAATAACAGATAAGTCTCAAAATATTCTTCTCTGCATTGCTTGAAAAAAAATTATAGCATTCATTCAAATAATCTAATCCAATTTGTTTAAGGAATATTTCATAGAGTAGGAATGTTCTGAAAGTAAATAAAAAAGTCTTACATCTTATGTATATATAAGAATATAATCTTATTGCTTTATTCTTACAGTGACACTTATGTGTTGCAGAATAGCAGACAGAGAGAGTTTGCACACACAAAAGAGGTGTAGGGAGTTGGAACAGTCAGCGAAACTGACTTTAGCCAAGATTCTAGACCTTATATTGTTTTAAAACTCCCACACAATCACATAACCAGCCTCTTCACCCACTCAATGCTTGTTTTGCATTGGCCATGGTTTACACCCAGACAATGTTTGTTTTTCATTGGCTATAGATTACATCTTGCTATACTTGTGCCCATGCATTTTTTTATGCCTCAGGTATTACACCCACCCATTGCTTGTTTTTGGATAGTCACTTTGTTGATTTTATCTATGGACGGATATATCTGTCAACAACATCTATCAGGTTTATCACTGGTTAAGGCAATATATTACATTATCTGTTAGTATATACCAACCCCTCCAGATGGAGAATCTGCAGTCATTTCCATAATCAACTACATTCCACAAAGACCTGGAGTTTACCAGATTTCAACCTATTTCGCAAACATCATCCTACATGAAAATGATATCAAAATAGAAAATAGATTAAAGATTTTTAACAAAAAAAAGGGCAAAATTTTTTCTTCTACAGTGCCTCCATACTTATTTTCTTTTCAATTAGATATTCCAATGTAGTCAAATTTTCTTTCAATGAAACAGGATATTTTTAAACCTTCACCTCCTAACCATACATATCAACATTTCCTCTTTTACTTCCCTTCCATGCCTCCCTCTCAAGACCTCCCTCTTCCTCATATTATCTCTTTCTTTTCTCACTGAAATTAAGTAAAAAACCAATAAACCCTACCACCACCACTCAATCTGAGATCTATTTCTCCCTCTTTCCTTTTCTGTCTTTAAACCCTACTTACTTTCATTTTCACTTTTGTACACTTTTATCTATTTCCTTTTTTGCTAAACTTATGAAAAAAACAACAACAAACTATTTACTCAGTTGAAAAAATTCTGTCAATAAAGAACAAAATATTCTGAACTGAATCTGTTGTCTGTGTCTTAGTATATCCACATATTTTTTATTATCTTGTCTGATCTATCAATCTACCTTTTCTCCGTATATATATATATTTATGCAGAAAGCCCCAAAAAGTGTGTTAAGCTGGGATGGGAGAGAGGAGTAGTCTTCATTTAACCATTTTACTCTTAGCTGGATGAATTTGTGATCCATTTATGCTTTACAAACTCTTTATTCATTTTTTTTGTAAAGTATGGCATTCACCAAAATACCCCATAGTGTTTATGGGTTACCTTACTTCTTCTTTTGCTAAACTTTAGAAAACAAAGAACAAGAAAACTATTTTCTCAGTTGAAAAAGTTCTATCAATAATAAACGAAATATTCTGAACTGAATCTGTTGTCCATGTCTTAATATATCCATTTTTCCAATTATTTTTCACCATGTATGTATGTATGTGAGTGTGATTATTAACATATCCAAAAGATGGAGATGATAAATATTCAGCCATAAATGAAATATTTTTTATGTACACACCTGGATATTGCAAACTGAGGGTGTTATTGACTAAATTAATAGTTGGTTGGAGGCGGCAGAGTTGTGGGAGGCTTTTTTGTGTTACTGCAAGGCCTCGTTCAGTGACAATCATCCACTCTCTGTCATGAAGAAGACCAGATGGAAGAATTGGCCATTTTTTCACCTAGAAAATTAAAAGAAAGAAAGAAAAATTTTGATCTGGTGAAAAGTCGAAACTAGAAATGTTTATGTGCTTTCTGGTGAAAAACTTCTTGCAAAGAACTTGAAGAGGAGATTTATAGAATTAGGAATAGGAAAAACTGAAAACTTAAAGGTAAAAACTGCAGTATTGAAATATGAAATGGTTATCGCTATAGGAAATGGACCTGGCAACCCAAGTTCAAATCTTGGACAAGGCTGTTTGCATTTCACATATCCCTGGGAAAGGTATGTATCCATCTGTCCTTCCCATATTTCAACTATGGGTAAATAGTAGGATAGACTTGCTCTTTAACCTTCGTATGAGAACGAAAATTCTGAATTCAAATCAGTTATTCTCTGTTTAAAAATTGAACTTGTGTTGTATGTGCTTGTGACCGCAGGGTCAAATACACATAGACACATACATGCACACTTTCTCACTCTTTCTCTTTATATATATATATATATAGTTAAAACGTTTGAATATAAATTTTTAAATATAAAAACAACTCACTTTTCACTTTCCCTTTATAAAGTGCTCAACAGCAAAGACAGTGTCCAGATGTTAATTTGTTTCCATTGATGGTTTGAATACTTTGTTTTTAATGGCATATCAACCTTCACGGGTTATTCAAAGATGAAGCCATCTTTGTTGAAGAACACTAGTAGTACTATTAAATCCATTGCTTGGAGGTATAAGATGGGGTTTTAACAATTGAGATTTTAAGGTTTTACAAATCACTCGTATGTAGTTGAATTTATCTAACTCCTCTGCAATGGGCAAGATGTGACACAAGGTCAGTTTTTAGGCAGAGTACATCTGGTTTGAATAAAGAGTTTTCCTTCTTCTTGAATAGTTGCCATACCAAGTCTAAAGAGCCTAGTCAGCCTAACAATTCAGCCATAGCTGAGGTGAAGAACAAATAGGTTCATGCCTTTCCTAAGGAAATGACATGAAACAAACAGCCTCATCAAAGATTTGAACATAGTTTGTCGATTTCATTTCCTGTGGTGAAAATCATTTTATAATATGTTTCCTTCTTTACAAATTGTTTGCTTAAAATTTTAAAGTATGAAGCTGATATAACAGGGCTGTTTCATACTAGTCCTCAAACCCCATGACCAGTGGGGGGGAGCAAGCCAACTTGGGGTCTCCTGAAGGGTGGGCTTCATATATTTTATATGATTACTTTATGAAAATTGACATGTTGTAGAGAGGGGGTTCTGTATCAGTGATTTGGAAGTGGGGCATATCAGAGATTTTGGTGGGGCATGACACCCTAGCACTGGCCTCTTTCAGCACCACCATTGCTTTGCAAATTAGTCAATAGGGTCATCAATTTTGATCATCTCTCACTCCAAACTGTCAGTTATCAAAGAGAGTGGAAACGGTTTGAAAAAAAATTAATTAGTTAACATCTAACCACATTTAAGTTGTTTGAAGAGCTTGAAGCTTTTTCAGAATTCATTTTGAACTAGTTTATATCTCATTGTTGTTTTCTTGGACTAACTTTTGGCAATGTACATAAAAAATGTAATAAAAAATATTTGAAACATTTTTGGTTGGTTAGTTGTTTGGGTTTTATGGTATATCAATCTTTATAGGTTATTTAACACCAAATCCATTTTTATGAAAATAGTTCAATTTCAAACCATTCAGTTTAGCATAAGTATGCAGTTTAAATGTAAGTACAGTTGAATTGTGAAAAACATTTCTATTTCATCTTATTCAGTTTAGTCAAGCAGTTCTAATTCAGCTAATTCAGTTTAGTATAAGTACAGTTTTTGTTTACACACAGTTAAATGTCAAAACAGTTCTATATTAAACAATTCAGTTTAGTGAAAGTACAGTTTCAATGTCAAAAAACAGTTACATTTCAAACAATTCAGTTCAGCATAAGCATGCAGTTTAAATGTAAGTATGGTTTAATTGTCGAAAACATTTCTATTTCAAGATATTCAGTTTAGCATAAGTATGCCGTTAGTTCTATTTAGCCCATAGCACAGGTGCTACCATTCCGGGCCAGAATGGAGCTGGCAATGAAGGGGTGCCCTGCATTCCCCAAAGCCCCAGCATCACTGGAACCTCACTATCAGATTGTTTAGTGTCATATCCAGGACACTCATTGGGTATTCTACAGCCCCCGCTGACTGCGCAAGAAACATTTTTGTCCTTATTTTTTTGGTAACATCATTTAAAATTACATGAACATTGTTTTGTTGAAATATGAAGTGTGTGTGTGTCTTTTATCTTTCTCTGTGCTTATATATCTATATACCTATCTACTACTCTCCCTCAATTGTTCTATTTTTGTTTACCTCATTGGCCAAGTGGTTAGAGTGTTTGCCAATGATCTAGGAGACCTGGGTTCAATCCCAGGTCGCGTCATACCAAAGACTTTAAAAATGGTACTTGATACCTCCTTGCTTAACACTCAGCAATATAAGCAAATACGTATCGAGGGTAAAGTGGAGCAATCCAAGGAAAGGAGTAGTGCCCTCACCTATACCTCGGTGTAGTAGCTATTGAAAAGGGAGCCTTCTGGTCACCCTCGACTATGGTCGCCAACTACATCAATCAATTTCCGTTCATAGTTGTTCACATGTATATCTATCAATCCCATCTTTTCCATCTATCTATCTAATATTGATTCTTATCTATCTTGATTCCTGTCTATCTAGTACCTTTGTTATGTGAGAGTCCAGTTCCGGATATCAGGGAAGTGTGATGTCTTCACTCCATTGCCATTACTTCCAGGTTCACTCTGACCAGGAGTGGTAATACCTGTTAGGGTCCCATCTATGGATCAAATTTATTTTTTTGAAAATTATTAGTATTTGAAATACAACTGTGTACAAACAAATGAGTATTATCCTTAAATATGAATAGTTGAAACTCTATTGCAAAAAACAGAACCCCTTGGTATTAATTGACCCAATAAGAGTCGACAAGCTGTAAAACTAACCAACCAACCAACAAACATCTATTTCAGGCTGCTCATATCTATCTATATATCTCTCTACTAGGTTTTTTATTATGCATCTAATAATCTATTGCATCTTGTTTCTATATCTCTCTTTATATATATATATATATATATATATATGGTGCCTTCAATAAATTTCCAGACTTTTTTTGTACAGCCATTTAAAATTGTCATGGACTCTTGAAAATTCAGTATGTTATTGCTATAGATCCTATGAGATGACTGACTAAGTTTTATGATTTCAGGTTCAAATGAACAGCTACAGCAGCAATTGGAATACACCCTACTAAAGCCTGATTGTCACAGTTGGTGAATTTCAAAAATGCAATCTCGACATTAGGACTCTTTAGAAGAACGATATGCAATAAAATTCTGTTTTAAACTTGGAAAAAATGCCATAGAAACGTATGGAATGCTTCAGACTGTTTTTCGACCATCTTGCATGAATTGAGCATCAGTTTTTGAGTGGCATAAGAGATTTAAGGAAGGCAGGAAGTCTGTGAGGGATGATGAGAGATGTGGGAGGAGTAAGGAAGTCAATACACCAGAGTTGATTGGCCAAACAGTTAGGGCTAGGGTTACTATGTTGAGGTTTTAAGGGAGTTCAGGAAGAGATTCCTTGGGAAGAGGCCAGCACTCTTCAAATCGGGTCAGTAGCATTTCCACCAGGACAATGCACCAGTCCACAACTCCATCCTTCTCATAGACTATTTGACCAAGATGGGCACCAAGACAGTTCCTCATCGTCCCGATAGTCCAGACCTTGCTCCCTGTGACTTTTGCTTATTCCCTTAGCTCAGAGGCTATTGTTATGAGACAATTGCGGAGATAAAAGAGGCTGACGAAGGTCATTGACATGCTCACACAAGAGGACTTCGATGGAGCCTTCCAGAAGTTGTTGGAACGGTACAACAAGTGCATTGCAGCCGGAGGAGATTACTTCGAAGGGGGCTAGTGTCTCATGTGTACTATCAATAAAAGTACCCATACGAAAAAAGTCTGGAAACTTATTCAATGATCCTTGTATATATATATATATAGTGAAATGATGGATTGTAGAAAATCTGACAAGATGATAAAAATAAGTGGAAAGATGGATAAATCAGACACGTACAATGGGTTTAGTAGTAATATTTCATTCTTTATTCAAAGAATTTCTTCAGATTCTTTGTATTAAGAATGAAATATTACTACTAAACCCTTTGTTAGAATCTGATTTATCCATCTTTCCACACAAACACACACACACACACACACGTATATATATATATATATATATGGGTTCAATACCCTATGGTGTAGTGACAAATGGGCTAGACTCTGACATTCCAGCAAGTGGATTTAAACTCCAGTTGTGCTATTACATTCACTTTTGGACTTATACCCTTAGGAAAAGTGTTAATAGTGCAGAGGTAGAGCAACTTATTGTAGTTGAAAGAAAATAAAAAGGCAAGATGTAATTTGGGAGATGGTATATACACATATATTCACCACACGAATTTACTGCTAGAAAGAAATATACTAAAGAGAAATACAGAGTGTACACCAAATTTAATGGCGCCAATAGACAGGTCATGTGACTGTCATGTTATAAAAATACAAAAGTAGTTTGTCTTGGATTGTAAGTTACAACTGCATCACCATATATCCAAGAGACTATTTTAGTTGATATATTAACAAAAGGTATAAACCCCCTTACATCCCCAGCTGAGCAATATTGAACAAGTCCTGGCGGCAACACCCCACAAGGCACCAAGTATACGACCACCTGCCTCCCATCACGAAAACTATCCAAGTTAGACTAACCAGACATGCAGGACACTGCTGGAGAAGCAGGGATGAGCTCATAAGTGATGTACCCCTATGGACCTCCACATATGGCCGAGCAAAAGCAGGACAACCAGCTCAAACATATATACAGCAGCTATGTGAGGATACGGGATGTAGCCCAGAAGACCTGCCAGAGGTGATGAACGATAGGGAGAAGTGGCGAGAGAGGGTCAAGGATACCCGTGTTTGCGGCACGACTTGATGATGATGATGACGACCGTTCTTCAACAAAGATGGATTTGGTATCTAATGATATTTACCTAACCCCTCCGCTCGGGCAGGATATGACACAAGGTCGATTTTTTTAAGCGGAGTTTAACAGGTTGGAATTCAGAGTTTTCCTTCTCCTAGACTAGTTGCCTCACCAAGACTGAAGAACCTAGTCTGCCCTACTATTTACCTGGAGGGAGAAAAATTGGATTCATACCTTTCCCAAGGGTATTAGTGCTATGTGAAATGCAGTCAGTCTCGTCCAGGATTTGAACTCGTATCGCCGTGTCCATTTCCTACGACGATAACCATTACTCCACGGGCACCTCCTAATTTGGTATCTAATAACCTATGAAGGTTGGTCTATCATTAAACAAAGAAACCACACACACACACACACACACACACACACACACACACATATATATATATATATATATATATATATATATATATATATATATATATATATATACATTTTTTTTATTTAGATAAATCTTAAGAGTCCATCAATAACGGATGAAATAAATTTATAATGGAATATACTTATTGATTTTCATGTTTCTCAATGATATTCTACATAGCATACGCTTATTTATATATGT
This sequence comes from Sepioteuthis lessoniana, assembly GCA_963585895.1. Taxonomy (NCBI): domain Eukaryota; kingdom Metazoa; phylum Mollusca; class Cephalopoda; order Myopsida; family Loliginidae; genus Sepioteuthis; species Sepioteuthis lessoniana. Next base: position 23,292,492 of record OY757939.1, read on the forward strand.
CTATTATAAACTTCATATTGAGTACTTAATTTGGATAATTCCGTTTAAGTATATCTATAGAATCCATTGATATATATATATATATATATATATATATATATATATATATATATATATATATATATATATAATCAGTTTATTCATATCTATTCACAAGTCTATCTATCTTTCTACTTGTCTCTTTAACAATCTATTCGAGTCTATATCTAGCCTCTCACCTTGTTCATATCTATTCTTCAATCTTATTTATTCTTGATAAATAGATGAATGGAGCAACTGAAAATTTACTTAAATGTGAATAAAGATGAAAGAAAAGCATAAAATGTTACCTTCATGCCAGCACAAGATTTAACAGGATAGACAAATAAAGCTGAAAGAGTTCTTTGAATTGTGCGAACTGGGAAAATGGTTTTCTTCAATTTCCATAGGATGTAATGCTGGAATAAAATTTGAGGAATTTTCCCTTTTTGCCTCCAAGATGGTGGGTGGAAGTTCCTGGTGTGTTTTGACTGCAGTTGAATGGAACAAAAGAAGGGAGGAGGGTTGAGGTTGCGGTGAGGTGTCTTTCAAGTTGTGGTCGAATTGTTTTTCAATGAAACAATTCTGGATGAATTTTATACATTCCTTAACATCAGATTCAGTGGAATTGGAACCAAAAGAAATTCTCACGGCGCCAGTTGGATGTCCATCTATGAGATCTTTCTCATCACTGCAGACGTGCCCAGCCTGGAATAAAAACAATAAAAACAAAAAAACAAAAAAACAAAAGGAAAGTAAAATCTTTAAAACAAAATTAAAAAACCATATATATATATATATATATACATTTATGAATATAGTATATGTGTGTTGTTTGTATGTAGGGGAAAGGTAAGGTTTGGAATATAATTTGCAAGAGTGAGAAGGCAGCGGCCATATAGAAAATTAAATTGATGTATTTTGCAAAAAGGATAACTCCTTCAGAGCTGAAAGTTTTTTTTTGTAAGAATGAATTTTTTCTTTAAATATATCCTGTTAATTTGTATGTATTCGTATGAATTTTCAGTATCATATAACCCTTAAGGCGTTGATATGCCATTAAAAACCCAAAGCAAACCTATATCATCAGGTTGAGATAAATAGAAAATATAAACAGAGTGCAATATTTGAAAAAAAAAAAAATTAAATCAGACGCGATTACATGAAAAGAGAAATTAGATTGGAATACTTGTAACCATAGAACTGCTAAAACTTATTTGTAGTAGATCGGGATACTTGAAACCATAAAACTGCTTAAATTTTTTTAGCTGAGATAGGAATACTTGAAACCATATTACTGGTGAAAATTATTTGTATTAGGTTGGTTGGTCAGTTGGGTTTTTATGGCATATCAACCCTTGTAGATTATTTAATGCCAAGTGCAAACCGGACCATTGGCCTAATGAACAGAGTTTTCGCTAATGGTCTGGGAGACCTAGGTTCAATCCCAGGTCGAGTCATTGTAAAGACTCAAAAAATGGTACTTGATGATGCCTTGCTTAACACTCAGCATTATAAGGTACGAATCAAAGATAAGGTGGAGCAATCCAGGGAAAGGAGTATCACCCTTCCCAACACTTCAGTGTTGTAGCTATAGAAAAGGGAGCCTTCGGGTCACCCTCAATTAAGGTCACCAACTTTACTTACTATTTATGCATATACATCAAATATATATGATTTCTGAATTAAAGGCCTGAGCCCACGATCTCGACGTGACCGGAAGTAGGCAAGGGAACGCCAGTAGGAGTTGGACAAAGGAACTCAGAGAAGGAGTTGGCGAAGGGTGACGCGAGTGGCCAGTCGACACCGGACAGCAGAGAGACCAGTTGACATGAGATAGGGTCCACAGCTATCAAGATAGGTTGGCATTCCTAGTAGCTTTGTATAAATTTCGCTAGAAATCCACGCTAGCGTTAGTCTGCATATGCACAAGGGAATGCAATGTTACATAACTCCTCTTCTTTAGTTAACCCAAGCATATTGTTCATTTGTTCTTTTTCTCCCGCTCCCTTGATTGTATTTCTTTTAGCTATGAAGAAATGTGCGATGCCCCTATCGGAACCACTAGTTGATCACCGGCCGTAAAGTGAAATGGTTTGAAGAAGTTAATGTGATGGGGGGCCGAGGGGGAATTGTCACATTGCAATATACGAGGATCATTAAATAAGTTTCCAGACTTTTTTCGTTTGGGCACTTTTATTGATAGTACACACATGAAACTCTAGTCCTCTTTGAAGTAATCTCCCCCGGCTGCAATGCACTTGTTGTACCGTTCCAACAACTTCTGGAAGGCCCCATCGAAGTCCTCTTGTGTGAGCATGTCAATGACCTTCGTCAGCCTCTTTCATCTCCTCAATTGTCTCATAACGACAGCCTCTGAGCTTAGGGAATAAGCAAAAGTCACAGGGAGCAAGGTTTGGACTATAGGGAGGCTGAGGAACTGTCTTGATGCCCATCTTGCTCAAATAATCTGTGACAAGTTTGGTTTGGTTTGGTTTCTTTGTTTAATGGCATATCAACCTTTGTAGGTTATTTAATGCCAAAGCTATTCTCCTAGAAGAACAATAGTTGTACTATTTAACCCATAGCTGGGAGGATAAGGAGGTTCATACATTTCCCAAGGGTATTTTTGCCCGAAAGTGAACGTAATAGCGTGACTGGAGTACGAACTCGCTTACTACGATTTCCCAGCCCATCGCTTTAACCATTACACCACGAGGACACCCCCTCTGTGACAAGGATGGAGTTGTGGACTGGTGCATTGTCCTGGTGGAAATGCCACTGACCCGATTTGAAGAGTGCTGGCCTCTTCCCAAGGAATCTCTTCCTGAACTCCCTTAAAACCTCAACATAGTAACCCTAGCCCTAACTGTTTGGCCAATCAACTCTGGTGTATTGACTTCCTTACTCCTCCCACATCTCTCATCATCCCTCACAGACTTCCTGCCTTCCTTAAATCTCTTATGCCACTCAAAAACTGATGCTCAATTCATGCAAGATGGTCGAAAAACAGTCTGAAGCATTCCATACGTTTCTATGGCATTTTTTCCAAGTTTAAAACAGAATTTTATTGCATATCGTTCTTCTAAAGAGTCCTAATGTCGAGATTGCATTTTTGAAATTCACCAACTGTGACAATCAGGCTTTAGTAGGGTGTATTCCAATTGCTGCTGTAGCTGTTCATTTGAACCTGAAATCATAAAAATTGGTCAGTCATCTCATAAGATGTATAGCAATAATATACTGAATTCTCAAGATTCTACGACAATTTTACAAAAAAAACTCTGGAAACTTATTGAATACACCATGTAACAGTCACAATTTAATATCAGTCTTTTGTTTGCATACATTTGTTCTATTTGATGCAGTGATAAGACCCTATCAGGCCCTACCACTCCAGGTCATAGTGAACCTGGGAGCAATGGCAATGAAGAGGCACTCCACATTCCCAAAATCTCCAAGGCTGGAATCTCACCATCAGATGGTTTAATGTCCTATCCGGGACACTCGCTGAGGTGGTCTTACCCCTTTGCCGAGATGCAGTTGGTGTATTCAACAGCCCTTACCAACTGGGCTGAAATCCTGAATGGGGATGTTTTCACTTCACATAGCACTAATACTGTTTGGAAGGATATCAACTATTCTCCCACCAGCCATGGGTAAATAGTGGGTCAGACTGTGTTCTTTAATCCTGGTATAATGACTTGTCTAGGTTAATTGACTGATTTTAACAGCATGTCAACCAATTTGGGGTAATTTTATGCCAAGAGATTAGGGAATTGTGTACATTGTAGGATTATATTGCCAGTTTTGTTTTGTTTCTTAAGATTTTTTTTATATTGTTACATGATATCAAGTATTCCTATCAAATACAAATAATTTGCAAGCTGATCTATTTGACCCATAGATGGGACCCTAACTGGTACTAACACTCCTGGTCAGAGTGGACATGGGAGTAACAGTACTCTACACTCCCCAGATCTATAGAAGTGGAGCTTCACCTTTAGATGCAGTTTAGTGCCATACTGATGAAATACCTTTTTAAGAGATCTCACTCCTCTGCAGGGGAGACAATTAGCATATTCTAAGCCTCGCCAACAAAACCAACTTAAATATTTGAAGTATTATTTGCTTTTAAAAATATATGATTTAAAGATCTGAATCTTTGTAATGAGCTTCTGTTCACCTTGCACAGCAGTTTTGTGGGGTAGATGGGTGGGGAGGTTTTTATTTATACCTCGTCTCTTTCTTTTCCTTCCCAGAGAATGTCCTACGTTTTTCTTGCGACCAACAAAGCAGATGGACAACCAGCGCAGTAGAAGGAAAAACTCTTAATTCAAACCAGTTATCCTATTTACCAACCCCTCCGCTCGGGCAGGATATGACACAAGGTAATTTTTTAAGTGTAGTTTAACAGGTTGGAATTCAGAGTTTTCCTTTTCCTAGACTAGTTGCCTTACCAAGGCTGAAGAAATCAGTCTGCCCTACTATTTACCCATAGCTGGAGGGAGAATAATTGGATTCATACCTTTCCCAAGGGTATTAGTGCAATGTGAAATGCAATCAATCTCGTCCAGGATTTGAACTCGTGTCACCGTGTCCATTTCCTACGACGATAACCATTACACCACGGACATCTCTAATTCAAACCAGTTATACTCCACTTAAAAATTAACCTTGTGTAACATCCTGCATGTAATAGAGGAGTTAGGTAAATACTCTTACACAAATATATATCCAGGGCACCTCGGGTGGTGTAATGGTTAGCAAGGTAGACTAGCAAACCTGCACGAGTGAGTTTGATTTTATTGGGTGTCCCATTCATGCGGCCTTGTACTACATCTAAGCATAAAAGCTTTGTAAATTACCATAAATATCTATCCATCTATATATATAAATTGGCCAACTATAGTTGAGGGTGACTCCTTTTTCAATAGCTACAACACCAAGATGTAGGAGAGGGCTCTACTCTTTTCCCAGGATTGCTCCACTTATTCTTGAGTTGTACCTAATAATAATGAATGTTAAACAAGGAGGCATCAAATATCCTTTTTTTTAAGTCTTTGGTGTGACTCGACCTTGGATTGAATACCGCCCTTCCAGATCCCTGAATAACACTCTGACCATTATGCCTTCATCTTCATCATTATATTCACAACATTTCAGCCAATCCGTCCTTTGGCTTTCTTCAGGCGTTTCTTATCCTTTAGAATATTCGGACTCTTGTCTTCATCTTCAGTGTTATATTCACGTGTTTCACGCTCAACTCAGGAGTTCACATAGAACTTTGAACTGAACCGTTTATTTAACCCATGGAAGTAAATTATTCTAATTCCCTGATTTCTCATTTTCCCTGAGTCTCTCTTTCTCTCTCTGTATGTCCCTATCATCCACCCTTTCCAGCAGGTCTTCAAAACTACATCCTGTGTCCACATGTTATATAATTGCGGAAGGATTTTTAAAAAAATATTATCATTTTTCGTTGGTCAAATCTTACCTTTCGGTTTAGTTAGGCTTAAAACTATTCAGCTTAGTGCACGGGTAGGGGCATACATTGAGCGCAGGTGTTCACACTCACGCAGGGAGGATGTGACAATCACAGATGTCATAATAAAAACATCGGATAGTAAATGGGACTGGGGAAGTGATGGGCTGAGGATTTTGGGTGATTTTTGAAAAAAGCAGGTAGTTGAGATTCGAAGCTGGACGAAGCGAGTTGATTTTGGGACCTGGGTGAGGCCAGTCCAGTTATGGACTACGGGATGCCTGCGCGTTGTTGGGTCAGATGGAACAGTCAGCATAGTAGAAATTGTTTCTCTCTCTCCTCGTCTCGAAAAACCTATAAGTCAAGAAGGTAATAAAAGTTTCGTACCTGAACTACCGAGAGTCGTCAGTGTTTCGGGATTCCTATGCATACGAACGTTTCACGTATCTATATATTTTACATATATGAGTATGTTACACACACAGAGCTGATGTAAATAAATTCTTGCTGGTCAGTCAACACTGGTATGTTCATGTGTAGGAGTCCATTGAAGAACATCACTAATGAGTTCGTTCTTGTTTCTCCAGCAGTGTTGTATATGTCTTACTTGGATGGTTTTTGAGATGGGAGGTGAGTGGCTGCACAGCTGTTATTTTGTAGGGTGTTGCTTCCCAGATTTGTTCAAGATAGCTTGTAGCATTCTTACGTAGTTCTCATCTAGCTTTTTCTCTATATGTTTTGTTAGAGTCCAGATGGTGCATCCATACAGTAGTACTGACACCACCACAGCTTAGAGGAAATCCAGTTTTATTTTATCAGATTGATCTGACTTCAGTTTGATCGATAACCTATTGATAGCAGTCCATGCCTTCACTGGGCGTATATTAACATCACTTTCAGCAGATGAGATATTTCTGCCGAGGTATGTGAACTTGTCTACTAATTTTATAGGCTTGCCACTTAGAGTGGAGATGGCTCCTTCTCGTTTAAAACATATACTTTGTTTTATTTGTATTCACGTGGAGACCAATACCTCTTGTTGTTTGCTATAGGTTATGTAGTAAGGATTTGGCTTGGGAAGGTGTATTTGCAAGAAACGCTACATCATCTGTATAGTTTATGTATATAAGGGCTTCTGCAAGATAAAGTCTGCTTCTTGCCTTTTTTAGTATAAAGCCATTTTCTTTCATTTGATCGACTGATGTTTTTTTTTTTTTGTTATTAAACTGCCTAGACTACTTACTTCATCGTGCTAATGTATTTCCTTGCAAAATTCCAGCAACAATGGTGGCAAAGTCTGTGTCTCCAAGTGTGCAAACTATTGATTTCATGTCTTTATAAAGCATCATAATTGCTGTAACAGTTTGTTTTTTTTTGGCAGGGGGGGGGAATCATATGTTATAAAGTCACATATGCAGATTCACATCTACATACGTGCACATATATATGTAGAATAATTCACAATGACACAACGATAACGACGCACGCAGTAATAAACGACGCAAGAAGGATAAAGACGCATGAAGACTTCTTTAACAATATTTTACCTCTCACTTTATTTATAAGGTTTCGAAAGTGTTGTTCATTGTTTGCGTGTGAGAGGGAGCTGGAGACCGAACATAAACTGTAATTTCTTGATCCCACTGTTATGACCATCACGTTGTGTCTTTCTTGTTCTTTAGTGCTGTTCACCTAGGGCCCACTGCTGGATGCTGGCTTTCTTTATTGCATCTTATCAGCATCTTCTCTGGACCCCAAACTCCATCGGGGTTTCCGAGGGCCCCCTCGGTCGGGTGTGGCTTTCCCTACCACATCTGGTTTCTAGCTGTCTGGAATTCTACTGGCAACTGCTTCTTGGACTCGAACTCAACTGAGTTAAATAATAATTCAACGCCCACACGATCGCCCACTGGATCTTTGAAATCGAATGTTTAATCGTCATCAAGCGGAAATAACTGTCATGCAGTTCAGAGGTCACTCTCTTCCGGTGCATCAGTCTGTATTGGCACAGTGGGACCTTCACCTTGTCCCATATTATAAGCCTTAATCCGCCCACGTGATCTCTTTCGATTACTGGCCATTGGAATGTGTTACTTCCTTCCGGTGCATCACCTTGGAATAGCATTTTTTTGGGCCGGGTCGGAGGTCAAAACATAACACATATACGAGAAGTATTTGCTCTATCTTCCCTTTGTGTATGAAATCAAATGCTTTGGAGAAATCTACAAACAATAGTGTTGCCTCAAGATTTTTTTTACAAACTCCTTTGAAGATTCAATGGATTATCAGAATCTATGAGGATAGATTTCTCCAAAAAACATTCTGATTTTTCCTTGGAATTTTTTCAATTTCAGGTTTGATATAGTTGAAAAGTAGAGCATTTTAAACCTTAGCAGTTATAGAAGTAAGAGTTATGCCTCTGTAGTTTTTGGTAATTCTGAGGTCACCTTTCTTAGGCAAGGGGAGGATGCAACCTTTTGTCCATCCCTCTATTGGTAATTCTGAGGTCACCTTTCTTAGGCAAGGGGAGGATGCAACCTTTATCCATCCCTCTATTGGTAATTCTGAGGTCACCTTTCTTAGGCAAGGGGAAGATGCAACCTTTTGTCCATCCCTCTATTGGTAATTCCGAGGTCATCTTTCTTACGTGACGGAGGATGCAACCTTTTGTCCATCTCTCTATTGTATTTTACTTATATACTGTGGTGAAAATTCAATGAAATCAGTCATCAAATTTCTTTGTCCTCCATTCTTTTGAGGCATTTCGTCGAGGATTGCACCTTTCCTAATTTTAATTTTTATCAGAACTACATTAAGTGCTTTCTCTGTAAACTGATGTCTAGTTGGTTATTAATAATTTTTGGGATAGGCGATGTTGTGAATAATAAAAAGCACATCTATTCCACTTTCTATAGAGTCAAGAATGTCCTTGACATTGGAAAATACATTTTTTCAAAAATATTTATGTGTTCTTTAAAAAGTGTTCTGAAAGAAGAGGGGTGTTTGTGGATAGTATGCCTCCTCAGCAACAGAAAGAAAAGAGTCTCTCGTAACTGAACATGTGGAATCAATTTCAAGTGCTGTTGCTGTGTCATCTTCTTAATAGAAGGTGGACAACCAAATTTCTACGCTGAAAATGACGGTTCTCATAGCTTCTTCCTATGAATTCCTTTTTGCCTTCAACAATATCCTTTAGCAGTCCAATACCCAAGCTCGTCTCTTGTGCGTCACCAAGACTCAAAACGCCTTCTCGGTATTAATCATACGCCCCACCAAGCGTACAAATCTGGCACAAGGCCATTTTTAAAGTGTGTCCGGGCGCAGGGCCGGAGCCCACATGCGCCCAGTATTCCCCAAAATGCCTCAGGCCCCGTCGGCATTCCTCTTAAAAGGGGCGCCCCAGGCGCCTGGCAATAAACCTAACCTTCCCGAAGGGAGTAAAAGCCGGGTGGGGATGTCCCCCTGAGGCCAGAGGGATGTCCAGCCGACGAGACACACTCAACCGAGCCGTGCAGTCAACAACACGGCCGGCCGAATGAGACCCACCAACTGGAGAGGCGCACCAAACACAACGGGTTTGGCCGAGTCAGACTCAAAACGCCTTCTCTACCCCGGTGCATTCAGGCAGGACTTAAATAATCATACCAAAATGCCACATCCGGATCAATCGCACAATGTGGTAATTTACATGCGCGCCAGCGTGTAGGTAGTCCTGACGTCAAACACTATTCACGATCGGGAGGATGTGAGTTCGTTCCCCCCAATCGCCAGTTTCTCGCACCCTGATCTCATTTTAGACATATTCGTGCACGCTTTGAGCTGCCGCATGCATGATTTCTCTCGCTAGATGTTCCTTGTAAGCATAAGTACATTTAACAAAAGATCAAAATATTCTATTACAACCAAACTTAATCATTAAATAACACAAACCAATCTATATAATTGCAAGTCTTGTTAAAATATACGTGAAACTTATTCATTACTGTTTTTACAGAATGTGTACTATATAGTCTATCATCATTTAGCCTAAAATAATAACACACTACCAGTTGTGGAGGTGCCCGTGGTGTAGTCGTTATCGTCGTAGGAAATGAACACGGCGACTCGAGTTCAAATCCTGGACGAGACTGATTGCATTTCACATAGCACTAATACCCTTGGGAAAGGTATGAATCCAATTATTCTCTCTCCAGCTATGGGTAAATAGTAGGACAGACAAGGTTCTTCAGCCTTGGTTAGGCAACTAGTCTAGGAGAAGGAAAACTCTGAATTCAAACCTGTTAAACTCCGCTTAAAAATTGACCTTGTGTCATATCCTGCCCGAGCGGAGGGGTTGGGTAAATAGGAATACCAGCAGCGGTCGTGTCTACACTGCACTACACGGATGCTAAATAAACGTACGGAGAAAAAGCTTGACGGCAACTGCACAAGAATATTGTAAGCAATAGTGAACAATCCTGGAGGCAGCACCTCACAACTTACCACCGATCATGAAAACTATCTAAGTTAGACGAACCAGACATTCGGGACACTGCTGGAGAAGTAGGGACGAACTCCTAAGTGACATACTCCTATGGACCCCTTCACATGGACGAGCAAAGGCAAGATGATCAGCTAGAACCTACGTACAACAGCACTGTGCTGATACAGAATGTAGCTCTGAAAACCTATCGGCAGCAATGGATGATAGAGAAGAGTGAGAGAGAGAGGGTCAGGGAGATCTGCACTGGTGGTGCGACATGATGATGACCATGCAAACATGTATACAATAATATATACACACACACACACACACACACACACATATATATATATATATATATATCGTATATTGAACCGCTAGACAAACAACGAAGTTGCTACCACTCCTGGCGAGGGTGGACTGGGAGTGATGGCAAGGGAAGGGTACTCCGCACTGCATTTCAAAGACCTCATCATCAGATTGTTTAGTGTCATATCAGGACACTCATTGGGAGGGGTGTTATCCCTCTGCAGAGATGCAGTCGGTGTATTCTTCAGTAAAGAAGGTCATGCTGACTATTGCGTGGGACATGAAAAGACTCATAACTATTAATTTTCTTGAAAAAGTACAAAAGTAAAAACTGCTTCCAATTGTCAACTTCTTAAGCAAAATTCCCCTTATTTTTTGAATGACCCTTGTATATACAGGGTGGAACGATAAAATTGTCGCCCTAGAAAAGACAATATGATTCCATTTCCGTTTAATGAAAACCGGTTTTCCTTTTTTTTTTTTTGCTGCAGACCATCTACTAGTTGGCCAGTTGTGTACAAATCCCAAGAGCGATAGGAGCCTTCTATCATGTCTGAAAGTGGCACAATGTTCAACGAGCGAGATCGGAGATGCGCAGCTGTACAACTCATGCACTCTACCGATCCAAGTTATGACAACGGGGCCATTACCAGCACCCTCAAAATGCAAATTCGGACGGTTCAACGCTTGAGGGCACAGCTCAACGCATCGGACGACCCTTTGGAAGTAGTGGAGCCGAAGCCCAAGGCTGAGGACACCGTCAGGAAGACCCGGACCAAGGAGTTCATCGAAAAGGTCCATGCAATCATTAATGAAACTCCTCAGCGGTGTGGTGATCCTCTGGTGCAATCAGGTGGTCGGTGGCAGACCCTGGGTGTGGCAGCAGGACTCGGCGCCGGCCCACAAGTCTAAAGAGACCCAGGCTTGGCTTCAGAAGGAGTGCTACGACTTTGTACCCTTCTTTCACTGGCCCCCTCCTCCCCTGACATGAACCCGCTGGACTACTTCGTTTGGTCATACGTCGAGAACATCACCAACATGATCTCCCACAACACCAAAGCCAGCCTGATCGCTGACACCCGCCGAGTATTCGCCAAGCTCGCGCCGGCGCTTGTGGAAAAGGCATGCTCCCAGTTCCGGATCCGTATCGAGGCGGCGATTGAGGCTGAAGGCGGCTACATTGAATAGATGTCAGCTCTACTACATAATCAAGTTACCTGAATTGATTTTTTCAATAAAAGTTTAAAAATAAAGCTGTAGTGTCGTTTTCTTTAGGACGACAATTTTATCGTTCCATCCTGTATATATATATATATATATATACACACACATGCACTAACATATATATATATATATATATATATATATATGAACACAATCAATGGGTGTATATTCTCAGAATTATCTAAATTCATAACAACTGGTTTGAAATGTAATCTTAGATTTAGTTTTGAACTTATTAGAACAGTTTAAATTGATTGGTGATGTCCAAACAACCGCCTATGGAAGAGAAGAATATAAAACATTTTTATTGTGCCAACTGGATACAATTTCTTCTTTGTGATAGTGCCAACATTGCTAAAGTTTTGTTACGTTCTTCTTGTGGCGAGTTGCCAAGTGCCATCATTAAACATACACAGTAGTTTAGAGAACGACCCTTGTCTATCAGATTTTACTGGTGTGAGTCAAAACTTCTCCACTATTATAGTTAATGGGAGGTACAATTCAGCAGCTCAGATGTCGTAAAGGTGATGGACTGTACTGGATTGTGAGGTACTAAGCTTGCCTGTAATCTCCACAAGGTACTCATCAGATTTATCTCTATGGTTTGGAGCACGGCCTTGAAATTTGCAGTTTTAGGCTCAATGTGACCATTTCACTACTTGCGACCAGTCCTGTCTTTCTCACTTGCCGCGTCAATACACTGGTTCGCTCCTTCCAACTGTGAAGCAACAAATGCAGCAACAACAACAACAATGCTGAGATTACTCTTTTTATACCCGTTCTGGCTGGCCGAAATTTGTATATGTCACAAACCCCGTCCCACCAGAGACGAGACGCTTGACATACAAATTGTACTTCCAAGGACGCTCATGGTTCCGTTTTTTTTTCTCTACTTCCGGCACTCCATACGCAAGACACATTCGTGCTCGTTTTGAACTTTGAGGTAGGCCACTTCGCTTATCAGTTCTTGCTTCTTTCTTTATTCCTTCCTTCCTTTCTTCCTTTTGGTGTTGCTATGAAAGGAATTCATTCTACACAGCTTCGATGTCACATTTCATTTCTCTCATTTGTCCTGCTGACCACCTGTTTTTAATCCAGCCGGGGACGGTTGCTAGATGCACATACAAGGAGCACACAATAAGTTTTCCGACTTTTTTCGTATGGGTACTGTAACGGTGCATAAATATTTATCTCATAACGAGAGTTTATTTCATGCACATGTGACATCGGAGCAGCCTGGCACTTCGCAAAATAAGTCCTGGTCAAGATTCCTATTTCGGGCATAAAGTAACTGGCAAATAATGTGGGGGTTAATTTGGGGCCAGACTAATCTCGACGCTGGCGAGGGGGTTTCCAGTTTCATGTTCACATACCCCACCAAGTCCTTCGTTTTCCTACCCCCTCGTTTAACGGAAAGCATGGACTTCTACGTTAAAACAAAATATATTTCACTGGAGTCAAATTTCCAAAATTCCCTTGTAGTGTTTTCAAGGCGAATAAGACATTTAGCGAGAATAAATTAAAGCGATACGAAGCTGAAAAAGATAATGTGCAAAAGAAGGCAACTCGATAGATAAACAACATAACGAATACATTTCAACACGAGGGAGCATTTAAAATTTAACACAGTTTTAATAAGTGAGGTCCAAACAAATAATTATGAGATTTAAGAAACAATTCCTTTCTCTTTTCTTTCTTTCTTTTTAAGGTGCCGGCTATATTAAACCAGCAGTCTTAAACACAAATGTTACTCTTTCTTCTTTTTTCTTTTCTTTCTTTCTTCTTTCTTTCTTTTACTTGAGAAACTATCGGCTTTGTTAAGCCAGGTAGGCAGTGTTAAACACAAATGTCTCTCTTTCTTCTTTTTCTTTTCTTTCTTTCTTTCTTTCTTTCTTTCTTTCTTTCTTTCTTTCTTTTTACTTGAGCGACTATCAAAGTCCACTCATTCATTTACGGTTTATGAAACAAATCTTTTCAGTTTCTTTCTTTCCTTTTCTGAATATATATGTACATACGATTTCCAATATTTAGGAAGGGTAGAAGGAAAAAAACAGTTTTAATTTGTACTTATGTTTTCGAAGGATTTACTTCGAAGGTTCCTTTCGTTTACGGACGAATGACATGCTATTTCATACGGGCTATTACAATGACTTACATTCCCTTCTCTGTCCAACCAATTATAGGTTATGGAGTGCAGGTAGCGTTTGACCTGCATTCTGACTGCTTTAGCAGTCAGTTGTTGGGGCTTGTTAGTTCAGACACAGAAGGTTGGGGGATTTAACTTCCCTTTTCCTCTCTCGGTGGCATACCCCGTCACAGTACTTTTATTGATAGTACATACATGAAACTCTAGTCCCCTTCGAAGTAATCTCCTCCGATTGCAATGCACTTGTTGTACCGTTCCAACAACTTCTGGAAGGCCCCATGGAAGTCTTCTTGTGTGAGCATGTCAATGACCTTCGTCACAGACTCTTTCATCTCCTCAATTGTCTCATAACGATAGCCTCTGAGCTTAGGGAATAAGCAAAAGTCACAGGGAGCAAGGTCTAGACTATAGGGAGGGTGATGCCCATCTTGGTCAAATAGTCTGTGAGAAGGATGGAGTTGTGGACTGGTGCATTGTCCTGGTGGAAATGCCACTGACCCAATTTGAAGAGTGCTGGCCTCTTCCGAAGGAATCTCTTCCTGGACTCCTTTAAAACCTCAACATAGTATTCCTTGTTGACTGTCTGTCCAGTAGGAAACCAGAGCATGTAGATCATGCCAGTGCTGTCAAAAAAAGGGATCATCAAAAGTTTGTGGGTGGATTTGCTCTGTCTGGCCTTCTTGGGTCTGGGAGAGCCAGCATGCTTCCACTGGAAACTCTGTCTCAAGGTCATAGCAGTAGATCCAGCTTTTATTGCAGGTGACCAGAGCATCAAGAACTGCGGGATCTGAATTGATCAACTTGACCATCTCCCTACTTTCATGACAATGTCTTCCTTTCTGATCTTCTTTAAGCACCCTTGGGACAAACTTCGTGCAAATCTTCCACATCTTCAGTTCCTCGCAAATAATTGTGTGTACAGTTCCCACACTGATATCAAACTGTGCACTTATTGTCTCTATAGACACATGACGGTCCTTATCCATAAAATTCTTTATTTGGCCAATCAACTCTGGTTTTCTGACTTCCTTACTCCTCCCACATCTCTCATCATCCCTCACAGACTCCCTGCCTTCCTTGAATCTCTTATGCCACTCAAAAACTGATGCTCGATTCATGTAAGATGGTCCAAAAGTAGTCTGAAGCATTTGATACGTTTCTGTGGTATTTTTTCCATGTCTAAAACAGAATTTTATTGCATATCATTCTTCTAAAGTGTCATAATGTCCAGATTGCATTTTTGAAATTCACCAGCTGTGATAATCAGGTTTTAGTAGGGTGTATTCCAATTGCTGCTGTA
>OY757939.1:23312435-23387435 GCA_963585895.1 Sepioteuthis lessoniana
AAAAGAGCTCTAGCTTGTTTAAAATGTTACCTACAAATTATTCATTGACAAATCATATAGTTGGTTGACTATGGTCAAGGATGACCAAAAGGCTCCTTTTTTCAATAACTACTACACCAAGGTATAGGGGAGAGGGCTACTCCTTTCCCTGTATTGCTCCACTTACCCTTGATACATACCTTATAATACTGAGTGTTAAGTAAGGAGGCATTAAGTACCATTTTTTTAGTTTTTGGTATGACTCAACCTGGGATTGAACTCCAGTTTAATGGGCCATTGGCAAACACTCACCATTATGCCAATGGGGCAATCACAAATTTATTATATTAATATATATTTTCCAACCCCTCCATTCCGCCTGGATATGACACAAGGTCAATTTTTAAGTAGAGTTTAACAGGTTTGAATTCAGAGTTTACCTTCTCCTTGACTTGTTGCCTGACCAAGGTTGAAGATCCTAGTCTGCCCTACTATTTACCCATTGCTAGAGGGAGAATAATTGGATTCATACCTTTCCCAAGGATATTAGTGTTGTGTAAAATGCAATCAGTCTTGTCCAGGATTGGAATTTGTGTCGCCGTGTCCATTTTCTATGACAATAACCATTACACCACGAGCATCTTATAATTATATTAATATATATGTATAAACAAGATTTGGCATTAAATGACCAATAAGTGTTGATATGCTATAAAAACCAATCAACCAACCTTATTAGATTTACTATAGAAGAATTAGTCTTATCCAGTAACCTGGTTTGGTTGTGGGGTTAGTACTTATGTAGCATGTCTTGGGCATGAATAGCCTGGTAAAGCCCATCTCTCTGAAGGTCTAGAATTGGTTTTGGGATTTGGGATTTTCCTTCTCCTAAACCAGTCCCCATAGCAAATTGAAAGAGCTTAGTCTGCCCTACTACTTACTCATAGCTAGAGGGAGAATAGTTGGATTCATAACTTTTCCAAAGATATCAGTGCTATATGAAATGCTGACAACCTTATTCATGGTTTGAACTAGAGTTGCCGAGTCTGCTTCTTATGGCAAGAACCATTCCTTCCCAAGCATCCTCCATAATACCATGAATGTCTCCATTCCAGGTTCAGTATACCATCTCTGAAATGTATGCATACACATACACAAATGATCTGACCTCTGGAATTTTTGAGAGTGCCAGAAAAATGGTCAGTGTATCCGTTCTAAAATGTCGAGTTGACCCAGACAATAGAGGCAGATTTTTCAATTTGGCATCACCATAGAAAACTGACAATCAATACTAGACCAACAGAAGGTGGGGGTTGGGAGAGGCTGGCCAACTATTCCAGTTTGGTGAGTGGGTGGGTAAAGCATTTGAGAGTGGTTGCTACCGGAAAGTAAAGGTCTGAATTTTGTTTTTGGAATTTCTTTCACTTACAACAACTTTAAAGAGACCTGCACTTTTGAATAAGGACAAAGTGGTCTCAGTTTTGTTTTTACTGGTCTGGCAGTCTTGGACTTGGTGTAAAGGTTTTGAGAGTATAAGTAATGAATTTAAGAACCATTTGCTCTTTTCCTGTAACTATCATAGTGGCCATAAAAAATAATGGGATTATCTACTCATGGATCAGTGCTTGTGTTTGTCTATAGGTTTAATATGGTGGCATTAGTTATGTAAACATTTGAGAGCACAGGAACATTGGTTAACTGAAATTCTTTCAAGTCACACATGTAAATAGAAGAAAAAAAAGTAGAGAGAAAGAGTAAAGTTTAGTTTGGTTTCTTTGTTTAATGGAATATTACTCTTTGTGCGTTATTTAATGCCAAAGCCAGCCTTGTAGAAGGATAGTGGTGGTACTATTTAATTTATAGCTGGAAGGATTAGGGGGTTCATGCCTTTTCTTAAGTGAAATTGAATGCAATAGTATGACTGATGTTTTGGTTTGGTTAGTTTCTTTGTTTAATGGCATAACAACTACCATGGATTATTTAATGTGAAAGCTATTCTTGTATAAGGACAGTCATGGTATTATTTAACCCATAGTTTGGTTGGTTGGTTGGTTGGTTGGGTTTTATGGCATATCAACCTTTGTAGGCTATTTAACGCCAAATCCATTTTTATGCAAGTAGTCTGCTCTATTTCAAACAATTCAGTTTAGCATGAGGATACAGTTTGTCCAAACAGTTCTAATTCAGCTAATTCAGTTTAGTATAAGTAAAGATTTTGTTTATACACAATTAAATATCAAATCAGTTCTATATTAAACAAATCAGTACAAGATTAAGTACAGTTTCAATGTCAAAAACTGTTCCATTTCAAACAATTCATTTTAGCATAAGCATGCAGTTTAAATGTAAGTACAGTTTAATTGTCAAAAACATCTTAATTTAAGCTATTCAGTTTAGTCAAACAGTTCTCATTCAAACAATTCAGTTTAGCATAAGTATGCAGTTCTATTTAACCCATAGATAGGGCCCTATCAGGTGCTACCATTCCGGGCCAGATTGGACCTGGGGGCAATGACAATGAAGGGGTGCTCTGCATTCTCCAAAGCCTCAGCATCACTGGAACCTCACCGACACATAGTTGGGGGAATAAAGTTCATGCCTTCCCCAAGAGTATTCATCCAAAAGTGAACATTATAACTCAACTGTCCAGCAGGACACATAACATAATGGTTATAGGTGTTGGTTCCCTAAGCTTCTAAGTGACAATCATCTAGAGGTTGCAGGTTCAATTCTGACTGCAGGTGGGTAACAATACAGGAATATTTAACACTTGTATCCAGTTATGGTTAATGGAATCAGAGCAAACAACTCCTGTGGATTAAATAAAGGACATGGTTTGAAGTTCTGTGTAGGCTCCCGAGTTTGACAAGAAACACCTGAAGAAGGCTAGAGGACATATCAGCCGAAACATTGTGAATATAACAATAAAGATGAATAGTCTGAAAACTCTGAATGATAAAAATCATCAAGCTTCATCTCAGAAATTCAGACAACTAAGCTCAACTGGAGTTTGAACTCACTCACTTTGAGGCTGCAGTCCAACACTTTAACCATTATGCCATGGGGACTCCCCAAGAAATTATAGAGAGAAAGAAAAGAAGGAAATAAAAAAAGCATGAAAAGAAACCAAAGATAAAAAACTTTGGAATTAAGGAGAAATTGAAAAAGAAGGAAAGATAATGAAATGATGATAACCGATTAATTGGTTGATTTTGATGGCATGTCAACTTATCTGGGGTTATTCTATGCCTAAAGGTTACACAACTGGAGTCCATGATACATTCATATTTAAATTTTTGTACACTTTTTTCTTAAGGGTTTTCTTTTTTTGCACACTGCCCTATTGAATACATATAATTTTTAATCAGATTTATTTGATCCACAGATCGGAAAAGTGATGAAGGGGATGGAGAGGGAGAGGGATTACAATGAGAGAAAGAGAAAGATTAAGTACTCATGAAAAGTGATGAAGGGGATGGAGAGGGAGAGGGATTACAATGAGAGAAAGAGAAAGATTAAGTACTCATGAAAAGTGATGAAGGGGATGGAGAGGGAGAGCAAAAAGCAAAAAGAGATATACCAGGACCTTGCAAGAGAACTGAAAAAGCTATGGAACTTGAAGGTGTTGGTGATACTAATTGTAATTGGTGTACTTGAAACAATCCCCAAAGGATTGGTAAAGGGACTGAAAGGCTTGGAAATAAGAGGACAAGTGGAGACCGTCCAGATTATAGCATCACTAAGATTGGTCAGAATACTGAATTCAATTTAGCATAAGTACACAGTTTAGTTCTATTTGACCCATATATAGGACCTTATCAGGTGCTACCACTCTGGGCCAGTGAGGACTTGAGAGCGATGGCAATGAAGAGAAAAGAGCATTACTTGAACATCACTATCAGATTGTTTAATGTCATATCCAAGGAACTCGTTGGGGGCGGTGGTCTTACCCCTCTGCAGAGAAGCAGTCGGTGTATTCTACAGCCCCAGCAAACAGGGCAAACTTTCAAAAGAGAATAATAATAATATAAAAGTAGTGCATGGTCATTTCAAAAGATAAATTTTTAAGATTATAGATGATAATTTGATATCTAAAGAGAGAAACTAGATTTTTACTAACTGTGCCTAAAGAAACACCACCTGAACTCAATGAAAGAAATAAAAAAAGAAAGCATCAGCAAAATAAAAGAAAGTACTCAATAACCAATAGAAAAAGATTTAGAAAGAAAAGAAAAAAGAAAGCATGAGAAAAGAAAAAAAGAAATTACCCAAGAATCAACGGAATAAAGATAAAGAAACACAGAAAAGAGGAAAAAAAGCATGAGAAAAAGAAAAAAAGAAATTATCCAAGATTCAACGGAATAAAGATGAAGAAACACAGAAAAGATGACAGAAAGCATAAGAAAAAGAAAAAAAGGAATTACCCAAGAATCAACAGAATAAAGATGAAGAAACAGAAAAAAGAAGAAAGAAAGAATGAGAAAAAGAAAAAAAAAATTACCCAAGAATCAAGGGAATAAAGATGAAGAAACAGAAAAAAGAAGAAAGAAAGAATGAGAAAAAGAAAAAAAGGAATTACCCAAGAACCAACAGAATAAAGATGAAGATACACAGAAAAGAGGAAAGAAAGCATGAGAAAAAGAAAAAAAAAAATTACCCAAGAATCAAGGGAATAAAGATGAAGAAACAGAAAAAAGAAGAAAGAAAGAATGAGAAAAAGAAAAAAAAAATTACCCAAGAATCAAGGGAATAAAGATGAAGAAACAGAAAAAAGAAGAAAGAAAGAATGAGAAAAAGAAAAAAAAAATTACCCAAGAATCAAGGGAATAAAGATGAAGAAACAGAAAAAAGAAGAAAGAAAGAATGAGAAAAAGAAAAAAAGGAATTAGCCAAGAACCAACAGAATAAAGATGAAGAAACAGAGAAAAGAGGAAAGAAAGCATGAGAAAAAGAAAAAAAATTTACCCAAGAATCAAAGGAATAAAGATGAAGAAACCCACAAAAGAAGAAAGAAAGCATGAGAAAAAAAGAAATTACCCAAGAATCAACGGAATAAAGATGAAGAAACACAGAAAAGAGGAAAGAATGACTGAGAAAAAGAAAAAAAGAAATTACCCAAGAATCAATGGAATAAATATGAAGAAACACAGAAAAGAGGAAAGAAAGCATGAGAAAAAGAAAAAAAGAAATTATCCAAGAATCAACGGAATAAAGATGAAGAAACAGAGAAAAGAAGAAAGAAAGTGTGAGAAAAAGAAAAAAAGAAATTACCAAATCAAACGAATAAAGATGAAGAAATACGGAAAAGAAGAAAGAAAGCATGAGAAAAAGAAATAAAGAAATTACCCAAGAATCATCGGAATAAAGATGAAGAAACACAGAAAAGAGGAGAAAGCAAGAGAAAAAGAAAAAAAGAAATTATCTAAGAATCAACGGAATAAAGATGAAGAAACACAGAGGGGAAGAAAAAAACCATGAGAAAAAGAAAAAAAGAAATTAGCCAAGAATGATCGGAATGAAGATGAAGAAACACAGAAAAGAGGAAAGAAAGCATGAGAAAAAGAAAAAAAAGAAATTAACCAAGAATCAACAGAATAAAGATGAAGAAACACAGAAAAGAGGAAAGAAAGCAAGAAAAAGAAAAAAAGAAATTACCCAAGAATCAACGGAAAAAAATGAAGAACCACAGAAAAGAAGAAAGAAAGCATGAGAAAAAGAAAAAAAGAAATTAACCAAGAATCAACAGAATAAAGATGAAGAAACACAGAAAAGAGGAAAGAAAGCATGAGAAAAAGAAAAAAAGAAATTACACAAGAATCAACGGAATAAAGATGAAGAAACACAAAAAAGAGGAAAGAAAGCATGAGAAAAAGAAAAAAGAAATTACCCAAGAATCAACGGAATAAAGATGAAAAAACACAGAAAATAAGAAAGAAAGCATGAGAAAAAGAAATAAAGATATTACCCAGGAATCAACGGAATAAAGATGAAGAAACAGAGAAAAGAGGAGAGAAAGCATGAGAAGAAGAAAAAAGAAATTACCCAAGAATCAACGGAATATTGATGAAGAAACAGAGAAAAGAGGAAAGAAAGCATGAGAAAATGAAAAAAAGAAATTACCCAAGAATCAACGGAATAAAGATGAAGAAACTCGGAAAAGAGGAAAGAAAACATGAGAAATAAAAAAAAAGAAATTACCCAAGAACAACGGAATGAAGATGAAGAAACAGAGAAAAGAGGAAAGAAAGCATGAGAAAATGAAAAAAAAAAATTACCCAAGAATCAACGGAATGAAGATGAAGAAACACAGAAAAGAAGAAAGAAAGTACAAGAAAAAAAAAAAAAGAAATTACCCAAGAATCAACGGAATAAAGATGAAGAAACAGAGAAAAGAGGAAAGAAAGCATGAGGAAAAGAAAAAAAGAAATTACCCAAGAATCAACGGAATAAAGATGAAGAAACACAGAAAAGAAGAAAGAAAGCATGAGAAAAAGAAAAAAAAAATCACCCAAGAATCATCGGAATAAAGATGAAGAAACACAGAAAAGAGGAAAATAAGCATGAGAAGAAAAAAAAAAAGAAATTACACAAGAATAAACGGAATAAAGAAGAAAAAATACAGAAAAGAGGAAAGAAAGCATGAGAAAAAGAAAAAAAAGATATTACCCAAGAACCATCGGAATAAAAATGAAGAACCACAGAAAAGAAGAAAGAAAGCATGAGAAAAAGAAAAAAAAGAAATTACCTAAGAATCTACAGAATAAAGATGAAGAAACACAGAAACGATGAGAGAAAGCATGAGAAAAAGAAAAAAAGAAATTATCTAAGAATCAACAGAAAAAAGATGAAGAAACCAAGAAAAGAAGAAAGAAAGCATGAAAAAAAAAAAAAAGAGATTACACAAGAATCAACGGAATAAAGATGAAAAAACACAGAAAAGAAGAAAGAAAGCATGAAAAAAAGATATTACCCAAGAATCAACGGAATGAAGATGAAGAAACACAGTAAAGAAGAAAGAAAACATGAGAAAAAAAAAAGAAATTACCAAAGAATCAACGGAATAAAGATGAAGAAACACAGAAAAGAGGAAAGAAAGCATGAGAAAAAGAAAAAAAAGATATTACCCAAGAATCAAAGGAATAAACACAAAGAAACACAGAAAAGAAGAAAGAAAGCATGAGAAGTAGAAAAAAGAAAGTACCCAAGAATCAACGGAATAAAGATGAAGAAACACAGAAAAGAAGAAAGAAAATATGAAAAAAAGAAAAAAGAAATTACCCAAGAATCAACGGAATAAAGATGAAGAATCACAGAAAAGCAGAAAGAAAGCATGAGAAGAAGAAAAAAGAAATTACCCAAAAATCAACGGAATAAAGATGAAGAAACACAGAAAAGAGGAAAGAAAGCATGAGAAAAAGAAAAAAAGAAATTACACAAGAATCATCGGAATAAAGATGAAGAAATACAGAAAAGAGGAGAGAAAGCATGAGAAAAAGAAAAAAAGAAATTATCTGAGAATCAATGGAAAAAAAATGAAAAACCACAGAAAAGAAGAAAGAAAGCATGAGAAAAAGAATAAAAGAAATACCAAAGAATCAACGGAATAAAGAAGAAGAAACACAGAAAAGAGCAAAGAAAGCATGAGAAAAAGAGAAAAAGAAATTGCCCAAGAATCAACGGAATAAAGATGAAGAAACACGGGAAAGTGGAAAGAAAGCATGAGAAAAAGAAAAAAAGATATTACCCAAGAATCAACCGAATAAAGATGAAGAAACACAGGAAAGTGGAAAGAAAGCATGAGAAAAAGAAAAAAAGATATTACCCAAGAATCAACGGAATAAAGATGAAGAATCACAGAAAAGAAGAAAAAAGCATGAGAAGAAGAAAGAAGAAATTACCCAAGAATCAACGGAATGAAGATGAAGAAACACAGAAAAGAAGAAAGAAAGCATGAGAAAAAGAAAAAAAGAAATCACCCAAGAATCATCGGAATAAAGATGAAGAAACACAGAAAAGAGGAAAGAAAACATGAGAAAAAGAAAAAAAGAAATTGCCCAAGAATTAACAGAATAAAGAAGAAATACAGAAAAGAGGAAAGAAAGCATGAGAAAAAGAAAAAAAGATATTACCCAAGAACCATCGGAAAAAAATGAAGAACCACAGAAAAGAAGAAAGAAAGCATGAGAAAAAGAAAAAAAGATATTACCCAAGAATCAACGGAATAAAGATGAAGAAACACAGAAAAGAAGAAAGAAAGCATGAGAAAAAGAAAAAAAGAAATTACCCAAGAATCAACGGAATAAAGATGTAGAAACACAGAAAAGAGGAAAGAAAGCATGAGAAAATGAAAAAAAAAAAAATTACCCAAGAATCAACAGAATAAAGATGAAGAAACACAGAAAAGAAGAAAGAAAGCATGAAAAAAAGAAAAAAAGAAATTACCCAAGAATAAAGATGAAGAAACACAGAAAAGAGGAGAGAATGCATGAAGAAAAGAAAAAAATGAAATTACCCAAGAACCATCGGAATAAAAATGAAAAACCACAGAAAAGAAGAAAGAAAGCATGAGAAAAAGAAAAAAAGAAATACCCAAGAATCAACGGAATAACGAAGAAGAAACACAGAAAAGAGGAAAGAAAGCATGAGAAAAAGAAAAAAAGAAATTGCCCAAGAATTAACGGAATAAAGAAGAAGAAATACAGAAAAGAGGAAAGAAAGCATGAGAAGAAGAAAAAAAGAAATTATCTTGGAATCAAAGGAATACAGATGAAGAAACACAGAAGGGAAGAAAGAAAGCATGAGAAAAAGAAAAAAAGAAATTACACAAGAATCATCGGAATAAAGATGAAGAAATACAGAAAAGAGGAGAGAAAGCATGAGAAAAAGAGAAAAAGGAATTACCCAAGAATCAATGGAATAAAGATGAAGAAACACAGGAAAGTGGAAAGAAAGCATGAGAAAAAGAAAAAAAGATATTACCCAAGAATCAACGGAATAAAGATGAAGAAACACAGGAAAGCGGAAAGAAAGCATGAGAAAAAGAAAAAAATATATTACCCAAGAATCAATGGAATAAAGATGAAGAATCACAGAAAAGAAGAAAAAAAGCATGAGAAAAAGAAGAAAAAAATTACCAAATAATCAACGGAATAATAAGAAGAAACACAGAAAAGAGCAAAGAAAGCATGAGAAAAAGAAAAAAAAGAAATCACCCAAGAATCATCGGAATAAAGATGAAGAAACACAGAAAAGAGGAGAGAAAGCATGAGAAAAAGAAAAAAAGGAATTACCCAAGAATCAATGGAATAAAGATGAAGAAACACAGGAAAGTGGAAAGAAAGCATGAGAAAAAGAAAAAAAGATATTACCCAAGAATCAACGGAATAAAGATGAAGAAACACAGGAAAGCGGAAAGAAAGCATGAGAAAAAGAAAAAAAGATATTACCCAAGAATCAATGGAATAAAGATGAAGAATCACAGAAAAGAAGAAAAAAAGCATGAGAAAAAGAAGAAAAAAATTACCAAATAATCAACGGAATAATAAGAAGAAACACAGAAAAGAGCAAAGAAAGCATGAGAAAAAGAAAAAAAAGAAATCACCCAAGAATCATCGGAATAAAGATGAAGAAACACAGAAAAGAGGAGAGAAAGCATGAGAAAAAGAAAAAAAGGAATTACCCAAGAATCAATGGAATAAAGATGAAGAAACACAGGAAAGTGGAAAGAAAGCATGAGAAAAAGAAAAAAAGATATTACCCAAGAATCAACGGAATAAAGATGAAGAAACACAGGAAAGCGGAAAGAAAGCATGAGAAAAAGAAAAAAAGATATTACCCAAGAATCAACGGAATAAAGATGAAGAAACACAGAAAAGAAGAAAGTAAACATGAGAAAAAGAAAAAAAGAAATTACCCAAGAATCAAAGGCATAAATATGAAGAAACGCAGCAATGAAAAAAGAAAGCATGAGAAAAAGAAAAAAAGAAATTACTCGAAAATCAACAGAATAAAGATGAAGAAACACAGAAAAGAAGAAAGAAAGCATGAGAAAAAGAAAAAAAAGAAATCACCCAAGAATCATCGGAATAAAGATGAAGAAACACAGAAAAGAGGAAAGAAAACATGAGAAAAAGAAAAAAAGAAATTGCCCAAGAATTAACAGAATAAAGAAGAAGAAATACAGAAAAGAGGAAAGAAAGCATGAGAAAAAGAAAAAAAGATATTACCCAAGAATCAACGAAATAAAGATGAAGAAACACAGAAAAGCAGTAAGAAAGCATGAGAAGAAGAAAAAAGAAATTACCGAAAAATCAACGGAATAAAGATGAAGAAACACAGAAAAGAAGAAAGAAAGCATGAGAAAAAGAAAAAAAGAAATTACACAAGAATCATCGGAATAAAGATGAAGAAATACAGAAAAGAGGAGTGAAAGCATGAGAAAAAAGAAAAAAAGAAATTATCTGGGAATCAACGGAATACAGATGAAAAAACACAGAAGGGAAGAAAGAAAGCATGAGAAAAAGAAAAAAAGAAATTACACAAGAATCATCGGAATAAAGATGAAGAAATACAGAAAAGAGGAGAGAAAGCATGAGAAAAAGAAAAAAAGAAATTATCTGAGAATCAATGGAAAAAAAATGAAAAACCACAGAAAAGAAGAAAGAAAGCATGAGAAAAAGAAGAAAAGAAATACCCAAGAATCAACAGAATAAAGAAGAAGAAATACAGAAAAGAGGAAAGAAAGCATGAAAAAAAGAAAAAAAGAAATCACCCAAGAATCATCGGAATAAAGATGAAGAAATATAGAAAAGAGGAAAGAAAGCATGAGAAAAAGAAAAAAAGATATTACCCAAGAATCAACGGAAAAAAATGAAGAACCACAGAAAAGAAGAAAGAAAGCATGAGAAAAAGAAAAAAAGATATTACCCAAGAATCAACGGAATAAAGATGAAGAAACACAGAAAAGAAGAAAGAAAGCATGAGAAAAAGAAAAAAAGAAATTACCCAAGAATCAACGGAATAAAGATGTAGAAACACAGAAAAGAGGAAAGAAAGCATGAGAAAATGAAAAAAAAAGAAATTACCCAAGAATCAACAGAATAAAGATGAAGAAAAACAGAAAAGAAGAAAGAAAGCATGAAAAAAAGAAAAAAAGAAATCACCCAAGAATCATCGGAATAAAGATGAAGAAACACAGAAAAGAGGAGAGAATGCATGAAGAAAAGAAAAAAATGAAATTACCCAAGAACCATCGGAATAAAGATGAAGAACCACAGAAAAGAAGAAAGAAAGCATGAGAAAAAGAAAAAAAGAAATACCCAAGAATCAACGGAATAAAGAAGAAGAAATACAGAAAAGAGGAAAGAAAGCATGAGAAAAAGAAAAAAAGATATTACCCAAGAATCAACGGAATAAAGATGAAGAAACACAGGAAAGAGAAAAGAAAGCATGAGAAAAAGAAAAAAAGAAATTATCTGGGAATCAACGGAATACAGATGAAGAAACACAGAAAAGAGGAAAGAAAGCATGAGAAAAAGAAAAAAAGAAATTACACAAGAATCATCGGAATAAAGATGAAGAAATACAGAAAAGAGGAGAGAAAGCATGAAAAAAAGAAAAAAAGAAATTATCTGAGAATCAATGGAAAAAAAAATGAAAAACCACAGAAAAGAAGAAAGAAAGCATGAGTAATAGAAGAAAAGAAATACCAAAGAATCAACGGAATAAAGAAGAAGAAACACAGAAAAGAGCAAAGAAAGCATGAGAAAAAGAGAAAAAGAAATTGCCCAAGAATCAGCGGAATAAAGAAGAAGAAACACAGAAAAGAGGAAAGAAAGCATGAGAAAAAGAAAAAAAAATATTACCCAAGAATCATCGGAATAAAGATGAAGAAACACAGAAAAGAGGAGAGAAAGCATGAGAAAAAGAAAAAAAGAAATTACCCAAGAATCAACAGAATAAAGATGAAGAAACACAGGAAAGTGGAAAGAAAGCATGAGAAAAAGAAAAAAAGATATTACCCAAGAATCAACGGAATAAAGATGAAGAAACACAGAAAAGAAGAAAGAAAGCATGAGAAAAAGAAAAAAAAGATATTACCCAAGAATCAACAGAATAAAGATAAAGAAAAACAGAAAAGAAGAAAGAAAGCATGAGAAAAAGAAAAAAACATATTACCCAAGAATCAACGGAATAACGATAAAGAAACACAAAAAAGAGGAAAGAAAGCATGAGAAAATGAAAAAAAGAAATTATCTGAGAATCAACGGAATAAAGATGAAGAAACACAGAAAAGAAGAAAGAAAGCATGAGAAAAAGAAAAAAGGAATTGCCCAGGAATCATCCGAATAAAGATGAAGGAACACAGAAAAGAGGAGAGAAAGCATGAGAAAAAAGAAAAAAAGAAATTATCTGGGAATCAACGGAATACAGATGAAGAAACACAGAAGGGAAGAAAGAAAGCATGAGAAAAAGAAAAAAAGAAATTACACAAGAATCATCGGAAGAAAGATGAAGAAATACAGAAAAGAGGAGAGAATGCATGAAGAAAAGAAAAAAATGAAATTACCCAAGAACCATCGGAATAAAAATGAAGAACCACAGAAAAGAAGAAAGAAAGCATGAGAAAAAGAAAAAAAGACATTACCCAAGAATCAACGGAATAACGATAAAGAAACACAAAAAAGAGGAAAAAAAGCATGAGAAAAAGAAAAAAAGAATTTACCCAAGAATCAAGGGAATGAAGTTTAAGAAACACAGAAAAGAGTAAAGAAAGCATGAGAAAAAGAAAACAGATATTACACAAGAATCAACGGAATAAAGATGAAGAAACACAAAAACAGAGGAAAGAATGCAAGAGAAAAAGAAAAAAGAATTTACCCAAAAATCAACGGAATAAAGATGAAGAAACACGGAAAAGAGGAAAGAAAGCATGGGAAGAAGAAAAAAAAAATTACCCAAGAATCAACGGAATAAAGATGAAGGAACATGGAAAAGAGGAAAGAAAGCATGCAAAAATGAAAAAAAGAAAGTACCTAAGAATCAGCGGAATAACGATGAAGAAACACAGAAAAGAAGAAAGAAAGCCTGAAAAAAAAAAAAAAGACATTACCCAAGAATCATCGGAATAAAGATGAAGAAACAAAGAAAAGAAGAAAGAAAGCATGAGAAAAAGGAAAAAAAGAAATTATCCAAGAATCAACGGAATAAAGTTGAACAAACACAGAAAAGAAGAAAGAAAGCATGAGAAAAAGAAAAATAGAAATTACCCAAGAATCATCGGAATAAAGATGGAGAAACACAGAAAAGAGGAGAAAGCAAGAGAAAAAGAAAAAAAGAAATTATCTAAGAATCAACGGAATACAGATGAAGAAACACAGAGGGGGAGAAAGAAAGTATGAGAAAAAGAAAAAAGAAATTACCCAAGAATCTACGGAATAAAGATGAAGAAACACAGAAAAGAGGAAAGAAAGCATAAGAAAAAGAAAAAAAAATATTACCCAATAATCAACGGAATAAAGATGAAGAAACACAGAAAAGAAGAAAGAAAGCATGAGAAAATGAAAAAAAGAAATTACCCAAGAATCAACGGAATAAATATGAAGAAACACGGAAAAGAAGAAAGAAAGCATGAGAAAAACAAAAAAAGATATTACCCAAGAATAAACAGAATTAAGATGAAGAAACACAGAAAAGAGGAAAAAAAGCATGAGAAAAAGAAAAAAAGAAATTACTCAAGAATCAACGGAATAAAGATGAAGAAATACGGAAAAGTATAAAGAAAGCAAAAGAAAAAGAGAAAAAGAAATCACCCAAGAATCAACGGAATAAAGATGAAGAAACACAGAAAAGAGGAAAGAAAGCATAAGAAAAAGAAAAAAAAATATTACAAAAGAATCAACGGAATAAAGATGAAGAAACACAGAAAAGAGGAAAGAAAGCATGAGAAAAAGAAAAAAGAAATAACCCAAGAATCAACGGAATAAAAATGAAGAAACACAGAAAAGAAGAAAGAAAGCATGAGAAAAATAAAAAAAGAAATTACTCAAGAATGAACGGAATAAAGATGAAGAAACACAGAAAAGAAAAAAGAAAGCATGAGAAAATGAAGAAAGAAATTACCCAAGAATCAATGGAATAAAGATGAAGAAACACAGAAATGAAGAAAGAAAGCATGAGAAAAAGAAAAAAAGAAATTACCCAAGAATCATCGGAATAAAAATGAAGAACCACAGAAAAGAAGAAAGAAAGCATGAGAAAAAGAAAGAAAGAAATTACTCAAGAATCTATGGAATAAAGATGAAGAAAAACAGAAAAGAAGAAAGAAAGCATGAGAAAAAGAAAAAAAAAGTACCCAAGAATCAACGGAATAAAGATGAAGAAACACAGAATTGAGGAAAGAAAGCATGAGAAAAAGAAAAAAAGAAATTATTCAAGATCCAACGGAATAAAGATGAAGAAACACAGAAAAGAGGAAAGAAAGCATGAGAAAAAGAAAAAGAAGAAATTACCCAAGAATCAACGGAATAAAGACGAAGAAACACGGAAAAGAGGAAATAAAGCATGAGAAAAAGAAAAACAGAAATTACCCAAGAATCAACGGAATAAAGATGAAGAAACACGGAAAAGAGGAAAGAAAGCATGAGAAAAAGAAAAAAAGAAATTACCCAAGAATCAACGGAATAAAGATGAAGAAACACGGAAAAGAGGAAAGAAATAATGAGAAAAAGAAGAAAGAAATTACCCAAGAATCAACGGGATAAAATGAAGAAACACCGAAAAGAAGAAAGAAAGCATGAGCAAAAGAAAAAAAAAATTACCCAGGAATCAACGGAATAAAGATTAAGAATCACAGAAAAGCATGAGAAACAGAAAAAAAGAAATTACATAAGAATCAACGGAATAAAGATGAAGAAACACAGAAAAGAAGAATGAAAGCATGACAAAAAGAAAGAATGAGAATGAAGAAAAAAAGAAAGAAATTACCTAAGAAGAAAGGAAGTAAAGTTGAAGGTTTATAAAGAAAGAAAGTAAAAAAGCAACCGAAGAAAGAAATTAACCCATAAACAATAAATTAAAGACGAATAATAAAAAAATGGAAGCATGAGAAAAAGAAAGAAAGTACCCAAGAAGCAATGAAATAAAAATGAAGAATATAATAAAAAGAAAGAAAAAATATTTAAAAAGAAAGACAGAAAACTGAAGTAAGAAAGAAAGTACCCAAGAGGCCATGAAATTAAAATGAAGATATAATAAGGAAGTAAAAAGAAAGCATGAGAAAAAGAAAGAAAGCAAAAGAAAGGTAGGAAATACCCAAGATGTAATGAAATAAAGATGATGATATATAAAGAAAAACAGATGAAAGAAAGTAAGAAAATTGAATGAAATAAAGAAGAAGATTTCTAAAGAAGAAAATAAAAAGAAAGAAATAAAAAGAAAGAAAGGAAAAGAAAGAAATCAAGTACTCAAGATGCAATGAAATAAACATGAAGATATATAAGAGATAGTGAAATAGCATATGCAGATTATACAAAGATGGGACGATGCCATAAAGTAAATCCAGCCAAACCAGAGAGAATACAAAAATATGTATGACTGGGTGGGAAGAATGATCCACTTAAAACTGGCCAAAGAAATGCAATCTGAAACACAACAATAGTATATGCATAAACCAGAACCTTAGAGTATTAAAAAATGTTCACTGGCACTTTGATATTCTAATATATTGCCAATATTGAATCTAGAAGATTTTCTATTATTCATTTAGTATCTATCTATCTATCTATCTATCTACAAGGGTGATTCAGTGAATAGGAAAAATCTATCAATCTATCTAACAATGAGGGCCATTCAATGTCTAATTTTAGTGAGAATAGAATAATTTTTGCAATAAATCAATTTTAAAGAATACAGAGTTTACATTTATGGAAAAAATTCTAAAAAAATGTATATATTATTGAATGACTATGATATATATATATATATATATATATATATATATATATATATATAAGTTTAGTCAATCATGTGGTACTTACCTCAAAATTTTTAATCAGCTGTTCGGTTGTGATATCCAAATGCATTTGACAGGCTCCAATATTACAGAAACAACCAACACGAAGATGGATGTTGTTTGCGGCAGCCATTTTTGCAACCTAAAAAAGAAGGAAAAAAAAAAGGGAAACAATTACTTTATTGTTACAATTAGTTTATTCTCTTTCAATTTTGGTTAATTTTTCAAAGTCAGACAGGAAATCCCTTTGACATAATGGCTAAAGTGATGGACAGTAGCCTCAAAGAAATCAAGTTTGAACTCAAGTCATGCTACTATGTTTCCTTTGGAACCGGTACCCAAGGTTTGGTTTTAAGGCATATCAACCATTGGAGGTTATTTAATTCCAAATCCTCTTTATACATATATATTAAATATCTATGGCTTGGTTGGATTGGGTTTTATGGCATATCAACCATTGTAGGTTATTTAATGCCCAATTTCTCAATACATATATATATATATATATATATAATATATAGGATCTGTAAACCTTTTGTTGATAACATTTTTAAATGAGCCTAAAATCATTCTTTACTCACTGTTAAAGGGTTACAAGTATTTCAATCTAACATAAATAATTTTATTTACTATTAATTATTTGTTTGCACACAGTTAAAAGGATATGATTTATAAGTGAATAGTTCGTAAGTAATTTCCTTTTGAAATGTGTTAGAACTAATTTGCTTGCATACTATTATTGCTATTGTTTCTATGTAGCTTAAGGGTTTCAATTATTGCTATTACTAATAATTCTATTCAATACTAATTTTTTTTGTTGACTGTTAAGTGGTTATAAGTATAGCCACCCAACACAAATTCTATTCAACATCATTTGCAACACAGTCAAATGGTTCCAAGCATCAACTATCAGATTGTTTCATACCAATAATTCAATTTAGGCACACGGTTAAAGAGTTTCATGTATTGCTATTTAACACTAGTAATTCTATTACATATTGCTCATTCATTAACACAATTATATGGTTCCAAGTATTTCTATGTATCACTAACAATTCAATTAAACATCTATCATTTGTTTACACACAATTAACTGATCAAACAGTTCTATTTCTAACAATTCAATTTAGCATAAATCATTTGTTTGCACACAGTTTAAATGTCAAACAGTTCAATTTGACCCTTAGATAAGACCCTACCAGGTACTACCACTCGAGGTCAGAGTGGACCTGGGAGCAATAGCAATGAACAGGTACTCCACATCGCTCAAGGCTCCAAGATCAGAGCATCACTATCAGATTGTTTAATGTCATATCCAGGAAACTCATTGGGAGGAGTCTTCCCTTCTGCAGAGATGTGGTTGGTATATTCCACAGCCCCAACTGACTGGTTCTCCCAGCTATGGGTTGAATAACACCACTACAGTTCTTCTACAAGGATAGCTTTAGCATTAAATAACCCCCAAAAGCTTGATATGCCATTAAATAAAGAACTCGAATCAAACCAAATGCAGTGCATGTATTTACCCAACCTCTCTTATCACAGACAGGATGTAACATAAGGTCAATTTTTAAGTGAAGTACAACTGGTTTGAATACAGAATGTTCTTTTTAGATTGGTTGCTTAACAAAGGCTGAAGAATCATGTCAACCTTACTGTTTACCCATAATTATGGGGGAGAAGAGATGGAGTTTTATCTTTCCAAAGAGCATTAGTGTGAAGTGAAATGTAAACTGCCTTGTTTAGGATTTGAACTTAAGCTGCTGATTCCATTTCTTATGTTGATAACTTTTACACTTATCACCCCTCACATATATACTGTAGTGGTTAGTTCGTAGCTATTTGAGTTTTGGATCTTAATTGCTGTTGACTGCAGTTTTGCTTTATAGAATTTTGATGATTCCTTGACTTACTGACCTCCCTAATATAAAAGATTCAAAACAGTTGACACTCTCATCTTAAGTTCAAATTTTGAACAGGAATCAAATCTAAAAATAGACTTTTTTTTTTTTTTTTTTTTTTTTTTTTTTTATTATTATTATTATTATTATTATTATTATTATTATTATTATTATTCCTCCTCCTCCTCCTCCTCCTCCTCCTCCTTTCTGGAATAAATAACCATTGATGTTGCATTTTGGGAAAAAATTTGGAAAATTATCCATAAACAACTTTATTTCTGAAATAAATAATCATTGATGTTGTATTTTGGGGAAAAATTAATCTTTTAATTGCAATACAAAAAACAAACAAACAAACTCATGTAAGCTATTTAATGCAAAGTTTCTTGCAAAAAAAAAAAAAAATCCTGTTGATGTTAGATTTTCTATTTGGATTTAGCAATTTTGAATTTTACCCTTCCTGGACTTAATGTTCAACTGTGTGATCTTTATTGACTTGGGATACCAATCATTTGTGAGCTAACTGGAACGAAACCCTTTTCATAAGTTTATTTTCTGTATTTTGTGTTGTGTTTTGTGGACTGGATAAGACAACAAGAAGAGAATGAAATGGACACATGTCTTGCTGGTTGGTTGTTTTATTTTACGGTGTATCAACCCTTTTTGGCTCATTTAATGCCAAATCAAGTCATTTTGATAAAAGTTTAGACAATTCAGTTTAGTACACTTTTGCTTACACACAGTTAAATGTCAAAACAGTTTTATTTCAAGTAATTCAGTTTAACATAAGTACACAGTTTAAAATGACAAAAATACTTCTCTTTCAAACAACTCATTCTAACATAAACACACAGTTGAATGTAAAGTAAAAGAAAAGTTGGTGACCTTAGTCAAGGGTGACCTGAAGGCTCCCTTTTCAATAGCTACTACACCGAGGTTTGGGGAGGGCACTATTCCATTCCAAGGATTGCTCCACTTTACCCTTGATACTCATCTTATAGTACTGAGTGCTAAGCAAGGCGGCATCAAGTATCATTTTTTAAGTCTTTGGTATAACTCAACCTGAGATTGAACCCCGGTCTCCCAGACCGTTAGCGAACACTCTACTCATTAGGCCAATGGCCCTGTACTACAAATATGAAAAGCTTAAAAAACAGTTAATTTCAAATGATTCACTTTTGCAAAAGTATACTGTTTAGTTCTATTTAACCCATAGATAGGACTGATGTTACCACTCCAGGTCAAAGTGAACCTGGGAGTGGTGGCAGTAAAGGAGTACACTACATTCCTGAAAGCTCCAGCATTACTGGAGCCTTACGATCTTATTGTTTAATGCCATATCCAGGACACTCATTGGAGAAATCTTGCCTCTCTGCAGAGATGCAATCAGTGTATTCTGCAGCCCCAGCTGACTGAACTAGTGTTGGCCAGTATTAGTAGTAGTCATATTTTATCAACCTTCATATCTACAAAATACTGTAAGTTAGGGAAGGGGTATAACTGATCCCCTAGGGAGAATGGTACCTCAGTCTAAGGGACATAACCCAATATTTTGTATTACCATTTAATATGTCACAGCTTTCAACAAATGATCAGTCATTACTGATTTAAACCACCAAAATAGAAAAACTAAAAATCTGTTATTTCAATTTCTTATAGAAATATATATTCTAGCCCATTAACATTTGTCAAATCCATGATGTGGCACTCATATTGAAAAGTTTAGAGGTGTCTATTTTACACCATTGTCAATATTTTCTTTTTATTTTCAGCTATGCCAATTAATTCTGTCAAAAAAATATTTGTCAAAATTTCAAAAATTGATTATCTGTATGTGATGTGAAGTCATTAATTAAATTGCTATAATTGTTATATTTATTGTCTACTTAACTGTCTGTACATACAGAGATAATTAGATGGTCCCAAATTGAATGCAGTGATCTATGTGCTGATGTCACGGAGTCATATGATCTGGCATTTTTCCATTTTGTACAGCTAATACCTAATATCATTTAATAAATTAAATAAAGTTATTTCATTTTGGATATTATTGGCTGAATCTAGAAATTATATTTTT
This sequence comes from Sepioteuthis lessoniana, assembly GCA_963585895.1. Lineage (NCBI taxonomy): Eukaryota > Metazoa > Mollusca > Cephalopoda > Myopsida > Loliginidae > Sepioteuthis > Sepioteuthis lessoniana. Next base: position 23,332,405 of record OY757939.1, read on the forward strand.
GTATTGTGTAGAGGACAAATTGTCAAAATCATTTCAAACCACTAAAGACAAAACTAAAAGGGTCCTTTGTTTCAATTTCCTAAGGACCTATATTCTAACCCACAAACATTTGTAAAATGTACAATATGGTCTGCATGGTGAAAAGTTTGGAGACTCCTGCACCAGAACATTACCTTATCATTTTGTCATGGTTTACCTATTATTCCTTGAACTTGATAAATGTTCTTTTGAAGGTAAGAATAATGCCCCTTTAGTAAGTAGATAATTGACGAATGTAAGTAAGTTAGCGACCATAGTCGAGGGTGACCCAAAGGCTCCCTTTTCGATAGCTACTACACCAAGGTGTAGGGGAGGGCGCTACTCCATTCCCTGGATTGCTCCACCTTACCCTTGAACCGTACCTTATAATGCTGAGTGTTAAGCAAGGTGCTATCAAGTTCCATTTTTAAAGTCTTTGGTATGACTCGACCTGGGATTGAACCCAGGTCTCCCGGGCCATTGGCGAACACTCTAACCGCTGGGCCAATGTCCCGGTTTTGGTAGTTAATCAATATAGATGGTGTTAGAATAATTGCATGACTAATAGTTCATTTGGGCTATTAACCAATCGCTGCTGAGCTGTCATAAAGGCCACAGGTATATAAGATTTACACTGGAGAAGTCAGTCTGCTAGAAATGAAAATGGCCACAGGCAGCATCTGTCCCATCACCTAAAAGGTTCATTAGCCAGTGTCTAAGGCATCTTTTAAAGAGAAATACCAATGGAACCAGAGCTATTTTTGATACTGCTACTTGGAGAGACTTACTTCCTGCAAAGCACCCCATGTTAATCTGACCTTGTATTCAATTCCAATGCTAGTTGTAGGATTTCAAGTATTCTGATCAAATGCTAATAATTTGCTCACAGTTGCAGGATTTCAAGTATTCTGATCTTATACAAAATAATTTGCTATCAGCATTAGAGTTTAAATACTAATACTCTAATATTAATTGTTTTCAAACATAACTATTTGATCCACAGATAGTACCCTAAGAGTAATGGCCATCAAAGGGTGATTTTACACTTCCTAATATCCAGAACTGGAGTCTCACTACTGAATATTATTTAGTGTTATACCCAGGATGTGCTTACAGTAGGAGGAATCAATGGAAGGTTAGTTATAAAAAATGACTCCAAATCAAATCATGGTATCTTCACCAAAACTCAAGAGAGAAGAAATAAAAACTTTTTGAACTTATAAAGAAAAAGGTTGTCTACTAGTTCCTATTTTCACAATTATGTCACATCAAAGAGAGCAATTGACCCTTCCCCAAGATCAACATGGATTGTATTTTTATAGAATGGCTATAAATCCTGATAATCTCTTTTGGTTATTATAAGATTTGGGTGTCATTTTATCTGCTTTTATCACAAAAATTGTGTTAAGATCAATCCCAGTTATGTTCAAGGAGAATAATTGCTGAACAGCTTCCTTTAGTCCTCAAGGTATACTGCACTTTAAGGTGGCTGGTTGTCCATCATCTGGGTGCCAGAATATATACTCCCAGCATCCTGGCTCTTCATGCTGTGTACAAACCATTTATTAATATTGAACATGTATCCTGGATCTTTTACAAATGGCTTTGCATGTCACCCCCCACCCAGATCCTTTGAATCAGCCAAGTGCAAATGTCTATCATTACAGTTATTTTTGCAAAACACCTAAATTAAATCTGCTGTCTCACGCTAAAAGCTTGTTCTATCTGTGTTATTTTGATTCCTAATTCTGTTGTAATTCACATGAAAATACATAGAAGGTTTTATTTTTGAAGCAACCCGCATATTTAATCCTATTTTGAATTAAGTTGAAAGAAATACTAATCAGAAATTAATAACAGTTTACAATGATTTATCTGATAATAATAAAAATTCAAGATAATATTACTCCTAATACTTCCAGTTTAAATAAAGCAACTAAAATTAAGATCAAATAAATAGTTAAAAATTAATAATTTGCAGTCTTATTGTTATTATCTTAAGCACCTCCCCTCCGATAAAAGTTCATCCCTTCCCTGAAAATCATGTTCCCATTTTATGGCACCCCATTTTTACTGTATTCTAATGGGACCCCAGAGCATGTTTTCATCATATTAGTTTTTGATTTAATGTGTCTGATGGCATGTCAACCATTGTAGGTTATTTAATGCCTAATCCTCTTAATACATATCTATTAAATATACATGATATGGTTTGGTTGGATTTTATGGCATATCAACCATTGTAAGATATCTAATGCCAAATCCTGTTTATACATATATATTTAATATTCATATGATTTGGTTTGGTCAGGTTTTGTGACATATCAACCATTGGATGTTATTTAATGCCAAATCCTCTTTATACATATATATTTAATATTCATATGATTTGGTTTGTTCAGGTTTTGTGACATATCAACCATTGGATGTTATTTAATGCCAAATCCTGTTTATACATATGTATTAAATATATATTTGTAAAGATTTTATTGATAACATTTTTAAATGAGCCTGAGCTCATTTTATTTGCACATAGTTAAAGGGTTTCACGTATTGCTATATAACAGAATTTAACAACAGTCATTTGTTTGCACACAGTTTGTAGGTGTTTTCATTTGTTCACACACTAGTACTGCTATTTTTACTACAGTTAAATGGTTTCAATTATTGCTGTCTTACACTAATAATTCTATTTAACAATTCAATTAAAGTCATTTTTTATGCACAGTTAAATGGTCAAACAGTTCTATTTCTAACAATTCAGTTTCATGTAAATTATTTGTTTGCACATATTTTAAATGTTAAACAGTTCTATTTAACCCATTGATAGGACCCTATGAAGTGCTACCTCTCTGGGTCAGAATGGACCAGGAAGCAATAGCAATGAATATTCCCCAGAGCTCCATTGACTGGAGCCTCACTATTAGATTGTTTAACGTAATATCCAGAACACTTGTTGGGGTAGGTGTCCTACCCTTCTACTGGGATGTAGTCAGTGTATTCTACAGTTCTAACTGACTGGGCTGATATTAGTTTTTGAAAATTAGAAAACTTTAAAGTTTTTAGATAAAGGTTTGATTTATAATGTTAGTGAAGTATTTACAGAGCCCCACGGCCATAGGCAGGACATGTTACAAAGTCAATATTTTAGTGGAGTAAGGTTTGAATTCAGTTTTTGGTCTCGTAGACTGGTAGCAGAGTCAAGACTAAATAGCCTAGTCTGCCTTAGTATTTACTTATACCAGGGTTTGGGTTGGTTGGTTGGATTTAATGGCATATCAACCCTTGCTGATTATTCAATGGCAAATCCTGTTTATATATATGTTGAGGCGGAATCACCAACTAATGGACTCAACTACTCTCCATAGTACTGGAAGATGCAGCAATATGAAATCAGTCTAGATCCAGAAGCTAACTTCGCCCCTGCGTGGTTATGCGAATTAGCTTATCATCCTTTGTTCTTGTAAATATATACCTTTACTATAACCGTGGTGTTCTGTTCTCTTTGTGTCCCCTTCCAGGGCCATAACAACATATCAAATATGATTTGTAAACAAAGTTTGTCAATAACATTTTTATACAACTCAGAAATCATTTGTTTGCACACAGTTAAAGGGTTTCAAGGATCTCCTTCTGTATGACACTCCTTGACCACAGATAAGCATCAGGACAAGGGAAACAATCACCTCATTTGGGTAGACAACTTTACTGCATCCTCCATACTCACCTAGTTTAGTGCCTTCAGACTATCATCTCTTCGGCCTCATGAAAGACGGTTTAAGAGGCAAACATTTTGCCAGCGATGAGGAAATGAAAACTGCAGTGATGAAGTGGTTCAAAGAACAGTCAAAAGAATTTTACGAGTTAGGGATGCATGCTCTCATTTGAAGGTGTAACATTGCTTTTGAGAGAAATGGTGACTATGTTGAGAAGTAAGGATGTGATCCACTGAGAACCAGTTTCATTTTTATGTATGATACATGGCCTAGTTGGTAGAGTGTTTGCTAATGGTCCGGGAGACCTGGGTTCAATCCCAGGTCGCGTCATACCAAAGACTTTTAAAATGGTACTTGATACCTCCTCAGCAATATAAGGTAGGTATTGAGGGTAAAGTGGAGCAATCCAGGGAAAGGAGTAGTGCCTTCCTCTACACCTCGGTGTAGTAGCTATTGAAAAGAGAGCCTTTGGGTCGCCCTTGACTACAGTCGCCAACTTTTTATGTCCATAATTATTTCTGTTTGAAAGAAAAAGGCATTACTTTTTGACTAAACCTCGTATATATATATATATATATATATATATATATGTGTGTGTGTGTGTGTGTGGGCGTGTGTGTGTTTTTATACGTAGAAAAAGATATATATTTGGCGTAGTTGATTTATTATACATTTATTCATTTATTGATATATAATAAATCATCAACTCCACCAAATATGTGGTGCCTTCAATAAGTTTCCAGACTTTTTTTTGTACAGGCATTTAGAATTGTTGTAGACTTTTGTGAATTCAGTATGTTATTGCTATACATCTTATGAGATGACTGACCAATTTTTATGATTTCAGATTCAAATGAACAGCTACAGCAGCAATTGGAATACACCCTACTAAATCTTGATTGTCACAGCTGGTGATTTTCAAAAATGTAATTTGGACGTGAGGACACTTTAGAAGAACAATATGCAATAAGATTCTGTTTTAAACTTGGAAAAAATGCCACAAAAACGTATGGAATGCTTCAGACTGCTTTTCGACCATCTTGCATGAATCGGCCATCAGTTTTTGAGTGGCCTAAGAGATTCAAGGAAGGCAGGGAGTCTGTGAGGGATGATGAGAAGTGTGGGAGCAGTAAGGAAGTCAATAGACCAGAGTTGATTGGCTAAATGGTTATGGTTAGGGTTACTATGTTGAGGTTTTAAGGGAGTTCAGGAAGAGATTCCTCGGGAAGGGGCCAGCGCTCTTCAAATCAGCTCAGTGGCATTTCCACCAGGACAATGCACCAGTCCACAACTCCATCCTTGTCACAGACTATTTGATCAAGATGGGCTTGAAGACAGTTCCTCACCCTCCCTATTGTCCAGACCTTTCTCCCTGTGATTTTTGTTTATTCCCTAAGCTCAGAGGCTGTCATGAGACAATTGAGGAGATGAAAGAGGCTGTAATGAAGGTCATTAACACGCTCACACAAGAGGATTTCCATGGGGCCTTCCAGAAGTTGTTAGAATGGTACAACAAGTGCATTGCAGCCAGAGGAGATTACTTCAAAGGGGAATTGAGTTTCATGTGTGTACTATCAATAAAAGTGCCCATACGCAAAAAGTCTGGAAACTTATTTAATGATCCTCGTAGATATTATTCATCTGTTTATCTTTTTCTACATATATTTTGTGATTCATTTCCTCTCACGTGTATTTGCATATAAATGCAAACAGTGCTTTCTTGTGCTAAATCCTTGGGCAAATTCACCTTGTTTATTGAATGACCCTTATATTTCCTCGTGTTCATGATATAGCAATTGTGACAGTGTATATTGACTATTTTCAATATGTAATAATGCTGTTTAATCTTATTTAAAAAGAAATGATGATTATGCACTCACTGCTCACCTTTCATTGTTTCTATACTTTGAGAGTATCCTGAGTATGACATACATTGTGGTCCTAATGTGGTGTGACTTCTAGTCACAGTACTTGTTGTGGCTATTGTGTTCGTGACTACCACGTTAGCTTCCGACTGTTTGCTTTGTCAAATCCTTCCATGCCCATGCTGTGTTTGAAAGATCCATGAAGGCGGGGTGCAATTCAACCGGATCTTCTTCTGATGGTCAGGTAATATGAGTGGCTAGGTTGTCTAGCAACTCAAAGAATAGTGAAAACTTGTTGTTTAACAAACAACAACAAAAATTGTTTTTTATCGAAACACGTTTGTGAAACAATAAATAACAAACAAATAATGTTAGCTTTCTTGGCAAACAGAAGAAGAAAGAATATCAAGAGAGGAAGAGTGACCATGAGATGCGGTTAGAATGACAATAATGCCGCTAAAGTCTGGGACTTTGAATTTTTGTAATGTCTGAAGGTTGTTCGGAGTGCCTCAGGTCTAGAATGGAAGAGATGCTTTTTTGGCAGTCTTGAGTTTCTTCTTGGTCTCTTTTCTCATCCTCTCTGAGGATTTGTTTACCTATCCCATTTGTAGAGATCAATATCTGGAATAAAAATGGTTTCTGATTGGTTGTCCAATAAGAGACAATTAGGAGTCATATTCCCATTGGTCAGCCAATCCTAGTTCAGGATTATATCTTACAAGTATAGGGAAAACCCTTTTTAGATGATTTGACAAATGGGAACAAGTTTAGAGCAATGGGGTTAAACCAAAAAATTCTCAGCCTCACTTGACTGGATGAGCCATGCCCAGCTCACCTTAGTTAGGGTGGAGCAAAATTAAATCACCCTTTTGACATTGACCTTCAAGATAAGGACTAGAAAATTTTTTTTACGAAATGACCTGTTTCATCATTGTGATTGATGAAGTTAGTTGACAACCGAAAAACTAAATAAATTTGCTAACCTTTAAAATCAAAAACGATTGTCTCACACTTAACTGATCTTTAGGAACAATCAACTAGCTTTTTAGGTCAATATAAGCCTTGAACAAAAAGATACTTATTTTAAGGATCATTTTGTTTTTGAGATATATATGTATATATATATATATTAATTTTCATATATTTCATAAATTCTAATTTTTACATATTAATTAAGTATTTAACTGCATATCGTGTCACAACATTAATTACCTTCGAGACCAAACATACCTGGATTTTATAACTACTAATGGAACATTAAACTATCAGAAGGAATATTATCAGGTAATATTTATTAGCAAACTCAACAATGCTAAAACACTCAAACAAAAAAAAGAAATGTATCTAAAAATAAGTACACCTCTTATTTTATTACTCTTTGTCAAACATTAATTTTTGGATGTTTGGTGATAGAGAAGACATTTTATTTGAGTCCTGACTTTCCATTAGTATAGTGGGTAAAGTGGTCTTGGGGACAGGGGGATTCAATCCCTGGTCAGTTCATACCAAAGTCTCAAAAAATGGTACCTGATGCCTCCTGGCTTAACACTCAGCCTCAAGAGTAAGTGGAGCAATTCAGTGAAAGAAACAGTGCCCTCCTCTACACCTTGATGTAGTAGCTATTGAAAAGGGAGCCATCAGGTCACCCTCAACTACAGTTGGCTAACTTAAAATATCTGTGATATAAAAAAACTGAATTCCACAAAAAAAAACAAAAAAAAAAACACAAGATAAACTCATTTGTATATACCAAGAACATTTGGAAGTTTTTCACACTTGAGAATTAATTTTTATTTATTGCGGACTTTTTGTCCTCATCTTGGTAGTTTTTTTTATGTTGTTTCTTCTTTCACTACGTTTCGGCCAAATTTCACCTCTGGCCTTCTTCAGGTGATTTTTACTGCGACCTCGGATAGGAATGCAGAGTCTTGTAACCGTATTCCCAGTAATTACTGCTTTCCATAGTTGTTGTCTATCGCACCATGTTTTTGACCAAGTAAACCTCTGGCTGGCTTGGGTAGGATTTGAAACCGCTATCTTCTGACAATGCTCACCTGGAACCGTAGAGACTCAATGCCTCTATCTGCTGTGCCACCCAAGCCGGCCAGAGGTTTACTTAGCCAAAAACGTGGTGCGATAGACAACAACTATGGAAGGCAGTAATTACTAGGAATACGGTTACAAGACTCAGCATTCCTATCCGAGGTTGCGGTAAAAATCACCTGAAGAAGGCCAGAGGTGAAATTTGGCTGAAATGTAGTGAAAGAAGAAACAACACAAAAAAAACTACCGAGATGAGGACAAAAAGTCCGCAATAAATAAAAATTAATTCTCAGATTAAGAAGCCTCATCTCAAAATGATCCAATTAAAGACAATTTTTCACACTTATTATAACTGGTGGTTTCCCACTAAAGTCTGAGTGACAACAAGTCTATTAATGTCTCCAGGACTCTTCTAAGTATTCTTGCCACTTTTAACAATAGTGTTCTGGATTCTTCCTCTGACCACTTGTTTCTCCATTCTCTTTCCAGATCTTTGGGGACCATTTTTAGGGCAACACCTATAACTGGTGTTACCATCACCTTCAAGTTCCACAGTTTTTTTTAGCTTTCTAGCAAGATCCAGGTGTTTTGTTTATCTTTATGCTTTCTTTTATTTTTACTCAATAGTTTGATGGGATGATCAAATCCACTAGATAACAAGTTCTTTTCTTGTTAATTAATACAAGGTCTTGTTGGGATTGGGTGATCCGCTTGCATCTCAAACTCTTTGAGAACTAATCATTACTGCCTTTAAAAATAGTCGGTAATTTGTTTATTTTTGTGAGTTTTTCCCACCAGCATTAACTGGTAGTCTTTCACTGAAATCTTAATGAAAGCAAGTTTCCTCAAGTTTCCATGACTCCCCTCTGTATTCTAGCTGATCTCAACAATGCTGTGGTCTGTATGGTTTTGATTCTTTCTCTGATTTCCAATTCTACCAGAGACTATTCCCAGTATGCCAACTCTTATTGGTATCACTGCCACGCTTATGTTGCACAGCATTTCCATTTCTTCAACAAGATACAAATATTTGCCTATTATTTGCGTTCTGTCCACTGTAACAGAAAAATCCACAAGATGGCAAGTTCTTTTCTTCTTGTTAATTAACACTAGGTCTGGCCTTCTAGATGGGATTGGGTGTGTACTGTGGGGTTTAAAAGGGCTTTTGAAGGTCAGGGGCTAAGGGCAAGGCTGTGTTGCCGTAAGATATCTGACTCCATATTTTGGTTATATTATTTTACCCCACGTTGACTGGCCGGCGCAATGCCTTGTCCAAAGAAAGTCCCAAAAGAAATATACAAAAAGAAAAGATAGAAACAGATAAGAGACAAAAACATTTCTTCCATACTTTCCTTTATTTACTTGGTGAATGGAGTAACCAACGCTACGTCTTGGGACATAGTGTGGTGCCCAAAACACCAGACAGCAAAATGATGTTGTTGGTTCGACGGACACTGCCTGACAAGACCCGGTTCACAGAAAACCTGAGTATTCATCTCTCTCCACCGGCTCCAAATTTGCCACTCCAAAATCCTTCTAATTTTTGTGCGACTGCTTCCCATTGGCTACTTTACTTTTTATTATTTTTCTTTTTTTCTGATTTTTAACCAGATGGATGCGTGGCGCCTTATGCGTGGTGACGTGTTTATACATTTTGTATGTGGCGGCCGACGAGTCAACATCCGGTTGGGAGTTTTATTGTTAATTCCTAAATCCCCACAATACATTGTCACCCGAAATAGCGGATCTACTAGGAGGATTCTTAGAGAAAAATGAATATTTGTAAGGGTATCATGGCTCTCTTTAATTTAAAAAAAAAATTTTTTTTATGTGTATCCAGCCCTCCGCTTTTTTTTTTTTTTTTTGCAAAAAGACTGAATTGATTTTTAATAGTCCTATTTTCTAGGAGGATTATTTATCAAATTCTTGTATCTTATTTGCAAATGTTCAATAATTTTAGTAATTTGTTAAGGGTGGCTGGAAAACTAGGACTCATTGGATATGACGGATTTTATTTCCATTTTTTTTTTTTTATGTGCATTAATTTTGGTAGCACATAGAGTTGTTGAATGTAATCGTCTGATCTGAGAGGATTATTCTTCATTAACCCTTTTGCTTTTTCTTTGGAACTTCTTTTAATATCCGGGAAAAATTTTTATTTATTTATTTATTTATTTAAAAAAATTTTTTTTTTTTATCCGTGTGTTTTTTTTTTGTTTTTTTTTGTTTTTGTTTTTGTGTGTGTGTGTGTGTGTTCGCTCGCTTGTTTAAGCGTTGCATTTTCTGTAGTAGTGACTATTTTTTTTTTTTTTTTTTTTTTTTTTTTTAGGTGGTAAAAGGGTAATATGACTCTGCAGTGGACTGTGGTCAGCTTTTTTTTGTGTGTGTACCTCGTGGTACTTTTTTGTTTTAAAACAAAATGTCACTTTGGGAAAAAAAAAAATTGATGAGGTGGCATACAGAAGTATCAGTATAGTTCAGAGGAGTTGTGTGAGTTTTGGGGTCCTCTTAAATTCCTAGCAGTTGTTGGTGGTTTACTGAGGTAGTGGGAGTGATAAACCATGTTGCGACAGAAACCAAAATAGAAGTAGGGTGAGTGAAAGTTAAAAAGTTACCTTATTTTGCAAGTTGGGAAGTGAAAAAGTGTTGAAAGATATGGTAGGAGTTTTGCTGAAAAAATTCCACGTGCTTGGTATTTTCATCCATCTTGCTTTCTTCTTGAAGTTAGGACCGCGGGAGAATTTGAAAATTTCTCAATGTTTCACTGTTTTTTGTTTTTTTTGTACCACGTGGAAAGTCGTCTGTCTCCAGTTTAGGATGTTTTTGTTGTTTTTTTTCTTTTTTAAATTTCTTGTTGGGATGTCTTCTTTATTCTGGGTGTTAATCATTCACGTGTTCGGGGTTCACCAATGTGGGATTTGAAAGGGTTTTTTGAAGGTCAGGGGCTAAGGGCAAGGCTGAGTTGCCGTAAGATATCTGACTCCATATTTTGGTTATATTATTTTACCCCATGTTGACTGGCCAGTGCAATGCCTTGTCCAAAGAAAGTCCCAAGAGAAATATACAAAAGAAAAGATAGAAACAGATAAGAGACGAAAACATTTCTTCCATACTTTCCTTTATTTACTTGGTGAATGGAGTAACCAACGCTACATCTTGGGACATAGTGTGGTGCCCAAAACACCAGACAGCAAAATGATGTTGTTGGTTCAACGGACACTGCCTGACAAGACCCGGTTCACAGAAAACCTGAGTATTTATCTCTCTCCACTGGCTCCAAATTCGCCACTCCAAAATCCTTCTAATTTTGGCACGACCGCTTCCCATTGGCTACTTTACTTTTTATTATTTTTCTTTTTTTCTGATTTTTAACCGGATGGAAGAGTGGAGCCTTATGTGTGGCGACGTGTTTATACATTTTGTATGTGGCAGCCGACGAGTCAACATCCGGTTGGGAGTTTTATTGTTAATTCCTAAATTCCCACAGTACCATAGGACCAACATTTTGTGCTGCAAAGAAAGAAGTCCACAGAAAAAGAAATACTCAAACTCGAAGGTAAGGGAAGAAAATATAGCAGTCGTTTATTATTCAGCTATGATCACTGCAACTTGAAAAGTTAATTTTAGTTGCATCCTTCTTCTCCCTTCCTCTTGGTGGTGATGGGGTGTGGGTGAGAGCTGGCTGCTTGACACATGCCTGACAGATAGGTCATAGCAGACTGGAATAGGATGGATCGGGACCTGGGAACCTTTAATGCACCCGTTTTGACAACTGTCTTCAACTCTGCCAAAATCTCGTTACTTGTTTTCTTATATAGAGATTTTAGAGAACAAATCGAAGATCCTCGAATATTCGATGTCACCAGTGAAACATGTGATAATACATCTGTGATTATTTTAAAATCATGTCTAACTTTGCAGGTCATTCTGCCCGCACGCGTTAGTCTCGTGACACCATCACGGATTAATGACAGCGCCCGTCTGTAATATTACAGGGTGATCCGTTTGCATCTTAAAATCCCTGAGAACTTTGTGTGGCTTATTTTCTCAGATGGATTCTGGTTTGTGCATATACCATTTGGTAGAATGGATCAAATTTCTCTTTCTTGCACATTTCCCAGTGGATCACTTTTCTCACTCAGTTGTGCCTAGTCTCGTACTCTTTTTGTTGTATTTTGTTGCATTCACCTATGATTAATCATTTCATCTATTTGCACAAAATCTAAACTTGCTATTCTGTTGCATATTATTATTATTATTATTGTCATTGTTGTTATATGATAAATCAGCTGTATCTAATATTCAAGAAGCTGTGTAGAATTTGAAAAAAGTGAATTAGAAATTGTACTGGGTGTGAGTGACAGGTGATGACATCAAAATTAATTTGAGAGTTTGGCTGTGATTGGATAATCTATCATGTAACCAAAAAGTTTTTGAAGTTTGAAATTTAATCAGTTCGTTCCAAAAAGTTGAGGAATGCACAGGTAAAAATGCTGTGTACATATTTTTCCTTCAATATAAAAAAGGGCCAACACTCTGGATTCATGACTCAGATGATTTGTTAGGAAAGATGAACATTTATAGCTAAGGAATTAAAGATAGAAATGTGCACATGAAAGTAAGCGTTCTAGTTTTGGTTTGGTTGGGTTTTATGACATATCAACCTTTGTAGGTTATTTATTGCCAAATCCATTTTTATATAAAGAAACAGTTCTATTTCAAACAATTCCGTTTGGCATAAGTACGCAGGTTAATGATCAAAAACATTTCTATTTCAAGCTATTCAATTTAGTCAAACAGTTCTAATTCAAACAATTCAGTTTAGCATAAGTACACAGGTTAATTATCAAAAACATTTCTATTTCAAGCTATTCAGTTTAGTCAAACAGTTCTAATTCAAATAATTCAGTTTGGCATAAGTACACAGGTTAATTATCAAAAACATTTCTATTCCAAGCTATTCAGTTTAGTCAAACAGCTCTAATTCAAACAATTCAGTTTAGCATAAGTAGAATTTCAATGTGAAAAAACAGTTCCACTAAAAAAAATTCAGTTTAGCAAACAAAAACAGTTCTACTTCAAGTAATTCAGTTTACCATAAGTATGCAGTTTAAATGTTAAACAGTCCTATTTCTAGCAATTCAATTTAGCATAAGTAAACAGTTTAGTTCTATTTGACCCATAGATAGGACTGTCAGATCCTACCACTCTGGGCCAGAGTGGACCTGAGAGCGATGGCAATGATGGGATACTCTGCATTTCCCAAAGCTCCAGCATTATGAAGCCTCACCATCAGATTGTTTTGTATCATATCAAGGACACTCATTGAGGGTGGGGTGGGGGTCTTACCTCTCTGCAGAAAAGCAGTCAGTGTATTCTACAGCCCCAGGTAAGTCGGTAAAGTAAGTGTTCAAGTTCATTCTTCCTAATAAAAGATGTTTCAGTGTCTGAATATGACAGCAAAACTGTGGGGAAGATAGGTCACAACAAGAACACAATGGAGATTGAAGTGATTATCATTTGAATAGTAAAAGCAGAGATCCAGCTGAATAATAATAATAATAATAATAATAATAATAATAATGAAAGAAAGAAAGTGAAAATATAGACAAATACTTAGACCTCACCAAAGAACTAAAAACTGTGGAATATGAGGGTTAAGAAAAAAAGAGGAAGAATTGAGACCATCCAGACCAAAGTATTGTTGAGATTGGCTAAAATACTGTGAAGAGTTATGGAGACCTAAGGAGACGTGCTGCCAATCTGACTCCAGTAAAAGACCACCAGCTAACATTGGTATAAAAAACTCATAAGGCCGTAAATAATAATAAAAAACACCCAAAAATCCTGTGTCTTTCTTCTGTTGAGATATTGTTCAAATTAACCCATTTTAAAGTTGGTTCTTTCATTAAACAACTGACAAACTTCAAAGTATCATCATAATGTGTCTTAAGTTGAAGCTGGAAGAATCTATTCTTATCTTTGACTGTATTATTTGTTTTTGAGATATCATGCAGAAATTCATTAAAAAGTTAACATCTTTAATTTAAGTTAAACCACCTGGTTTCAGTTATCAAATCTATTTAAGACTTTAGAAATTGTTTTGAAAGTAAACTGTTTTAGATGAAATGAAATAATAAATTGAAATTGTTGGAGACAAAATCATCTAGAATCATTTTTAGTAGATGAAGCATTGTCATTTGTTTTAATTTTGATTAGTATTTCTTTCATCATAGTTTTAGTAGCTTTATTTAAAGTAATTGTATTAGTAGTAATATTATTCTAAATAATTATTATTATTAGATGAACCATTGTTTGCCATTATTAATTTTTGATTTGTATTTCTTAAGTAGCGGTCATGTCGATACTGCTCTATGGATGCACTACATGGATGCTAACTAAATGTATGGAGAAAAAGCTTGACGTCAATTACACAAGAATGCTGTGAGCTGTATTGAACAAGTCCTGGAGGCAACATGCCTCAAAACAGCAGCTTTACGGCCACCTACCACCCATCATGAAAACTATCAAAGTTAGACAAACCAGACATGCTACTGGAGAAGTAAGGACAAACTCATAAGCGATATGCTCTTGTGGATCCCTTTATATGGACAAGCAAAGGCATGATGACCAGCAAGAACCTATATACAACAGCTCTGTGCCCATACAGGATATAGCCTGGAAGACCTCCCAGCAGTGATGGACAAAGAGATAGGTGGCCAGAGAGAGTCAGGGAGATCTGTGTTGGCAGTGCGACATGATGATGATGATGATTTAAACATCTCAGAAATTTTAGATATCTAATGCAGATGTCTTAATTTTAGAGATGAAGCTTGATAAATAATTCTTATCTCTTAAAATATTTGGACTATTGTTTTCATCTTTATTGTTATACTCACAATGTTTCAGCCGATATATCAAAAAGGCTTGATGAGAAAAAAAATTGTGACATGAGCTTAGGTAAAAAAAAAAAAAAACACATAGTAATAAGTAGTATCGCATTGGTTGATGAAACATTTTGCTTATAAGTCCCAAAAATTCACTCTGAATTGTCCAACACGACACTCATGGTTCAATGCATAAGATGTTTGGTTGGAAATTTGCTTTTGAGTGAAATCTCCTGGAGGTTGCAGGTTCAATCCAAACTACAAGTAAGGTCGCAAAGAATACTTACAATAATTGAACATTTGTATCCAGTCATGGTAAGACAATCTAACCTCCATTGGACTAATGAGTACAGTGTTCACCAATGGTCCGGGAGACCTGGGTTCAATCTCAGGTCGAGTCATACCAAAAACTCAAAAAAAATAGTACTTGATGCTACCTTACCTAACACTCAGCATTATAAGGAATGGATCAAAGGTAAAGTGAAGCAATCCAAGGAATGGAGTAGCACCTTCCCCTATACCTTGGTGTAGTAGCTATTGAAAAAGGAGCCTTCAGGTCGCCCTAGACTATGGTCGCCAACTTCACTTACTTTTTACCCTGTGGATTGAATAGAGGGTTCAGTTCAAGGTGTAATCTCCCAAGTTTGACATGAAACACCGGAAGAAGGCCAAAGGACATATCAGCCAAAACATTGTGAGTATGAAGAGGAAGACAAAAGTCTTCAAATTCTAAGAAATAAAAAAATTGTTGCATTAGAATAATATTATTATTGTTGCTATTATTATTCAATGAAGCGTTGTCAACCATTATTCATTTTTGACTAATATTCTTTTGTCTTTATTCTTATTACTTCATTTACTCAATTAATGTTAGTAGTAATATCATATTCAATTTTTCTCGATAAGACATTGTTAGGGAAGTCCTGTTGGTGTAATGGTTAACGTGCTGGATTGTGAAATCGTATTAAGTGAGTTTAAACTTAGTCATGCTATTAGGTTCATTTTTGGACTAATGCTCTTGTGTATTGACATCCTTATCTCTCCAGATATGAACTAAATAGTACCACTATTGTTCTTCTATGATAATGGCTCCAGCATTAAATAACCTCATAAGTTTCATACACCATTAAGAAATGAAAAATAAACATGGTCAACCATTATCAATTTTTGACTAGTATTTCTTTCATATTAATATTTGTTGCTTTATTTAAACTAGAAGTATTAGTAGTAATATTGTCTTGAATTTTTGTAACTATTAGATGACTACTTCTAACCTTTATTAATTAGGATTAAATATGAGGGTTGCTCTGCAAATCGAGCATAGTATTTACTTCCATGGAAATTTTAACAGATGTTGGGGTCACTATCATATTATAAGATAGAGTAAGTTTTCAGTCAAAAACAACATTCTTTTATATAGTCCTCATTGGCTATTTATTTCCGCCGATAATGAGCATGCAATTGAAAGAGGCTTGCATTGAAAGTAATGCCTTCTACTTTGTGATGGAACTCAAAAAATTTAAGAACGGGTTCTGTCACTACGGGTCTCACAAACAGGAGGTCCTGTCACTATGAGTCTCACTAACAACGGGTTCCGTCACTACGGTTCTGTCACTATGCGTCTCATTAACAACGGGTTATATCACTAACACAGTCATTAGCAGCAGACTATACTGGTTCACCTGATATACCTGGAAAGGTTGATCTTTTGGTTGCCAAATGCTGTTGTCAAGAAAGTGAAATTATTAATCTTAGTTATTTGCCAGCTTAAAAAATATTGTCTAAATAAATAAAAGATTAGAACTTATTCAAGCTAACATATGATTCTTGGGATTAATGAAGTTACATGTTGCTTCCTGGATTTTTTCAAAAACAGCACATAGTATCCTTGTGTAGTTGTCATTTGGCTTTTTCTCTAAGCACTTCATTAAGGTCCAAGTGGTGCAATTGTACAATAGGACTGACATGGCTTGTGCTTCCTATTTTATCAGAGAGATCAAATTTCCATATGGTTGATAACCTGTCAATAGCTACCAAGGCTTTTCTTATGCAGATGTTGACGTTTCTTTCTGTAGATAAAATATTGTTACCAAGGTATATGAAATGGTCAAATAATTTCAGAAGCTCACCATTTAGTGTGGAGATGTCACCATCTCATATAAACCACATAAACTCTCTTTTATCGGAGTTCTCATTGAGGTCAAAGCCTAATTATTATTTCTAGTGGCGCCTTATATCATCGAAACAAATATTATTTGGTGTTAATTATTATTTTACTATAGAAATGCATTGTAAATAATTTTAGTACAGAAATACAAATGTAAATTATTTTGTGATAAAAAGGCATTTTTTTTTTAGAAAAAAAGTTTTTTATCTTACAGATCTGGTGCCTTTTAGGAAGACTTTCAACCGCATCTTAGGACTTACTGACCCATGCTCGATTGCTGTTGGCATGGAACCTTTGTCCACTTCAGTCTTTGAAGGTCTTGTTTGAATATATGCCACAACTATTGACCAATTGGCATAATGGTTAGAGTGTTTGCCAATGGTTTGGGAAACTGGGGTTCAATCCCAGGTCAAGTCATACCAATGACTAAAAAAAATGATACTTGATGCCGCCTTGCTTAACCCACGGCATTATTAAGGTATAGATCAAGGGTAAAAGGAGTAATCCAGTGAAAAGATTAGCATCTTACCATACACCTTGGTGTAGTAACTAATGAAAAGGGAGCCTTTAGGTTGCCCTTGACCGTTGGCCAGCTTACTATCGGAATGCATAGGAAATTATTTTGTACATATCTATCTACAGAATTGCCTCTAAATAATTACATCACAAACAATTTTTTATGAAAATTTAATTTTCATCTAAAGACAAAAAAACCCAGGATTTTATTTATTGTAGTGGGAAATTATACTATCAGAACAGATATCATTAGGTTTATTTATTACTAAACTCTACTACTCAGTAATATGAATATTTTGGTGTTAAAAAATTAGTTTCCCCTTCATATATTTTGGCAATTTTATTTTTAATTACAGAATTTTAATGTTGTATCACTTGGTAATAAGTAATACCAAATAATAACAGAATTATTTTGACATCTTTATTTTTACTTTGCCCAAATTTGAGAACTTGGTTCCCCCTCACACAGTTATTTGTCATCTTTGACTTATATGCTCTTGTTCATTATTACAGTAAACAGTTTGACCATTCTTGTGTAGTGGTCCGGCAGCCACATCCTTTCTCTATACTCATTGGGAAAACCTTGAAAAGATGAAGTTTCAAATGTGCGTTTGGTCTTTCTATTTTGGTTGCATTTTATGATTATACCATTATCAATTTATACAAGAACCTTGGTGATAAAGTGAACATTTTACCTCCGACTGGCAAAAATTATGGAATAAGCACACTTAGAGGATATTCATATAATTTTTTTCTTTTTCAGCAGTAAATAAACTAATAGCAGATAAGACACAAAACATTTTTTCTTTAATAGCTGAACATTCTGACTTCATAAAATATTCCTTAAACTAGTTTAAATTATCCAAATGATAGAATTCTTACACTTGGTTCCTCCTTCACTTGGTTATCTGCCCTTTCTGACTTATAAGCTTATTTTTAAGTGTGCAAATAATGAATGGTACAAACAGCATTAAAATCTTGGGTTTAAATGGCTTCATCTCTTATTAATTTACAATCAAGTCTCATTGAAAGCACTGGTTCCTGCTTGATCATTAAAGTTAAATAGCAAAGAACCTCCTCAGTACTTTGTTTGTTTTATGGCAAATCAACCTTTGTAGGTTATTTAATGCCAAATCTATTTTTATACAAATAAACAGTTCTATTCCAAAAAATTCAGTTGAGCATAACTACACAGTTTAATAATCAGAAACATTTCTATTTCTAGTTATTCAGTTTGGTCAGTTCTCATTCAAGCAATCCAGTTTAGTATAAGTATAGATTTTGTTTACATACAGTTAAATAACAGTTCCATTTAAAAAAAGTCAGTTTAGCATAAGTATGTAGTTTAGTTCTATTTGACCCATAGATAGGACCCTATCAGGTGCTACCACTCTGGGTCAGAGTGGACCGGGGAGCAATGGCAATAAAGGGATACTCCACATTCCCCAAAGCTCCTGCATTACTGGAGCCTCATCATCAGGTTGTTTGGCTGATATGCTATTCAGCAAACCAAAGAAACTCTGAAGAAACTGCAGTTACTGTAAGCAATCTAAGATGAAGCAATGCTTAGTAAATTGGATGCCTCATATTGTATAAGGGATGAAGGAATTTTTATACTGTTCTGCTGAACAGTATTTGAGTACTCTTTGATTTATTAAACACTTTTTGGTTTGTTTTGTTTGTGTTTTATGGTATATCAACTATTGAGAGTTATTTAACACCAAGTCATATATATATATATATATATATATATATATATATAAACAGGATTTGGCATTACATGTATATATATATATTTCCAATATTTAAAAAAAAATGTTAGATCTGCATCTTCAAACATGGAAATCATATATATATATATATATATATATATATATATATATATATATATTTCCAATATTTTTTTAAAATGTTAGATTTGCATCTTCAAACAAGGAAATCCTATATATATATATATATATATATATATATATATATATAGATATATATATATATATATATATAAACAGGATTTGGCATTATATATATATATATATATATATATATATATATATATATATATATATATATTCCCCCAGTTAAATGGTTTCAAGTCTTGTTATACAACATTAATAATTCTCTTAAATATCTAACATTTATTTGCACACAGTTTAATAGTTTCAAGTATTGCTGTCTCATATCAATAACTCCATTCAATATTAATCATTTGTTTGCTGATAGTTAAATGGTTTCAAGTATTGTTTTTTTTAACAATTAATAATTATATTTATCAAGAATTCCAATTAAATATAAACAATTTATCTACAGCTGCATTGTTTAAAAAAACCCCAATAATAATGATTATAATCCTTAATAAATGATTGAATAGATGTATTTGACCCTTAGATACGACCTTAACAGGTTCCACTACTACTTCAGGTCAGAGTGGACCAGAGAGTAATAGTAATGAAGGGAGTACTCCATATTCTCCAAACTCCAATTGCCCAGTCAGCTGGGGCTGTAGAATACACTGACTGCACCCTCTGCAGAGGGATAAGACCCCCGCCAATGAGTGTCCTGGATATGACACTAAAGAATCTGATGGTAAGATTACAGTAATGCTGGGGCTCTGGGGAATGTGGAGCACCCCTTCATTGCCTTTACTCCCAGGTCCACTCATGCCCAGCATGGTGGCACCTATCTATGGGTTAAATAGAAATAATGGCATACTTATGTTAAACTGCATGCTGATGCCAAACTGAAACTGTACTTACATTCAAACTGCGTGTTTATGCTAAATTGAATTATTTGAAATGGAACTGTTTTTTGACATTGAAACTGTACTTAAACTAAACTGATTTGTTTAATATAGAACTCTTTCGACATTTAACTGTGTGTAAACAAAATCTGTACTTATACTAAACTGAATTAGCTGAATTAAAACTGCTTGACTAAACTGAATAGCTTGAAATAGAAATGTTTTCACAATTAAACTGTACTTACATTTGAACTGCGTACTCATGCTAAACTGAATTGTTTAAATTGAATGGTTATTTACATAAAAATGGATTTGGTGTTAAATAACCTACAGAGGTTGATATACCATAAAACCCAACCAACCAACCAAACTCCAATACTGAAGCCTCACCATCAAATGCAGTGTAATATCATAACCAGGACACTAAATGGTTTCAAGTATTGCTACCTAACACTAATAACTCTATTCAACATTATTCATTAGTTTGCCATGCAGTTAATGGTTTCAAGTAAATGACTTAAATAGTTCTATTTGACTCACAGGAGGGAACCTAACAGATTCTACTACTCTCAGTCAGAGTGGACCAGAGAATTATGGCAATTAAAGGGTACTTAACATTTCCCAAAGTTCCAGAGCCGAAGCCTCACCATCAAATGCAGTTACAAACACTCTTTAGACAGTTGTTTATTCTCGTTTGTTTACTATGAATAAATATATCAATAAAATATCAAACTGACTAGATTAAATTGGACATGAAAAGCCATATATTTATTTAGACATTAAAAACCTAGACCACCAAACCATTGTAAGTCAGATGGATTCTGATTGGGTTCCCTATAGTCCTGGCCTTGTGTCATACTTAGCTTAGTTTAGTAAATGACAATCTAAGAGCTATGTGCTAGGGTAAGTAAAGCTTAGTAAATAGTATCTATCAATGAAATATGTTTACAATAGAGTACAAACAGAGTTATCTCCCTTGTATTTAAGACTCCATAAACAACAGCCACAATTTTTTTTAATATTAGGATATTTCAATAAATTAGAGGAAATATTGCCTAAAGAGTAGGCATTATGAAGCTCTTTTTACAGTTGCAACTTTTCCCAAGAAATCAATAATGATTTGTCCTTTTATGTCCCAGAATATTGTCAGCACCTCTTCTTGTATCTGAAATGTTTTCTTTTCAGCACAGTCAATGTGTAGCCACTCTATTGACTTTTTCTAACTCAGGATCATTGTGACAAATCCATGTTTGTCCCATTTGTAACCATTTTTTGTGTAAAACGGGCTTCTCTGTACTCATTACACATTCTTTGATAAATTTCACATGGTTTGCACTTCTCAGCTGGCAAAAATTTGATAACAGACTGCTGTTCAAGCATGGAGCAGGCTCTTTACCATCATTTTGAATAGCCACAAAATAAATATTTTTGTGAGAGTAAAATAATTTTTGCTATAAACCTATTCCAAAGAATACTGAGTTTATATTTAGGGGAAAAAATTCTGAAAAAAAGAATTTATTTTGCTTTTTTTCAAAAAAGAAAAAAAAAGAAGCCCCTTATTTATTGAATGCCTTTTGTATGATGTACGACACTTTTAACAAAAGATCCTGAACATTATTTATTTTTACTTGTAAATTTAAATTTTGTACTACATTGCATTCTGCAATAGGAATATTGAGAAAAGTTATAGCCACATTTGTAAGATGACACAATTTAAACAATGAATCTCTTGAGAATAAATGGTCTATTCAATACAATCGTCATCATCAAGTTGTGCTTGTAGCATGGATTTCCCTGACTCTCTCTCGCCATTTGTCCCTATCATCCATTACTCTTGGCAGGTCTTCTCGTCTACATCCTGTGTTTATACAGAACTGTTGTAGGTAGGTTCTTGTTGCTGGCTCAACACTGGCGTGTCCATGTGAGAGGATCCACCAGAGAACATCACTTATGAAATCGTCCTTGCTTCTCCAGCAGTATCCCACTTGACTAGTTCATCTTATGTGGATGGTGTTAGCGGTAAGTGACCGCACAGCTGCTGTTTCATGGGGTGTTGCTTCCAGGATTTGTTCAATGTAGCTAATAGCATTCTTGTGCAGTTCCTGTCTAGCCTTTTGTATACTTTTGTCAGTGTCATTCAATACAGTCATAAATACATAATTTCTCTGCACTCTCCCTGGAATCAAATTGTTGCTCTGAAGCATTTCTTCCAAGGAGCAGAGTGCAGTATCTGTTTATTTATGGGAATCTACAGTTATTTAAAAAAAACTATTTCATAAAGAGACTGGTTTGGTTAGATCATGTTATATGGCATATCAACCCCAGTGGGTTATTTAATGCCAGATCCTGTTTGTATATATATGATTTGTAAGGGAATAGTTTGAAGCTAACATTATTTTTGAATAAGTCAGAGTTCATTTGTTTGCACACATCTAAATGGTTTCAAGTGTTGCTATCTAATAATAATAATAATTCTATTTAATATTAATCATTTATTTGCACACAGTAAAATGGTTTCAAGTATTCCTAGTTAACATAAGTAATTCTATTTATCAAGCATTCCCATCTAATTGGAAAAATTTGCACAGAGCTGTATGGTTTTGAATCTCTAATTATAATAATCTCTAGTAAAGAAGGAACAAGACTATTGGATTCATAGATTGGATCCTGACAGGTCAGAATAGAACTCAGAGTAATAGTAATGAATGGGAACTCCATATTCCCCAAGTCCAAGACTGGGGCCTCAATATCAGATGCAGTTTAATGTCCTGCTCAGGACACTAAATAGTTTCAAGCATTGCTCTCTAACACTGATAATTTTATTCAGCATGATTCATTTGTTTGCACATAGTCTTTCAAGTAATGCTATCTCATACTAATAATTATTTTTTATCACTAAGAGTATTCAGACTATTGTCTTCATTTTCATAGTTATATTGATGTTTCTGCCAATGCATCCTTTATTAAGTGTTTCATGTTGAACTTGGGAGCCTACAAAGGACTTTAAACTGAACCCTTTATTTAATCCATGGGAGTAGATTGTTCTAATTCTGTCAAAGGGTTACGTTTCAAGTTCTGCATGGATTCTCAGTCGCTACTTTCCATAGGGTTGCCTTCTTTATCCAAAGCCACCTTGTGTCTTTTTCCCCCACAGACTCCATATTGTTTCTTATGCCTCTCTCATTTACAAGTTCATGTTATACTGATTCTTGTCAAATTATAAGATATAAAATCACTTTAAAAAAATCTATAAAATTATATCTAAACACATTTATGCAGCTTGTAGTTCATTGCATGATGTCTGAGTATGTTGATGTGGCTGGTCAACCTTTTCGCTATTATATGAATTTGGGAAAAGCATGAGTCCAATTATCTTTCCTCCACAGCTACAGGTAAATAGTCGGGGAGACTAGACTCTTCAACCTTATTATTGTAACTAGTCTTAATGAAGGAAAAATCTGAATTCAAACTGGCTTTACTCCACTTAAAATTGACCTTTTGTTGATATCTTGCTTGTGATGATGATGTTGGGTAAACATACACAAATTATTTTTCTCTCTCTATATATATATATTTATTTATATATATATATGTTTAAGATATAGATTTAAATTTGGACAGGAGGCAAGGAAGTGTATAAAACCTCGCAAATTCATTTCAAAGACCTTCCACACTTTTACACAATACAAGGGAAACGATCACACTGGCAACAAGTAAAGACGACATGGTGGATTAAAGCAAGGAAGTCATCTATTTTACATCTGGGACAAAAATACCGGATATTTATACCTAGTCGACACTGGCGCACAAACCAGCATCATTCCACCGGATCTCAAATGAAACAATAGATTATCCTCATGCAAATGGATCAAAAATTGAGACATCGGGAGAAATATCATTTACGCTCGCTTTGGATTTACGGAGATCTTTTTCGTGGATTTTCACACTAGCCCAAGTAAAAACACCAATTCTTGGAGCTGATTTAAAAAAAAAATCCCATTTTAACATTGCAGTGGATATGACTATGCACTCTCTCATCGATAGTAATACAGGGATAGCAGCAAAAAGAATCATCTCACTCACGTCAACAGGAATTTTTTCAACAATAAAGTAAAAAATTGGCGACCTTAGTTGAGGGCGACCAGAAAGCTACGTTTTCAATAGCTACTACACCGAGGTGTAAGGGAGGGCGTTACTCCTTTCCCTAAATTGCTCCACTTTACCCTTGATACGTACCTTATATTGCTGAGTGTTAAGCCAGGAGGTATCAAGGTCTTCTGGACCATTGGCGAACACTCTACCCACTAGGCCAATGAGCTGGTCAGCTGCTAATGGACTACAAGAGTTGATAAGAAATTTCCAACTCTTACTACTCTTTTTAAGCATAGAGATGAAGTTCATCACACTTCTAAACACTATATTACAATCACTGGACCACCCACATATGCACCACCACACAGACTGTCTAGAAAAATACAAGATAGCAAAAGACGAATTTTAACATGTTACAATAAGCCAGATGGTAGGTTCATGAACTTACACATCGATATTGTGGGACCACTACCAGAAACAAATGGCCATCATTACCTACTCACGATCATCGATAGGTTTACAAGATGGCCTGTCGCCATCCCCCAGAGAGATATATCGGTAGAAATTGTCTCTAAAAGTATCTTAGGGGAGTGGACCGCAGTTTTTGCTTGTTCTTCAATAAAAACGAAATACAGAGGCTCACACTTTCAAATTACGCTTTTTGATGAATTTACAAAGCTATTGGGAGTCAAACATGTAAAAAGCAACAGTGTATCACCACTGCGCAAATGAATTGATCGAACGGTTTCACAGACAACTTCGACATTCTACCACGAGTTTTATCATCGATAAAGAATGTAATAAAAGAGGATTTGTGATGCACAGATTCCGAAATGTTTTTTGGAACATCATTGACATTGCCCAGACAATTTTGCGAGAAAATTATTCACTTACTGTCTACCACGACTTTTGTGCAAAATTTTAAACAAAAAAAAAACAAAAACCGAATGATCTAGTTTTCACACAAGAACACACTAACAAAAGACATTTACAGCCCAAAGGATCTTCACAACTGAATACATTTTCGTACGAAACGATTCAATAAAAAAACCCTCAGTGTCCTACTTACTCCGAACCATTCCAAGTTGTTGGAAGACACCCCAAATATTTTACGCTTACCATAAAAGGCAAACAGGATACCGTCTCCATAGACTAACTAAAACCGGCGTACTTGAATTTACCTATAAAGGAAAGTACGACGGAACATTCTACAATCACAGCAAATACCAAACTGTGAGAACCATCTTCCACACCGACACATACACCTACAAACATCACTACAAGATCTGGTAGACATGTACATAGGCCTACTCCTTTTAAGACTTATGTTAGATATTGAAAAATATTTTCAATATTTATCGATCTGCGGGGTGTGTGTGTGCGTATGGGACACACATTTCTTTAGTTTTAGATATATCAACTCAGAACATGTAAATTGGAATATTCCAGTAAAAAGGATCAAAATCTCATTTGCACAGAATTTTTACTCTTATATTTCTAAACGAATCAGCGAAGGACACATAGAATATAATATTCTAGAAAAAGCGAATCAAAAACTAACTTGTCGAAAAAATTTGTCACAGAAACAAAAATAGATTTAAAAATAAATAAGTAATTTCTATGAATCTGATAGGTTAAGACAAGTCACGGGTTGTGTTTTTGTTGACATCCGTGCATTTGAACTTTATTTGACCTGTAATAAACTTAAAATATTTTATTTTGATCCACTTTTATTTTACTCAAATGTATAAATAGTGAATTTTTTTTGTTCAAAGGTGAGAGAGACTGACAGATACCCAGACAGTCACATCACGATAGATTGACGGGTAGCAGAAAGAACTTTGACTGTTATGGTCGTCGCATATTTTCATCCAATGAGGAGGACTTATCCTATTCAGCTCGGACCATTTTCCTGGGCAACATAAAAATGGTGAAAGCTCACCAAACTATCTCTTCCTTAGATCCTTTTGAGCAGGACGGACGTACTTTCTGTCCACTCCCTTCATAGCAGCAGAATCACAACACCATAGGGAAAACCGTCTAATTTATGGACCCTTTGAGTCTACCCTCTTAGACCAAGGGTTCCCAGTTGAACATGAATTAGATGCATGTAATCCGCCACTTACAGGAACACTTTTATGTCGCCTCTAACTTTTGCTATGTCTATAGTGACACGTAATATCGCTCAGGTATCCAGCTACTTCATTCCTGCGCAACCTTTTCTGGAGACCTTCATGCCTCTCTCCTACAGCAACCAGGACCACACATTTGTGGGTGACTACATCATTCCTGTCCTTAAACAGCAAACGCGACTTTTGCTACGTCTACAGCGAAACGTATCCTGCTCAGACAACCAGCCACTTCATTTCTGCTTATCTATCTTGGAGACCTTTATTCCTCACTCCAAAATCTACAGGACTACCAACTACTGGCAACACACCAAATGCCTGCTTAACCCTTTTATACCTGTTTTCCTTCTCACTACACCAGCCAACACAAAAAGCTTCCTTTCAACTCAAGTTTTATTAAACTTCTAAAATTGAAAACCTCATGGCATCCTCGTTCTTCTCCTTTATTTTCCTTCTAATATAACGAGGAGGTAACACAACCTCTTACCGTTACAGACGCCAGATGACCTGCTTATATACACTACGGTTAGGAGAGTGGCCGAAAATTCATACATATCAGGACATACACATACACTTGTATGTAAGTACAAGCCTATCTTCTCTTTTTAATTCGGCCATACCTATGCATATACACACATTCAAATTGACTGAGAATATTCATGTTTTACACACACACACATCTTTTGTATAATCATTGCCATTGTCGAGTTGATAAAATATAAAGTTGTTTTTCTTTAAGGTTCTTGTTTTTTGTCAAATTTCTTGTGTCTTCATTGCTCATGTAAATTTGTGGTGTATTATTGTGGAACTAATACCAGAAGTTTATTATTTATTATTTAACCATAGGCAGAGACATGCGCGTAATGACCAGGAAAAAAAGCTTTGTGCGCACCAGTCAATTGTACGCCCACCATATACCATGGTCGGATTGAAATCTCATAGTTTTTGTCTCAAGTGTCTCCTGTTTCCCTCTACCCAGTCCAAACAAATCCCACAATGCACTGTTCCTGGGAGACATCTCCCTTTTTATCCCTCAAGGGGGAATAACTTTGGTATTTTCTTTTGTTTGGTCTGGTAAATAAAAGGTAGCCAAAGAGAGGTAAGTGAACTTTGTTTAAGTTTTATCCTGCTCTGCCAGATGGTATTAAGCAGGTTCTTTTGATGTTTTAAAAATGTGTATCTAAAAAAAAAATTTTCCCTTTAATATATATATATAGTGGTGGATTGTTGGTTGGGTTTTATGGCATATCAACCTTTGTAGGTTATTTAACGCCAAATCCATTTTTATGTAAATAATCAGTTCTATTTAAAACTGTTCAGTTTAGCATGATTACACAGTTTAATCATCAAAAACATTTCTATTTCAAATTATTCAAACAGTTATGTATAATGATTCAGTTTAGTGTAAAAACAGTTCAATTTCAAACAATTCAGTTTAGCATAAGCCCGCAGTTTAAATGCAAGTACAGTTTAATTGTGAAAAACGTATCTATTTCAAGCTATGCAGTTTAGTCAAGCAGTTCTTATTCAGCTTAGTATAAGTACAGATTTTGTTTACACACAGTTGAATGTCAAAACAGTTCTATGTTAAACAATTCAGTTTAGTGTAAGTACAGTTTCAATGTCAAAAAACATTTCTATTTTAAATAATTCAGGTTGGTTTGTTGGGTTTTATGGCATATCAACCTTTGTAGGTTATTTAATGCCAAATCCATTTTTATGTAAATAATCAGTTCTATTTAAAGCAATCCAGTTTAGCATGGGTACACAGTTTAATTGTCAAAAACATTTCTATTTCAAACTATTCAGTTTATTCAAACAGTTATATATAACAATTCAGTTTAGTATAAGTACAGTTTCAATGTCAAAAACAGTTCAATTTCAAACAATTCAGTTTAGCATAAGCACGCAGTTTAAATGTAAGTACAGTTTAATTGTGAAAATTATTTTTCTAGCTATTCAGTTTAGTCAAGTTAATTCAGTTTAGTATAAGTACAGATTTTGTTTACACACAGTTAAATGTCAAAACAGTTCTATGTTAAACAATTCAGTTTAGTGTAAGTACAGTTTCAATGTCAAAAAACAGATTTATTTCAAATAATTCAGTTTAGCATAAGCACGTAGTTTAAATGTAAGTACTGTTTCAGTTTAGTATAAGCACACAGTATAAATGTAAGTACAGTTTAACATTTCTATTTTGGTTTAGTTCTATTTAACCCATAGATAGAGACCTATCAGGTGCTACCACTCCATGCCAGAGTCAACCAGGGAGCGGTGGCAATAAAGGGGTATTCCACACTCCCCAAAGCTCAAGCATTACTGGAACCTCACCATCAGATTGTTTAGTGTCATATCCAGGATACTCGTTGGGAGTTGGGGTCTTACCCCTCTGCAGAGGTGCAGTCGGTGTATTCTACAGCCCCAACCGACTGGGCAATATAGTGGTGGAGGGGTTGGGTAAATACATACTCATATAGATATACACATTGCATTTTGTAGATGTTACATGCTCAGCCTAAAAATCAGGAAGCTACATTTTGGTTCTAGTGGAGGTGTCCATGGAGTAACGATTATCATCATAGGAATTGGACACGGTGATATGAGTTCAAATTCTGGATGAGGCTGATTACATTTCTCAAAGCACTAATACCCTTGGGAAAGGTAAGAATTCAATTATTCTCCCTCCATGTATGGGTAAATAGTAGGCCAGACATGGTTCTTCAGCCTGGGTTATGCAATCCGTTTAGTAGAAGGAAAACTGAATTCAAACCTGTTAAAATCTGCTAAATAAATTGACCTTGTGCGAAGGGGTTGGTAAATGAGCTGGGAAATGAGACTTTGAGCCTTGCACAGATACTACACTGATCCTCACTCAATCAATTCATATGTAAAAAAAAAAAAAACATCAAAATATCAGGAAATATGCTCATACTTTAATATCAAATTTAAATTTTTCAAGGAGATGACTTTAATCTGCCATCAACAATAATATTTTTTCGTGGAAATGGTAAAGAAAATAGCATAAAATATCTTACCGTGCTGTATCCAACAAAGTGCTCATTTTGAGTAAGAATATTAAATGTCACAATTGGTCCTTGTGTGAGAGGGTTATCAAAATTTGTGAGGCAATAAATCTTTGCGACACGCTTGCCGTTTGCGTGGGTCAAATTTGAAAGTTGGTGATGAAATTGTTGCGCCAATTTGAATGCTCGTTCTGAAATATTTGAAATGCCACCTGAAAATTAAGAAAAGAAAAGGTTAATAATATCTTTTAATTCAATTGTTGATGAATTTTCAATAAAGGAGCAAAGCTATTTAAGAATAAAGACACAGAACTATTCAAAATTAAAGGCACAGAACTATTCAAAATTAAAGGCACAGGGCTATTCAAAATTAAAGGCACAGGGCTATTCAAAATTAAAGGCACAGGGCTATTTAAAAATAGACACAATCCTATTCAGAATTAAAGACACATGACTAAGAATAAATGTTTTTTTGTTACTCCTGAACGTCGGAACATTAAGTCTGATGGCACCTTCCTTTCAAATTGTTTGTGCCCCGCATAACATTGACTAAAAAATACCTGTGTAGACAAAAAGTTTCTAACTTTATAATTTTCATTTTAATACATTAAACATTTCGTCAGTTGTAAGAAAAAAAAATTGTTAAGTGATCTGGTAAAAAACTAATTCATATTAATGCAAAACAAAACATAACCTCGTGAAGACCCCCCCCCCCCAAAAAAAACAACCCCAATATGACTGATGACAATATTCATGTACCTAGTTGAGAACAGGATGCATAATATCTAAATGAATTTAAGAGACAATCAAAATCCATCAGTTCTTCATTTTCAAACCAATGCTTATCATTGACAGTAGGATATGGACACGGCGACACGAGTTCAAATCCTGGACCTGACTGATTGCATTTCACATAGCACTAATACCCTTGGGAAAGCTATGAATCCAATTATTCTCCCTCCAGCTATGGGTAAATAGTAGGGCAGACTAGGTTCTTCAGCCTTGGTGAGGTAATTAGTCTAGGAGAAGGAAAACTCTGAATTCAAACCTGTTTAACTTCACTTAAAAATTGACCTTGTGTCATATCCTGCCCGAGTGGTGGGGTTGGTAAATATGATCATTGAGAGTAGGCCACACAATGACTAAATTGATTAACAAGCCAACCAGAATCCACCTGTTTTTATCATTATTTAAAGAGTAGTAAAAAAAAAATCTGATAAAAAAATTATTTACTTTAATATAAAACTAAAAACATAAACTATGATTGCTGATAATATACATAAACATAATTAAAAGCAGTGACAGATGTATATATTTGAAAATTACGTTAAATTTTTCTTGAATATTTAAAAATAACCAAGATTTATATTGACTTTTTCATTGTTTCAAGTGAGATATCACATCATAATCTTGTTTCCTTTCAGACGTTTGTCGTCTTCTTGCCATTCTTTTTGCAACTCCTCGCTATTTGATCATGCTGTGATGAATGGTAACTAAGATAATGTCTGTTTGTGTACAGATAACTTTATTCATTTTATGAAGTCTTTTCACTTTTCTATCTGTCGGAAATAAGTGGTTCATCTCAGTGATTCTTTACAAACAATTTCTTAGCAGAAATCTATCCTCTAATTTTTCTAGAACATCTCGATCAACAGAAATTATCCAGTCACAACCAAGTTCAAAAATGATTTTTGCTGTCATTACTGGTCAATTAAACATTAAAGGTTTCCACTTGGAACAAACGTTTAAACCTTTTTAAATTTCCAATTTTTCGTCTTAAATAATCGATACAGGTAATCCATTACTTAATACTATGTTATTTTTTATTCAACCTTGAATAAATTCGACTTGATTAATTCAGTTCTCTCCAAAATTATCAAAAGTCAACTTTTAGCCCTATTTTCTGAAAAAGACACACCAAAACGTATAAAGGGAAATAACTCTAATATCAAAGATAGAGAGTTATTTTCCTTGGACAAAACTATTGCTTGCATAATTTTTTTTCTTTTATTGGTAAATTCTCCATATTTTAAAATTTATTAAAACCATTCTGAAATATTTTCTTGAATGGAATTACTATGACCAGAAAATCCATCTAACACTTGCGCGCGACATACGGAACCACTGGTCAGCTGTTTCGACCTTATTAGGTTTCATCAGTAGTGCATACTGTGATCTCCTCTACAGGAGATTAAATCAGCAACCACAGAGCTACTGGTTCACATCATGCACAAGTGATGCCAAATTAACAAGTCATAGTAAATTTACCTGATGCGTCTTGTAAGTTACATCTGTATTCTCAAAGAGGAGTCAGTCACCTCCAGGGCCACATCTTCTCAAGAGGATTGGAGATACGCATTTCACATAATCATAACCTCATGGGCAAGGAAATAGATATAGATTTTCTTTTTTAAGTAGAGGAATTATATTATAAATTGAATTACTAGTGAGGGAGATCATGGTATACACTGCTGATGAGACTTAATAAGGCCGAAACAGCTATCGAGTAGATCTGTAAGTTGTGTGCAGTTTTTGTTTGGGTTTTATCAACCTTTGTAGGTTATTTAATGCCAAATCCATTTTTATACATATCAACAGCTTTATTTCATACAATTCAGTTTAGCGTAAGTACACAATTTATTTGTAAAAAACATTTTTATTTCAAACTATTCAGTTTAGTCAAATAGTTTAAATTAAAAAAATTTGGTTTAGTATAAATATAGGTTTTGCTTACACACAGTTAAATGTCAAAACAATTCTATTTCAAGCAATTCAGTTTAGCAGAAGTACAAAGTTTAGTTCTATTTGACCCATTGATAGGACCACTCTGAGCCAGAGTGAACCTGAGAAGTATGGCAATGAAGGGGTACTCCACATTCCCCAAAGCTCCAGCATTATTGGAACCTCATCATCAGATTGTTTAGTGTCATATCCCGGACACACATTGGAGCAGGGGGTCTTACCTCTCTGCAGAGAGACAGAGTATTCTACACACCCAGCTGACTGGTCATGGTAATTCAATTTATAATATAATTCTTAAAAAAGAAAATGTATTTACTTGAAAATAATCAAGCTTCTTATTTAATTTTTTGTTCTATTGAATTTGTTTTTTGTTTTTTTTAACACTAAGACCCACAAAGAATTTTGGGGTTAAATTTGTGGTATATTTACCCAACTCCTTCACCATAGGCAAGATGTGATACAGGACCAATTGTTAAGTGGATTACAGATGGGTTTGAATATGAAGTTTTCTATCTCTCAGATTGGTAGCTAGAGAACCCAGTTTGCCCTTCAATTTATTCCCACCTGGTGTGAGGTGTGTGTGTGTGGGGGGGATAGATTAATTCATGCCATTCCAAAGAACATTAAATGAAACACAAACTGATTTGTCCGAGATTTCAACTTGAGTTGCTGGTTTCATTTCCAATAATGATAACTGTTGCACTAAGCAAGCCTCCACAAAATGTTTGGTTAGGTTTGTTTAATGTAATAGCAACTTTTGTGGGTTATTGTAGAATAGCAGTGATACTATTTAACCTATAGCTGACAGGGATAAAAGGTTCATACCTTTCCCTAGGTTATTAGTTTGGTTTAGTTTTATGGCATATCAACCATTGTGTGTTATTTAATGACATATATCTTAGATATATATGATTCGCAAACATTAGTCAACAAAGTTAGATTTTTCCAAGTATTTTTTAGGTATAGATAACAATCAAATGTCAGTCCTTTGTTTACACACAGTTCTATTTCAAACAATTCAATTTAGCATCAGTCAACAAAGTTAAAGTAGTTCCAAATATTGCAATGTATCACAAACAATTCAATTAAACATCAGTAATTCGTTTACACAAAATTAAATGATAAAATATTTAAATTTCTTACAATTCAATTAAGCATAAGTCATTTGTTTGCACACAGTTTAAATGTCAAATCAGATTGTTTAGTGTCATATCAAGGACACTCGTTTGGGTGGTCTTTACCCCTCTGCAGAGATGCAGTCTGTGTATTTTGTAGCCCCAGCCAACTTGGCTGCCCAGGGTATTAGTCTGAAAGTGAACCCAATAGCATGATTTGATTTCATACTCACTCAAAAGGAAGTCACAGTATGTTAGCCACAACACAATGGGGAGGCATGATAAAAAAGCACCAAGAATGAAGCTTTAAAATTCTAAAATTTGAAATCTAATATTTTAATGCAGATGTCTGCTTAGCAGAGCAACTTATATAACAAAATGATGAGATTCAGATGAATGAGAGCAAATTCTTAATACTTTCTGATGTGCAGTTTTTGGCATAACATAGGATTACACAAATTCACTCCCCCATAATGAGTGAATTAAACTGTGCAATTTTTTTCTAGTTTCCCAAACTAAAAATTCATCTCAAGGGTAAGATTTGCAGATGTGGAGGTCATTAAAAAGAAATATAACTGTGCCATTTCACACCATATTAATCCCTCTGGCAAAAATTCAGCTATCAAATAAAAACTGTTCTGCATCTTATCAGTAAGTAGCTTATTTATTGCTAAATAAAAAAAATCCAAAGTGAACATCCTCTAAGTAGGCAAATTTGCCAGGTGAAATAGAAAAATATATTACTAATTATTTCTACAGTAAAAAAATTATTGAAATTTATTTTTACAATAAAAATCCATTGGAAATAGAATAAAAACAAAGTGAGCATCCACTCGGGGGTAAATTCCATAATTTTTACCAGGGGTAGAACATTGGTTTCAAAGGTGTTTTGACTGATGGAATACACCCTGGAAAAAGTATTGAATCCCAAGAGGAGACAGGTCGACTATCACTAATCTGGCTCTAATTTTGACTTGTGTATTTTTAAATTTTCAGGGTCATCGACAAACCTGCTGCTACTGTTAAGTGATATTTCTTGCTGTATAAACATCAGTGTTGCTGAATCTATGAGTTAATCTGAAATCTAAAAATTCTCTGAATCCTTTAAGATTTTTAAATTTAACATGTATGCTTTTTTTTTCTGCATTCTACTGATATGATGGTTTGAAACATCCCACTGTAGCAATCAATTTAAGGCGCCTCTGGTGGTGTAATGGTTAGCAAGCTCGACTAGCAAACCTACACGAGTGAGTTCGAGTCTCATTGGGTGCCCCTTTCATATGGCCTTGTGCCACATCTAAGCAAAATGCTTAGTAAATTTCCACTGTAGCAATCAGTCCTTTATTTGAAGTCCCTCTATCCTTTGTGAGGATCCTTAGCTACCTCAGCCACTTGCCAGATCATAGGTACTCCCAGTCCTGCATTTTGGAGGTCCACCCTCAGCTTATCAAGCAAGTTTGTGCTGTGATGGCTCCTTTTTGTGCAGCTGTTGTTGGTTTGAAACATCTCACAGCAGCATTCAGTCCTTATTATTGCATTACAGAAAATTCCAGGAATTTTCATGCATGTGTTTATTTGGGCATCTGTTGTATATAAGCAAACATGGACCATCATAGTTGATAGTGGGATGGTGTACAGAACCTTGTTGGAGATTAAACTGTTTGGCTAATGGTGTCTTGTGATACTTGTCAGGTGTTTGTGGAGACAGACTTCAAACTTATCCATATCTTCAATTGGAGCTCTCCAGCTGCTGCAATTGTACACCATCTAAAACGCACATGGGAGCATAGAATTCAATAAAAATCTGATATTTTGGTCCTTTTATGGAGTGTATTAAGTTATTAATAAAAAAAAGCATATTTCTAAAAATAAAATGTGTAAAAAATAATCATAAAATGGTATTTAAACATTGAAAATTATCAAGTAAATACTAAAAATATTTTTCTCCAAAATTTGAAAAGAAAGCTTCTTAAAAAAATCTTTTTCAACAAGTACCAAAAAATTTAATAAAATTTGAATATATATGAAAAAAAAATTTGTCAAAGGTTTTTCATCTCTTATTGCCTTTTTTACACAGACACACATATATATATATATATGTACATATATATACACACACATGCACATATATATATATACATATATATATATATATATATATATATATATATATATATATATATATGTATACATACATATATATATATATATATATATATATATATATATATATATATATATATATATATATATATATTTATTTATTTATTAGGATCATTCAATAAATAAGAGTGAATTTTACTCATAGAGTTGGCAATAGGAAACTTTATCGTTGCACCTTTTTCAAGGAAATCAATAGTCATAGATCCTTTCATGTTCCAGAACACTGTCAGCATAACTTTCTTCATTGACTGCTGCAGCAGGAACTTTTTCTTTACAGGAGAGTCAGTGTTTTACCACTGCATGGACTGTGCTATCAACTCAGGCTTTTAGTTGCAGATCCATGTTTAATCATTTGTAAACATTTTTTGAGTACAACGTACTTCCCTGTACATATCACACATTCTTCAATATTTTTTATTTGGTTTGCACGTCTCAGCCAACAAATATTTGGTTGTTTGTTTGTTTTTTTATGGTATATCAACCTTAGTTGGTTATTTAATGCCAAATCCAGTTTTATATGAATAATCAGTTCAAACAATTCAGTTTAGCACATGTACACAGTTTAATAATCGGAAACATTTCTATTTCAAGCTAGTCAGTTTAATCAAACAGTTCTAATTAAAAAAATTCAGTTTAGCATAAGTACAGTTTCAATGTCAAAAACAGTTCTATATCAAATAATTCAGTTTAGCATAAGTATGTAGTTTAAATATCAAAACAGCTCTATTTCAAGTAATTTAGTTTAGTATAAGTCCACAGATTAGTTCTATTTAACCCATAGATAGGGCCCCATCAGATGCTACCACTCTGGCCCAGAGTGGACCAGGGAGTGATGGCAATGAAGGGATGCTCCGCATTCCCCAAAGCTCCAGCATCACTAGAACCTCACCATCAGATTGTTTAGTGTCATATCCAGTATACTTCTTGGGGGGGGGTCATACCCCTCTGCAGAGGTGCAATTGGTGTATTCTACAGCCCCAGCCGACTGGGCAAAACAAATATTTGATGATAGACCTCTGTCCAAGCCTGGAGCATTCTAGTTGTTTGCTATCACTTTGAATAGCCTTGAATAAGTACTGTTATATATTATCTTGTAATACTGTGTTTTAAAACTATATATATATATGAGAGCAAATATATATATATACTCCCCTACCCCCATAGAGTTGAGTTCTCTAGCGAATGAAGTAATCGTGTTACCATTAGCGTTTATTGCAAGTCTCTTCATAAATGAATTGAGGTCTCGGTAGCCATTAAACGGATGTATGTAAACAATAGTAATTGTGATTCATAACCGTTTAAAATTTACTTCAATGCTACTGGTTCCTCGTGGCTGAGGGTTAGAGGCTTGGATTGGCATTTGAGTCAACCGGGTTTCGATCCCAGCTATGGGAAGCTAATATGTCTAGCCACACTGATGAGTTCTGATAGAACGAAACAGATCTGTCAGTGGATGACAATATATATCATAGTGATGCTTTCCTCACAGACAGTGCATGCACAAATTTATCTATAATGGTAACAATTTTCTCATTGCACACTGTATATATGTCAATCTATTTGAAATGGGACACTATCAACATCAAAACAATGCTGAGGAGGTGCCCATGGTGTAATGGTTATCATCGTAGGAAATGGACATGGCGACTTGAGTTCAAATCCTGGACGAGAATGATTGCATTCCACATAGCACTAATATCCTTAGGAAAGGTATGAATCCAATTATTCTCCCTCCAGCTATGGGTAAATAGTAGGACAGACTGAGTTCTTCAGCCTTGGTGAGGCAACTAGTCTAGGAGAAGGAAAACTCTGAATTCAAACCTTTTAAACTGTGTTAAATTGTTAAATTGACCTTGTGTCATATCCTGCCCGAGTGGAGGGGTTGGTAAATAGGATTAAAACTATGCTGAGAATTTTTTCTTTATTTCATTTCATGAAGAAATATTTTTCAGATGATGCATTTAACATCAGTTATAGTTGTCTTGATGATGGTTCATTAATAACAAAAATGGAAATGTTACATTGGCATGTGATCATATACAAAATATACACCCTCTAATTATGTTTTTTTCCCATTTTTTTATATCTATATACTGTTGGCATGGCATATCAACCTTTGCAGGTTATTCAATTCCAATTTCTCTTTATTCAAATTAAATATACAGTGTAACCTGGATATAAGAGAGTTTTCGGGACCGGAGAAGAAGTCTCTTATATTCGTGTTGGGTCTATTTTGTTTAGGTAACACAGGCTCTAATTTCAGACCAGAGAAAATCTCTCTTATATCCGGGTTACACTGTATATAATTTGTAAATGAACAGTTTTAAGGTAACAATTTTTATACAAGCCTGAGCTCATTTATTGGCACAGAATTAAATGGTTTTAACAATTGCTATTTAACACTGGCAATCCTATTCAACATTTTTTATTCATTTGCTTTCAATTAAATGGTTCTTCATATTTTTTGCTATGTTATACTAATATTTCAATCTAACACACATTTTTTTTCATGGAGTTTAATGGTTTCAAGTAAGGAAAATTATTAAATATTTCTCTTAGAAGCATAGATGGGATCCTCACATGTATGACCACTTCAGGACAGAGTAGACCAGGGAGTAATGGCAATGAAGGGGTAGTCCACGTTTTCCAGAGCTCCAGGTTGTATTTGGTTTTATGGCATATCAACCACTATTGGTTATTTCCTACCAAATCCTATATATATATATATATATATATATATATATATATATATATATATATATATATATATATATATTCAGTATATGATTTTTAAACTCATTTTGTAGATACACACAGTTAAATGATCAAACAGTCTGGTTTCTAATAATTCAGTTTTCCATAAGTCAACAGAGTTAAATGGTTCCTAGTACTGCTATGTATCACAAACAATTAAACATCCGTCATTTGTTTACACACAGTTAAATGATCAAAAAGTTCTATTTCATGCAATTCAATTTAGCATAAGTCATTTGTTTGCATCAAGTTTAAATGTCAAACAATTCTATTTGACCCATAGATGGGAGTGATGACAGTGAAGCAGGACTCTGCATTCCCCAAAGCTCCAGCATTACTAGAATCCCACCATCAGATTATTTTGTGTATATCCAGGACATTTGTTGGAAGGAGGTCTTACCTCTCTGCAGAGATACAGCAGGTGTTATTCAACATCCCCAGCTGACTGGACTAGAGCCTTACCATCAGATTGTTTAGGGTCATATCCAGGACACTTGTTAGAATCTTACTTTTCTGCACAGATGCGGAAAGTGTTATTTTATAGCCCCAGCTGACTGGCCTATTTCAATTTTTCTCTTATATATTATTATACTCTTCAGAACTGAAAATCTATCCCCAAAAATATAATTGCATAATTATGAAATAAGTGTGTACTCATTTTTGGACTGTTACATATTCAAATTTTTGGTTACAGAGTTTCAAATTTGTTTATAACTAATATATAATAACATCCATTTTGATTGAATCAAGTCCCAATAGAAATAATCAAATTCTCATATCTTTGATTTTTATGAAAAACTGTGAATGCATACTTACTCATGGGAAATACTATATATATATATATATATATATATATACACACACACACACACATGGAGTAACACTAATAAATATGCAGGAAGACCCTTTGGTGTAGACGCTAATGTGCTGGATTGCAACATTTTAGCAAGCAAGTTCAAACTCGCATCACGCTATCATGTTCCCTTTCAGGCTAATACTCTTAGAAGAGGCATGAACCCTCTTATCTTTCCACCTACATTTTAAATACTACCACCACTTTTCTTTTAGTAAAAACATTGATTCATAGAAACATACTCCCCACTAATCCTAATAAAAAGATAAAATTTATTATATATTATAATAAATTTAAAACCTCCAACTTAGTCATTAAAAAAAAAATTCCTCTCCTTCGATTGGGTTTTTGCAAAAAACCAACGTTATATATCAATTTAAATGTCCTTTAGGAGATTGTATCTCTGATAATAATAATATATATGTTGGTTTAACCTCAACTACTCTATTGAGAAGACTTACAATGCACCTTTCTGATACAAGTTCCATATCCCAGCATTTAAAAAAACATTCATGCCCAACAACAGAATTATGAAAAATTCTCACTGACAACACAACAATATCAGAACATCAAAATAACAAACAAAAACTACAGATTCTCGAAGCACTACATATTAGAAACATGCAACCCACACTTAACAGAATTAATTTTCTAACCAGTGCTAATGTACTTAAATGTCTTTAGCTACTGACACTATTTATAGAAACACATTTAAAAGCAAACACTATACTCTCCAATGGTATAGACGCTCTTACATAATAGTAATATGCAAAAACAAAAGTTACATCACTTTTGTAAAAGGTCCTCCCCTGATGATGGCCCAAAGTTAAGCAGAAAGTACTTGGGATATATACAATTATGGAAAATACATCAATCAATTCCCGCCAAATATGATAAAAGCAATATGAGTGGATCAACAAGAAAACATGTAGACAGAAAATGTCTATTAGGTTCAATGAAATTTGTATTAATGAAGAAATGCTGCGAAAATATACATATATATAGAGTCATATATTATTCATGAACAAAATGTACAGCATTGTACAATGTTCTATCAGAAATGATAAACTAATCTATAATAACATCTGTTTTGATTGAATCAAGTCCTAATAGAAATAATCAAATTCACATATCTTTGATTTTTATGAAAAACTGAATGCATACTTACTTATGGGAGATACTATATATATATATATATACACACACATGCACACACACAGTAACACTATGTACACTCTAATCCATGTATACACACACACGTCTGTGTGTGTGTGTACATATATATATATATATATATATAAAGAGAGAGAGATAGAGAGAGTCATATATTATTCATGAACAAAATCTACAGCATGAACAATGTTCTGCCAGCAATGATAAACTTCTAGCATCTTTAGTTTTTATGAAAAAGTGGTAAGGTTTCCTTACCTATGGGTGATACTGTCTCTTGCTCTTTAAAAATATATATATATTATCACTCATAAATAAGAACTTTCCATTCCTCTTTCTTTCTCTCTCTCCCTATATATATATATATATATATACGTGTGTATTTATGTGTGTGTGTACACATGCATATATTTGAAAACATTTAAATGTCTTTACCTTAGGTATAGCAAAAAAAGAAGAAAAAAAAAACGGAAAATGTGCTTGAGTGATTACTGAACAAATTGTACGTTCCTCAAATAGACATTTGAGTTTGGTATTTTGGTAATTGTACTTTGATGTTGGCTGTCTGCTTCAGGCAAACATGCCATGTTTAAATACAAATAATGAGTGTTTATCTTTTACACACCCAATTTGTTCATATTAGATGCGTTCTGTATTTCTATCTTCACAGTTTATGTCCTTCAGTGAATCAATTCACCTCCATATTTTTAAGTTGACATTTTTTCAACTTTAAGTCTCTTAAAGTAGAACACTGGGTCAAGCAAAGGTAACAGTGTAGTCTGTGATATCTAAAACATCTTTTAAAAAATCACATCATTCATTGAATGATTCTCATATATATATATATATATATATATATATATCAATTACTTAGCATAGTATTTTTTATACCAGGGATCTGTGGTGTAGCAAGGGTTCTCAGTGTTGGTTGGTTGGTAGGTTGGTTTTATGGTATGTCTACCTTTATTGCCAAAGTTAGCCTATTTTTTTTCTCTTTTCGCAAGTAAATACATTGTTTCAAATGATTATTCCTATTTAATAATAAAAATAATAACTGTAAATAGTGCTTCCCATTGCCAACTTCCGAGACAAAATTCACCTTATTTATTGAATGACTTTTATATCTCTGTGTGTGTGTGTGTGTGTATGTGTACATGAATAATCCTAAAAGGATTATAAAGTATTTATAGCAAATATCATATAACTTAACATATCTTACCGTGTCAATGCACTTAATATAACTATAATCCCATAGAATGAACATGATTATTTGAAGGCCATTGGTGAACACTGTGAAGAGAACTGAAGAATGTGTGATGTGTACAGGAAGAATGTTTTCATAAGAAAAATCTTCACAAATGGGCAAGGTATGAGTTTGCCACAATGACCCTGTTTCAAAAAGACAGTCCATGGAATGGAAACAGTCTTTTTGGTAAAGAAAATATTCCAAGTGCAGCAGTCAGTAAAGAAGGTCATGCTGACAGTCTTCTGGGACATAAAAGGACCCATGACAATTGATTTCCTTGAAAAAGGCGCAACTGTAAACAATACTTCCACCTTAGCAAAATTTACCTTATTTACTGAATGAACCTTGTGTATGTGTGTGTATAAGGAAGTAAATAATGGAAAAGAATTTGACAGTATGTAAAAAATTGACAGAATAGTCCAAAAGTGATAAATTTATTAAACAGGAAAATTGATGCTATAAAGTTATTCCTTCAACACTTGCTGTCACCTTTTAAAGTCCTGATGATGGTATATTAATACCGGAACGTTATATTGTTGACTTTCCTGTTGAATAAATTCATCACTTTTGTCCTACTCTATCAATTTTTCTACACACACACACACACACACACACACACACATATATATAGTGCAATTAGAAGGAAACTCAAACCTGGTTAAATTGTCATTATAAATCTATTTTGCCTGAGAATATTATTATACTCTTTGTCTCCTCAGATGACTATACATGTTTGACTTGAGGTTGCAAAACAAC
The DNA here is from genome assembly GCA_963585895.1 of Sepioteuthis lessoniana. Taxonomy (NCBI): domain Eukaryota; kingdom Metazoa; phylum Mollusca; class Cephalopoda; order Myopsida; family Loliginidae; genus Sepioteuthis; species Sepioteuthis lessoniana. Next base: position 23,374,397 of record OY757939.1, read on the forward strand.
AAATGTGGATTACATATATATGCTCTGTATGTGAGTTTTGTCATATAAACCTGGAAGGAAAAAGATATGTAACAATAGCCCTACATCGAGCACTCACATAGATTTATATGATATTCCTCATATATTCTACACGCGAAAATCTACACCGACTGTCTTCTGGACACTGACTGGATATTACTGATATTATATATATATATATATATATACATATTATAGGGCTAAGTGAGATTTTTGTTTGGCTAGGGTTTTAGGTATCTGACCGTTAGTTTCTTCTTACCCCATCTTAATTTGCAGGTGTCATCTTGTCTGTGAAGGCTGCTTGGAAGAAAAGGAAGGAGGTGGATAGAGGAGATGTCTTTTTAATTTTAACTTTATTTCAGGGTTCAACAACCATTGTGTGGGTGAAGAAGTTCTTTCTGAATCCAAATGAAATAGTTGCATCTCACAGACAAGGTGTAAAAAATACGCTAGTGGTTATTTTCAGGTAAGTAGTAAAGTAAAGTTGGCGACCAGAAGGCTCCCTTTTCAATAGCTACTACACCAAGATGTAGGGGAGGGTGCTACTCCTTTCCCTGGATTGCTCCACTTTACCCTTGATACGTACCTTATATTGCTGAGTGTTAAGCAAGGCGGTAGCAAGTATTATTTTTCAAGTTTTGGTATGATACGACTTGGGATTGAACCCAGGTCTCCTGGACCATTGGCGAACACTCTACCCATTCTGTGTTTTTACTTTCGGGTTGCTGTTAACAGAGTCAACTGCTACTGGTGGCAGAATGAACCAGCTTGCTGCTAAGAGGACATATGGTTTTCCCACCAGCAGCAGAAGAAAGTAGGTCTTTCCAATCTAATGGCCACTATTGAAAGAGAGCGAGTCTCTTTCTTGTGCCCTCAAGTCTGTTTCTAGGTATGCGTAGTTCCAAATTCCTGTCAGGGGCCTCTGGAGACTTCCACACTTTTTCAACTTATTTTTACTTTATCCATTTTATTCACTCCCACAATATGTCATCATCATCACTTTGTGCCATCAGCTCATCGGTTGATGAGACACTGTTTCATAGGTAGGTGGTGAACTTGTCTACTAGTTTCAGAGAGCTACCGTTTAGTGTGGAGAAGTCACCTCTTTGATTAAAGCACATATATTCTGTCTTGCATGTATTGACATGGAAGCCTATGCCTGCAGCTGCTTGTTCCAGACTTTGTAGCAAGGTTTTGGCTTGGGTGGGTGCATTTGTCAGAAGCACTGCATAGTCGGCTGTGGCAGTTTCTTTTGGTAGACTGTTGGTGAGTAGAATTTGCTCCATCTTTCCTCTGTGAATGGAGTCAAAGGCCTTGGTAAATTCGACAAATAGTATTGTTGCCTCTAGGTTTTTTGCAAGTACACCTTCAAGAATTTGACGGATAGTCAAAATTTGGAAGAAAAAAAAAGGTAGAGTAGTAACGAATAACTGAATGACCCTTCACCCCCTCCCCTCAAGCAGTAGAACCACAAATTTCTGTATAAAAGTTCATAAAATTATATGAGATGGACCATGTTAAATTGACTTAGGAAATAGTAAGTGCATCCACTCCAAGACAAGTGTTTAAAAACTGGTTAGTAATATATTGTCCTTTTACTATATCGTCATTTAAAATGCATGAATGATTTTATTTATTTTTTCTTTGTAAAATCACTGCTGTTGGTGTCATAAATGCAAAGACAATTTTACTGTAATTCTAAATTAAAATTAAACCTGGTCAAGAGAAGCTTACTCTATTGGACTTTATTAGAACATAAAAACCTAAGTTAATGTAAAATAGAATGCTTATTAGGATGCTAAGAAGCATAAATAAGTACTTTAATGAATTAAAAAAAAATAATAGTGGACTTTAACCAAGTTAAAATTTAATAATAACAAAAGGGAAAAAAAAATTTCTTTTTGAAAGCCATGGGAAGCAGCATGGTGGATGTAAAGGCAAGCGGATAAACCCTCTGAAAGTTCAACGTAATGCCTAACCAAGTCCTGGGCGTATGAACCCTACGGTTCAATGGCCAGGATCGAATAGTTTGATCAGGGAACTACAGCCGCTCATCAATAGGGGGGCTTCTGAAGATGAGAATAAAAACAGTTAACGAAAGATTACCATGACCCACACAATATATAAGTAAAGTTGGCGACTGTAGTCAAGGGCGACCTGAAGGTTACCTTTTCAATGGCTACTACACCAAGGTGTACGAGAGGGTGCTACTCCTTTCCCTGGATTGCTCCTCTTTACCCTTGATAATGCTGAGTGTTAAGCAAGGAGGTATCAAGTACCATTTTTTAAGTCTTTGGGATGGCTCGACCTGGAATTGAACCCCAGTCTCCCAGCCCATTGGCAAACACTCTACCCACTAGGCCAACGATATATAACATGCTATTAACATCTTGATCTATTTAGTGATTTAGTAGTTATTGATCTCTCTCGGTTCATTGTAGTTTTCAGGGGAATAAATATGAGGCTTTACTTTTTCGGCACCCCACATATTTGAAAACCTGGGAATATGGAGATTCTTTCTTTATAAGATAGGGATTTTTGCCGGGCATTTTACACACTCTTTTGCTTGAATTTTGGAGTGCAGTTACTCTGCACCAGAATCTATTTGATCCTTTTTATAAAAGCAAAAAATTGGTTGGTGTGTACTGGCAGAACACATTTATCCTTGGTAGAAGTGCTAATTTACTTTAAATCATACTATCATTTTTTATGGGTACTATGCTTGGGTTTGTGTGTATTATTGATTCAGTCTAAAGCAGAATGCTGGTGAGGCAGTTGGTGATATTACAGAATTCAAAACATCTTTATAAAATTATGTTCAAAAGACAAGTTCATGCCTGCCTGTTGTGCCAAATAAATGCCGATCATTTGATTATCTCCCTTTGTTCAGAACTCTCACACTAGGGAGTGTTACAACTGTGGCAGCTTTTTGAAAAATGAGTTCAGATAAAAAAAAAAAATCCAAAAAGTCTGTCACTCTTTTGTTGACAGCATGGCATGACTCGAGTGTCTAAAGGGCTTTGGGATTCGCTGCTACATCCACATTAGATTATCAAAAAGCCAATTCTGTCTTTCCATGACATGTTAAAATAAAAAATTACTGGAAGCAATAAAAAAATAACCAAAATGCAGTCAACCCCCCCAAAAAAAACAAGTTGCTTCTTCTGCAAGCTTTCATGCTAAAAAAATAGTCATCTGTTATATTGCTGGTGTCTTGAAGGTTCTTGAAAAGAAGGTTGTTAAAGAAAGTTAAGGAGATTAAGTGATGAAGACATCAGTTGTCATGAAAGAAAAAGGGGCAGGTTACCAGTTGTTGGTTTGGTTGGTGTTAGGGAGGATATTTAGTCACATCTCTACAAGTAGCATTAGTATAGTCACTGATACACCAACAGTAAACAAACCAAAGAAAAATATGATAAGCTCATAGACACATGGTTATAGCCTAATGAAAGGTTACTGAATGAGAAATAACCAAAATGGAGGTTGGAAATGAAATAGAAAGCTTTATAACATTAACAATAATAATCAAACAGTTCTATTTCAAACCATTCAATTTATTTGCATTCAGTTTAAATGTCAAACAGTTCTATTTGACCCATAGATAGGATCCTTGCAGGTGCTACCAATTCAGCCCAGGTGGACCTGGGAGCAATGGTAATGAAGGGGTACTCTGCATTCCCCAAAGCTTCACCATTACTGGAATCTCATGACAAGATTGTTTAATGTCATATCCTGGACACTCATTGGGGAGGGTCTTACCCCTCTGCAGAGATGCAGTCGGTGTATTCTACTGCTCCAGTCGATTGGGCTGATAAGCTTTGAGTTCATAAACGTTTTTAAAAATTTATCCAAGAAAGAGGATAATTTCTAAATCAAGATGGAGGATAGACAGCAAAAAAAAAAGAGAAGACAAAATAAAAGAGTCAAAAGAGAAATAGAAATTGAGAGAAAGAAAGAGAAAAAGGGCAAGAAAAAGAGAAGAGAAAAGAAATGTGTTGTAACCAAACAGAAGGTTACTGAATGAGAAATAACCAAAATGGAGGTTGGAAATGAAATGGAAATCTTTATAACATTAACAAAATACAATACTTGCCAGTGGCGTGAAGAAGGTAACCACTGCTTGTGGTGACTACTTAGCATGTTTCACACCTCCTCACAATAATATTCAATGAATATATGAGGAATGGGACATGCCTATTTATGTTCATAGGTAGGGTATATAACACACATATAAGAAGTTGGTAGGTTGTTTGGGATTTATGGCATATCAACCTTTATAGGTCATATATTGCCAAATCCATTTTTATACAAATAATAAGTTCTATTTCAAACAATTCAGTTTAGCATGAGTACACAGTTTAATTGTCAAAAACATTTCTATTTCAAGCTATTCAGTTTATTCAAACAGTTCTAATTCAGCTAATTCAGTTTAGTATAAGTAATAATTTTGTTTACACACAGTTAAATGTCAAAACAGTTCTATATTAAACAATTCAGTTTAGTGTAAGTAGAGTTTCAAGGTCAAAAACAGTTCCATTTCAAACAAATCAGTTTAGCATAAGTGCACAATTTAAATGTAAGTAAAGTTTAATTGTCAAAAACATTTTGATTTCAAGCTATTCAGTTTAGTCAAACAGTTCTATTTCAAACCATTCAATTTAGCATTAGTCATTTGTTCGCACTCAGTTTAAATGTCAAACAGTTCTATTTGAACCATAGATAGGGCCCTATCAGGTGCTACCATTCTGGGCCAGAGTAGACCAGGGAGCAATGGCGATGAAGGGGTACTCCACATTCCCTAAAGCTCCAGCATCACTGCAACCTCAACATCAGATAGTGTCATATCTGGGACACTCATACGGGAGGGGTCTTACCCCTCTGTAGAAGTGCAGTCAGTGTATTCTACAGCCCCAGCTGACTGGGCAAACATATATATGACATTTAATACACATATATAAAAACATATAAGCAGTATTACAAGAATGCACAAACATATCTCTGCTGATGAAAGGTGAACACTGTGTTAAGTAATAGATTAGCTAAATATTTATTTGGCATGTTGTGTAGGTAAGTTTAAAAAGATTTTAACAGTTGGTGTCACAGTGTAATTGATGGGGGATGACCCTGAGATCATTTGAGAATTTGGCTATGATTGAATAATCTCAGTCATAGGATTAAGTGATTTTAGAAAGTTTTCAGTCAACTGAGAGACCTGTGGGGTGAGTAATTGTTTAGGTCTTCATCTCTGGCTTCTATATAAGTGAAACAGATAATACTTGTAAAATTCGTCAAGATAAAAAATATGTGCACAAAACAAGAATCCTCATTGTAATTTATCACACCATAAAAACTTGTCTCAATGAGAGATGATAAATCGCTGAAACAAGATGGTGACAATAGAAATGACAAAGAGAGGAACTGGGCAATCATAAAAGAAGAGAACAAGACAATCATTCCATGTACAAAAAGGGTACAAAGATGGTAAAGGTCTTAGTTGAATTGTAGTTTTGGCCGGTAGATTTTTGTATCAATAGCAAGATGAATGGTAATGTTATTTGCTGGATGGTGTGACTAATGGCAAAAAGAAGGCAAGAAAGGATTCTAAATTTGTTTGGGTTTTATGGCATATCAACCGTTGGAGGTTATTTAATGCCAAATTCTGTTTAAAATTATACATGTATATATATTTAATATATGTTAGGTTTGGTTTGGTATTATTGCATATCAACTATTTTACCTTATTCAATACCAAATTCTGTGTATATACACTTTAAATATATATGATTTGTAAACACGTTTTGTTAATAACATTTTTAAATAATGTAATGTAACATGGTATGTTTAAGTTATAAAGATAATTTCTGGGGAAGTACCGTGAGTCAGGCTAAAGCACTGGTTGTAGGTCACAGCCATTTATGGTTGAATGACAGCAGTAAATAAAAATGACTTGAAAAAAATGATGGTCCCAAATCTGTTGCACAAGTGTGGAACCACTGGAAACAGATATGTTCTTCCTCGACACCAGGCAGAATAAGCTGATGACTTGAGTTTGAAAGAGTTAGCTGTCAGATGTGCAGAGGTAAAGATGATAGTTGAACACCAGCTATGAAAATGTAAAGACAGACAAAAATTATGGCCCCCATTTTGGGCTGAGCTATGAAAAGGGGTCTCACACCAGATGCAAATCTATGCAGACAAAATCAGTGAACAAGCATGTTAGAACAAATTCAAGGTCTGTGTCTGCTCTCTTTTCCTCTCCTCATACCATGTTGTTTCTCTTTGTCCTGCTAACGCAGTTGACACAGCTGTCATACTCTCTTTCTTTCTCATGGCAGCTACTTAAAAAGTTTAGTAGCGAATAAACTTTTGTGTGAGTGAACTAAGATAGAATTTTCTATGCTCATCAACTTTTCCCATGGCAAGGTTACAACAGGGTCCGACTACTACTTAAGATGCAGTGATACAGGCATTAACATGTTTAAGTATGAGGTGGTACAACTGTACATTTGGTGTATAACATTATGTCTATTTGGTACTGTTATGGAACAACAAGTCTAAACTTATTTTTTTGGTAGACAGTTAAATGGTTCCAAGTATTGCTATGTATCACTAACAGCTCATTTAAACATCAGTTGTTTGTTTACACTCTGTTAATTGATTAATAAGTTCTATTTCAAATCATTCAATTTAGCTTAAGTCATTTGTTTACACTCATAAATATCAAACAGTTCTATTTGACCCATAAGTAGGACCCTATCAGCTGCAACCACTCTGGGCCAGAGTGGACTTGGGAGGGATGGCAATGAAGGGGTACTCCCAATTCTCCTAGGCTCCATCATTACTGGAGCCTCCTTATCAGATTGTTTAATGTCATATCCAGGACACTTGTTGTGGGAGGGTCCTACCCGTCAGCTGAAATACAGTCAGTGTATTCTACAGTCCCAACAGACTGGGCTGGTTCTGAATTTGTACATGACTGAAGACACACCCTCAAATCCAAGAGAAGACAATTATTTACAGTCTCCCAAAACATGGTTAAAAAAAATTGATGTTGTCAACCTCAAAATGGTTAGAATGTTATCAAAATAGGTGGAATGGTTTTATTGATAGTTGAAGTCAAGATCATCTCCCATCATTTAATGGTGGGATGGTTTCTCTTAGCTTCCAATAATAAATCTTGACTTTTTACTATTCAGGTAACTAACAGAAAGACCCATTTCAAAAGTTTTGAGTGATCACACCTTGCTCCCAAAAAGAGAGTTTATGTGATGGCCAGGTACCACGGTTGCTGGTGAAAAGAGACAGCTACTACTTAAGAAACAACTACACAACAAAATATTAATATAGTGTACCCAATTCATGAACCTCAAGACAAAAAATAGCTCCAGAAGGGTTGACATGCCATTAAAACCAATCAGTCTAACAAAAATAGCTAACATCTCCATCATTGGTCTAGTGGGTAAAGTGTTCGCCAATGGTCCGGGAGACCCAGGTCAGGTCATACCAAAAACTTTAAAAATGGTACTTGATACTTCCTTGCTTAACATTCAGCAATATAAGGTATGTATCAAGGGAAAAGTGGAGCAATCCAGGGAAAGGAGTAGCACCCACCCCTACACCTCGGTGTAGTAGCTACTGAAAAGGGAGCCTTCTGGTCACCCTTGACTATGGCTGCCAACTTTACTTACTATACACCAATAATTGAAACTCATGCCTATTAAAAACATTTGTTTGTAAAAGAACCTATTTTTGGTAAAAATAGACAAACTTGCAGAACACAGTTCATGAAACATTTTCATTATTCATTAGACATTTTTTTTTAGAAGAGGTGTTTATAAACAAGTTGGCAGACAAACTAACAAATAATAAAAACTAACAGATAAATAAACAGAAAATGCCATTTATAAAGTATTCCCCTGAAAAGAGTTTTTTTTTTCTTTTTGGATTGTGGAATGTATAAAATGATGAACAACAAGGTACTTACAGAAATTCCTCTCATTTTTGGAAGGAGCCCAAAAAGAAAGATTATAGCTACAAACTTGTGTGTTTTATTCTGTATAAAGTTGATGATGAATGATTTCATTGACATTTAGGCAGATTAAAGTTCATTGAGTAATTCATAGGGCCTCTCCAGTACATGTAAAGTTTTATTTTGAATATTTATTTATTAAAATGATGACCGAAACTGTTTATGTACAAGATATGTTTAAAATAAACAGAAACTGAAGAGGTATTTAACAAGATAGAAATGAAAAGTGAATGAAGTCTTAATTCTTTTAAGATGCGAGGTGCGTAAAAAAAAGAACATACAGAGACTGAAGCTGTATTTACCATCTAATTATTCCAGCAAGTTTTCTATTGGTTGGAGTATTTCTAAAACTTTTCTTCTAATGTGACTGGTGGGTTTTATGAGCCAGTTAACATTTTTTGGATTATATGATACCAAAGTCAGTCATTTTCTTTACAAGCAATCACATAATTTTAAGTATGTGTTTACCAAACCCCTCAGTTATAGGTAGGATGTAACACAAAGTCAGTCTTTAAACAGAATGTAGCTAGTTTAAATTCAGACTTTACTTTCTAGACTGGTTGTCTTACCAAGGCTAAAAAACCTAGTCTACCCTACTATTTATCCAAACATAAGACAGAGGAGAAAAGATGGATTCATGCCTTTCGCATAATTATTAGCTTACAGAGAAACACAAACAGCCTTACCCTGGATTTAACTTGGTTTGGTTTTATAGCATATAAACTATTGTGGGCTATTTAATGCCTAACCTCTTTATACATTTATTAATGGCATATTAACCATTGTAGGTTATTTAATGCCAAATACTTGTTATACATATATATCAAATATACATGATTTGCTTTAGTTGGGTTTTATGGCATATCAACCATTGTAGGTTTTTAATGCCAAAACCTCTTTATTGTCACGTGATGGCTCACGGAGACGAAGAGGTAGGACTGATACTATCCTCCCGTATTGAATTAGAGTATCAAGCAGTCAAAAAGTGACCGTTAGGAAGGAATGTGGGTCACACAGGAGACCAGATGTTCGCACTTAAGTGACCTCAGGTCGCCGGACATCAGAAGGGGAAAGAGAGAGAAGCCAAATGATTGGCTGGGACCCCAAAACAGAAGTGGGGTTCCCTTCCCCTCAGCAGAAGTAAATAGTAAAAAGTCAGTTTTTGAGCAAGGCTCGTGGCAGACGGACCATAGCCATTTTACTCCGGGCTAAAGACAAAAGATTAACTGAGACACGAGGGACTCCAAAGTCCCTCAAGCCGGTACTAAAAACAGAAAAAGTCTAGTAGCCCGTGAAAGAAGAAAGTTCTCCAGTGGAACCCCGTCAAAAATAAGATAAGTAACTTTGGGACATTTTTCCTTTACACCCAAATTTTGTTTACCACTCTCTCTCTCTCAATTTGAAAAAGGATAAAAGCCAGGAAAAGACATTTATATTCATGGACTATCCCATTATATGTTTTGACACTCTGAACGTATATATATATATATATAACCGTAGTAAAGAACCTATGTATTTTCATTTTACCATGTGGTCTATGTTATTATTTCATGCTTTCTTTCCAGCTTCTATTCGCCTATTCTTGCTTAGAACTGTCCTATTAATTCCTAAAGTATCACACGGGAAACCGGAGTTGCCGACTACAACAATATTAATATTATTACGACTAAAACCTATAGGCTCAACTCTTCCATTATCTCAGGGAAGGAAGAAAGCTGCCTGGTGGGTGTGTGATAGTGTGAAATTTGGAACCCCTTGCCAGCGGCGGTCAGTCTGGTCCTAAATTATTCCCTCATGTCGTATGCCAGTTCTTATCTGCCTGAGAAAAGAACTCTGAACAGGACTTATTTCTGTAGGGGATCAAGTGCCAACCTGCCCCGTCTTCACACGTGCGAAAATAAAGTCCCGTAATGGGATTTTAGTCGATTTCGCGTCACATTATACATATATATTAAATATATATGATTTGGTTAAGTTGGGTTTTATGGCATATCAACCATTGTAGGTTATTTAATGCCAAAACCTCTTTATACATATATATTAAATATCTAAGGTTTTGTTTGGTTCAATTTTCTGACATATTAACAATTGTAGATTATTTGATTCCTTATCCTCTTTTTACATATATATTAAATATATATATGACTTGTAAACACATTTTGTTTGATGACATTCTTAAATGAGCCTGAGCTCTTTTTTTGCCAAAAATTAAATGGTTTCAAGTATTGCTATATCACAGACATAATTCAACATCAGTCATATGTTTGCACACTGTCTGTTCTATTTGAACCATAGATAGGACCCTCTCAGGTGCTAACACTCTTAGTCAGAGTGGACCTGAAAGCAATGGCAATGAAGAGGTACTCCATATTCCCCCAATCTCCAAGGCTGGAGGAACCTTGCCATATCAGATGGGATTTGAACTTGGATCTCTAATTCTATTTCCGACAATGATAACTATTATGTTATTATACTAATTGTTTAAAGTAATTAAAAATAATTATTTGTTAACAATTACCCCTTTAAGTAACAATTCATAATACAAATAATTTACACACAGTTATATGACTTTGAGTATTCCTATTTGATACTTATAATTTGCAAACATATCTATTTAACTAATCGATGGAACTTTGATATGTGGATCATTAAATAAGTTTCCAGACTTTTTTCGTATAGGCACTTTTATAGAGAGTACACATGTAAAACTCTAGTCCCCTAAGAAATAATCTCCTCCGGCTGCAATGCACTTGTTGTACCGTTCTAACAACTTCTGGAAGGCCCCATTGAAGTCCTCTTGTGTGAGCGTGTCAATGACCTTTGTCACAGCCTTTTTCATCTCCTCAATTCTCTCATAACAATAGGCTCTGAGCTTAGGGAATAAGCAAAAGTCACAGGGAGCAAGGTCTGGACCATAGGGATGGTGAGGAACTGTCTTGATGCCCATCTTGGTTAAATAGTCTGTGACAAGGATGGAGTTGTGGACTGGTGCATTGTCCTGGTGGAAATGCCACTGAGTCGATTTGAAGAGTGCTGGCCTCTTCTGACGGAATCTCTTCCTGAACTCCCTTAAAACTTCAACATAGTAACCCTAACCGTTTGGCCAATCAACTCTGGTGTATTGACTTCCTTATTCCTCCCACACCTATCATCATCCTTCACAGACTCCCTGCCTTCCTTGAATCTCTTATGCTACTCAAAAACTGATGCTTGATTCATGCAAGATGCTCCAAAAGCAGTCTGAAGCATTCCATACGTTTCTGTGGCATTTTTTCCAAGTTTAAAACAGAATTTTATTACATATCGTTCTTCTAAAGTGTTCTCATGTCCAGATTGCATTTTTGAAATTCACCAGCTGTGATAATCAGGCTTTAGTAGGGTGTATTCCAATTGCTGCTGAAGCTGTTCCTTTGAAGCTGAAATCATAAAAATTGGTCAGTCATCTCATAAGATGTATAGCAATAACATACTGAATTTTCCAGAGTCTACGACAATTTTAAATGCCGGTACAAAAAAAGTCTGGAAACTTATTGAAGGCACCATGTAGGTACTAACACTCTAGGGCAGAGTGGAACTTGGTGTAATGCCAATGAAAGAGTGAATCCATTTTCCCTTTGAGATCCAGAACTGAAGCTTCAGCAGGGGATGCAGTTTAGCATCATATGCAGGACACTGTTGATGTGGTGCAAAACTGTATTGTCATATTTCTTTAAAAATTACAGAAATTGTACCAGCTTCTTAATGGAGACATTTCAATGTCCAATGTCTTTTAAATGAACATTCTTTTGATATCCAATGTCTCTTATGGAGACGTTTTTAAACGTCCAGTAACTGTTAATTGTGATATTGTTAATGTCCAATGTCTTTTAATTAATATATTTTAAACATCCAATGTCTTTTGATTGAGATATTTTTAATGTCCAATTAAGATATTTTTAATGTCCAATTAAGATATTTTTAATGTCCAATTAAGATATTTTTAATGTCCAATTAAGATATTTTTAACATCCAATGTCTTTTAATCAAGATATTTTTAATGTCCAATGTCTTTTAATTAAGATACTTTTAATGTTCAAAGATTCTAGAGACATTTTTAATGCCCAGTGACTCTTGGTGGAGACATTTTTAATGTCCAACGTCTATTAATCAAGATGTTTTTAATGTCCATTAACTCTTAATTAAAACTTATTTTCATATCCAATGTCTATTAATTAAAGCATTTTTAAATGTTCAATGACTCTTAATGAAGACTCATTTTAACATACCATCTCTTTAAATAAAAGTATTTTTAATGTTCTATATCCAAAATCTATCAAAGGAGACTTGTTTTTTTTTACTATTTTTGGTCAAGTTTCTATCAACAAAACATTGTTGCTCTTTTATGATTATGCTCGCATTTTTTATTAATTATATCATTTTTTGTTTTATGACAAAAACTGAGTTGGGTTATTCCCTGTGTTGTAGTGGCTTATGCACATCATTGTGAGCAAGTGACTCTAGTCCTCCAATTATGTTCACTTTTGGATGAATAACCTTGGGAAAGGCATGAACTTCCATATCCCTGCAAGTTATGGGTTAAATAGTATCACTAATATTCTTCTACAAGGACGTCTTTGGCATTAAGTAACCCGCAAAAGTTGATATGCCATTCAACAAAGAAATCAAACCAAAAACTAACATACTTTGCGGCATTGCCCGGGGAATGGAAATGATGACCTGAGTTTAAATTTTGTTTGCATTTCACTTCATGTTAATGAACTTGAGAAAGGCATGAATCTATCTGTTCTCCCCCCAGATATGAGCAAATAGCAAAGCTTGAAACCATTTAAATAGATGGAGGTACCCGTGGTGTAATGGTTATCGTCTTAGGAAATGGACACGGTGACATGAGTTCAAAACCTGGACGAGGCTGATTGCATTTCACATAGCCTTGGGAAAGGTATGAATCCAATTATTCTCCTTCCATCTATGGGTAAATAGTAGGACAGACTA